>VWYO01017319.1:0-23750 GCA_013400275.1 Rhadina sibilatrix
CCAAAAGGTGCATTTATAACAAATTGTTTGTGGTGGAAAGGTTTTGCATCTCCAGGATGTCCAGGCAGTGCATCCATGAAACTTGGATTTCAAAACTTTCTCCTTTCTCCTAGGTGGAAAGCCTGTGGTGTCACACAACTGTATGGGTGATTTATTGATGCACTGGCATGTTCTGGCTGAAAGGGGGGAAAAAAATAGTGATGATATTTTTAATGAAAACCTCATTTTCCTGTTCGTTTTGAGACACAGCAAACATCAGGGACAGAGCTGCTGCAGGCTGAGCTCCAGGATGGGTTAAAATTCCTTCTCTGGCACCCAAAAAAATCCTCACCTGGCACAGCTGCTCCCCCAGCTCCCCATTTAAGATCATCACTGGAAAAAAAACCTCTCCATGTGTAAGGTCCTGCAGGGAGAAAGGAGAAAGTTTATGAGAAAACTGCCTGATAAAGTAAGAGAGAAAAAAAAACAACCCACAAACCTAAAGATTTAAGAAAAAGCTGCCATCCAGAGATATTAGCCTGAGCTTGAGAATAGATTGTATCTGATCAGCAGCTCCTACCACCAAGGCCTCTCCTGGAATTTCAATGAGCCTGAGGCTTCTCTGGCTGCTTTGCATCCCCACTGGCACAGCTTTCCCTGGCAGGGAGGAGCTGGGGGGCTCAGGACCTGGCTGGGGAGAGAGAAAAGCAAACCTGGAGCCCAGGTTCATCAGAGGGAGCCCTGCTGCTGCTGCTGCTGCTGCTGCTGCTGCTGCTGCTGCTGCTGCTGCACAGCAACCAACCATCCCACGGAACAAACTGCACTGCTGAGGGGCAACACAAAACCTCCTGGGGGCTCCTTTCAGCTGCTGGGCAGTGCTGGAAAAGCCTCTCTGAGCAGAGGACACCTCAGAGGGACGTGTCCAGATGCTGAGCTCTGGCCCCAGCCTGGGGTCCAGCCCCAGCAGAGCCCATCTGTCACCTCCACGCAGCCACAGCAGGAGGCAGAGCTGGAAAAGCTGCCAGGAGATGTTTCTGGGGAGGAGAGTGTCAGACAGGAGAGTTCTCACCTGCCTGGAGCCCCGTGGGGGGAACAGGGATTGCTCAGAGCTCAGCTGGTTAGGAGGCAACTCTCCTGCAATACAGGGTGATAAACAAAGAGTACAAATAAAATATTTCTGTTAAAGATCAGCTCCCCAGCACGTTTTGGGACAAGCACCCAAACCTCCAGCAGTATCCCCCTTGAGCACCGCTGCCAAAAAGAGGCAGTTGTGAGCTGGTTCTGCTGGGATTTGCTGGTATTTTACCAGTGTTTGCTGGTTATTGTCACGCTCATGTAAAATCTGCCCAGGAAATAAGCCCTTGACAGCACAACAGTTATTTTTTCTCCTTCATGGCACGAGCAAACACAGAACCCAAGTGTCCCACACAGCTGTCTGTTTACAAAATGCAGCCCAAACAGCTCTGATCACACCTTAAAAGCTCCCAGGAGAACAGTTCAGGAAAACAATTGTTTACATCCAGATGTTTTGGGTGGCTGTTCTCTCACTGAGGCTGAGGGAAATAAATATCCCTGCTCAAAAGCAGGAACTCACCGTGATTATTCCAGCAAAATGTACTGCAAGCAAGTGAAATTTTGCTCGGGCTGTCAACAGAAGAATTCCTTCACCCTGCATTCCCTCTCATAAAAAAAATTAATTCCACTGCTTGCTTTGCTCTCTCAGCCTTCAGCTCCTCCAACACTGCTGATTCCAAGGGAAACACTCCTGGTATTGGCAGTGAGAGAGCTCAAGCTCTGATGTCAACACCTGAAATCCCTTTGGGATTGCTGGGTACCCTCTGCACCACCTTCCCTGCAGCATCACTGCCTTCCTTCCAGGGGAGAGCTCAGGAATGGGAACACAGCTGGGGGTGGTCACTGGACAGACCTGATGATGCTGTTCAAGATCACAACGACACTGACACTGACTCAGAAAGCTGACATTGACTCCGTTTATTTCTGGGAATTCCTTCCCTTTATCCAGTGTTCCCTGTTCTACAGAGAACAACCCAAGGGGTGAAACAGAGACAAACCCCTTCACTCACATTGGTCAGAGCAGAGGGACAGCAAGGAGAAGCCCCTCCCAGGGAAAGGGATGCAAACAAAGGTCACAGTCAGGAAAACGTGTCTGTTGTTGGGAAAGAGTTTCAGAGAAACCCAAATATCTCAACCAGGGCTACAGCCTGATCCCAGCCGACCCTGTTTGCACCCTCCAGCCTCACCCAGATGTGTGGGTTCCACTCCACAGCAGCTTTCCAGCTCCCCTGCCCCCAGCCAAGCCCAGCTCCTGCCTCACCAGGAGCACACAAAGGCCTCAGGGGCTTTAAAACACTGAATTCCCCACTTCTGAAGCCCAGCCAGAGGGTGAGGGCTCCAATCACTGCCAGGATCCCCCTGCACTCCTGACAGCCAGCAAAGGGGGAGGCAGGAGCAGAGGGGACCTGGTGGCCCATCCCTGTCTGGGCAGGACAGATGGCACCTGAGGGGAAGGCTGACAATTCCCCACCTGCCTGAAGAGGTGAAAAATGGAGCTGGAGTGGATATTGCTCATGTGATTTGATGTCAATGGACTGGTAAAAAACACCCTGTCGTTGGTAAAAAATAATATTTCTGTATTAACTTTGTTATTCAGATGAAAGAAAAGTCTGTGGTGTCATCTCCCTCACAACTGTATGGGTGATGTATTGATGCACTGCACGTTCTGGCTGAAGGGAAAAAAAAAATAGTTACAATATTTTTAATAAAAACCTCATTTTCCTGTTCATTTTGGGACACAGCAAACAGACTTCACCGTAGGTGGTTGGATCTAATTCATTGGCTCCATCATGCACTGGTGTCACAGAATCATCTCCCCATCAACCCAGCTGCCTCCTTGCAGCTCTCCTGAAGGTGCTTGGGAATCCAATTTCCATGTGGAATATCCATCAGTCAGTTCTGCCTCGGCCAGTGAGGCACAAAATGGGATTTTGGAACCTTTCCCTGTGCCCCAAGCTGGGAGGGGACAAATCCCGTGGGCTGGGACATCCTGGGCTCCAAAAAACAAACTCTGGAGAGCAAAATGCTGCAGGACTTCCCCCACGGTCCTGAGGGGACTGCTCCTGGTCGTGGGATAACCACTGAGGCTGGAAAAGCCCTCCAAGGCCAGGAGAAGAGGAATTCCTCAGAGTTACCAGGCAGCTCAGGGGGAACAGTCTCCTAAAACAGAGAGTGATGGACAGACCAAGCCTGTGAATCAGTTATTTCTGTTACAAATAAGCTCCCCAGCAAGCTGTCAAACCATCAATTCCAGCACCCCCAGCACTGCCCACCTCCCCAGTGCCACATCCACCAGGCTTTCCAGCCCCTCCAGAGGAATCCTGCAGGAGACCCTACAGCATCAGTCAGTTCAACACCAGCCACCTCCTGCTCTGCCCTCCTGCTTCTCCAGCCTGGGACAGCAGCATCTAAACCAGGATCAGAGAGCTCCTTTGTTGGGGAGGATGAAGCAAGAAGGCCCTGCAGAGAAGATTTATTAGTAAAAGACTCTAANGACTCAAACAACAGCTACGATGATTTCTACACTCCTTCCCCTGCCTGCCCCCTCTCCTGGAGGAACACCTCCCCAGGGCACCTCTGTCTTTCCATTTCACCCTTAAACAATTTAGATAGGGGAAAAAAAAAAACCAAAAAACACAACAAACCCACAACTTTTACAAGTGTATCCTCAGCCACGAAAAACATTCCATAACCTTGAGGAGATTAACTTCCCCGGCAGTGATTTCAATGCATATTGCTCCAATCAAAAGACAATTTTGTTCTCTGACAGTTATGATATTTCTCAGGGAAAATACAGCCCATCGCCTCCATTTCCGCTGATTCATAAATCAGATTGTTGTGTTTGCAAGGCTCCTTCCAGAACATCTCCGTGCACTTTGCCTCTACCCTGAGTAACCCTTGCAGAGGGGCCTGCCAGTGCCCCTGGCATCAGCAGCTTGTCCAGAACACTGTGGTAGGAATTCCTCAGCACAGGGAGGTCAGAGGTGAGGCTTTTAAGGATGTTTGGCATTTCAGCCCACACTTCCCAGCAGCACAAACCACTCACCTCTGGCACTGACCCACTCTGGACGCTCTGCACCTTACAAGAAACAGGTCTGGTCAGCAGGAAGGTCATTAAATAATGACAGGAGCTGGTATCTCTGAGATAAGCAGCGTGGGAAGAGGTGTGTCCTGGGTCTGGGGCCTGAGCAGGGCACCAAGTGCTCAGAGGAGGAGGGGAAGCCCTGGGGACACAACAGGGACAAGGCTGAGCCTGAAGGGTCAGGAGCAAACCAAACCACATTACTGGAGCCCAAACCCCAACAACAGCCACTGCACCCCATGGAAACCCCTGGCTGCCAAAGCATTCCTCCCTGGAGCTGCTGCAGCTCACAAGAGCTAAAACAAGGACAGAACAACAGCATTTCAAATTAATTAATAAATAAAAACGAATCTCGGGTTCTAAACCAGTTTAGAAAACAGCAAACACATCTCCAGCCTGCCCAAACAGAGGCAGAGCTGGAATCCTGGCTGTGGCAGCTGCTGGGCTTCCCCAGGGCACAACAGGAGGGTTCCCAGCAGCAGCAGCAGCCTCTGGAGTCCCAGGCACTGGGACACTGAAGGGCTGGAGATCAGGTTCTGCCCCAGCTCCCACAGGAGCTGCCAGCCCCAGATCAGAGTTTATTGAAGGGCAATTTCCACCCCCAGCCTCATCTGGGTGGTGGAGAGTCCCACTGGAACAAGGCTTTGCCAAAGGTTTTCCATCATCCTATTTCCAGGGAGGAGCTTCAGTGGTTGAGTGCAGGTCCAGCCCCTGTGAGCCTCTCAGCCCAGGGGAGCTTGGTGGGAGGGGATTTCTTTGCTGTCCAGGGCAGCACAAATCCTGAATCCACGTGGATGCAGCTTTGGAAGTCACCGAGCTGGGAGTGGAAGGAGGCAGAGAGGTTGGAGGAGGACATCTCCTCCTCTGCTCTCTCAGTTCCCACAGTGGCACTGCCACACCAAACTAAGGGCAGAACAGCCCTTGCTGTGACCCCTGTGGGCACCCCACCACTTCCACAAGGAACACAATCCATGCTTCCATCATCTCCTGGAGCCTCATTCCCTGTGAGCATCCCACCACTTCCACAAGGAACACAATCCATCCCTCCATCATCTCCTGGAGCCTCATTCCCTCTGAGCTCTCCATGGGCACCCCACCACTTCCACAAGGAACACAATCCCTGCTTCCATCATCTCCTGGAGCCTCATTCCCTCTGAGCATCTCACCACTTCCACAAGGAACATCATCCATCCTTCCATCATCTCCTGGAGTTTAATTCCCTGTGAGCACCCCACCACTTCCACAAGGAACACAATCCATCCTTCCATCACCTCCTGGAGCCTCTGTGGTGCCCAGAGAAGGCCAGCAGAGGAGCTGAGGCCCTGGCTGAGGGGACCCAGGTTGATGAAGAGCTGTGCTGCTGATCTGTCTGTGCCTGGCAGAGCTCACAGCTCCATCCCCACAGCGCTGCTGTCCTGCTCCTCAGCAGTGATGGATGATCACCTCAGACATCAGGGATCCATCAGGGATCCCCTCACACAGACCCCTCCCCAGGCCTGCTGGGCTCCCTGGATAAAGCACAAGGAGAAGGCTTTAGCAGCTGGGCAGAGAGGGTCAGTGCAGCCCGTGGAGCAGAACCAGGAGCAGGCACTGGGTGCTGTTATTGCCCAGCCTGCCAGGGTCCCTGGGCTGCCTCCTCTGCCAGCTGCACCCATCTGGGCAGCTGTGGCAGCAGGAGAAGGGCTCCTGAGCTGCCCTCTGCCCTCCCTGGGGCTCCCAGGAGCTGCCCTGCCCTCACTGCAGAGGCAGCCCTCTCCAGCTCCCCTGACACAGCTCCTGTGGCAGCAGCAGGAANAGGTGTAACAGTGACCCTGTGCAGTCAGAAACAGCAGAGATCAAATACCCAAGCACAATTCTGTAGGCATTATTTGTCCATTTTACCTCTGCAGGTGGGTTCTACACTTTAAATGAGCCGTGCTCTAAATTGCATTGTGTACGAAGCAGAAGTGCAGGGTACAGAAATAATGCTGAATTTTGGGTTTGCCTCTTTGGTGGGTTGTTCCTGTTCTCTTTCTGTCCCCATCTAGAAGTGCAATTTAGGATGAAGCTGCTGGTTCAAAGCCGTGTCTGGGGTTTATCCTCAAGAACTGAAGGAAAACCTTGATAAAAAAGGGTTGGAATCAGCTTCATCCAAGCATTTTAAATTATGAAAAGATGAAGATAGAGCAGGCAATTTTCTGTCAGTTAGCTAATCACGGAACAACAGCACAGAAATAGCAACAACCCCAAAGAATCAGCAACTGGCTCCCTGTGGCAGAAGAGAAGAATTTGTCTGCACAGACACAGAGCTCTGTCTGCCTCCTCCCAAAGTTTCAGTCTTTTTTTTTTTTTTTTTTTAGAGTTAGGATTCCTTAGGAGTGCTGGATTATTCTGGTTTTGCTGCTGGTTTCGATATCATCTTTATATTAAATAAAACATCTGAATTTAAAGCTGCTCTGCCAACTCCAGCCCTGCCAATACCAGTTATGTACAAACTCTGCTGGCCAGGTTTGGGGTTTGGGGGGGGCCCATTTGCTCCCATTTTGGGAACCCAAGGGTTTGGACTGCTCTCCAATGGCAGGAGAGCAGAGCAGCAAACCTTGGGGAGTAATCCAAGGCTACAAGAAAACGTAAAAGAAAATAGTCCCAAAGCAATTTAATACTAAATTAAAAATTGAATCCTAAACCAATTCCCCAGTAATGGACTATTTCTAATTAATTACCTTGTGTGCCTATAAAGATTTTTGTGGACCTCCCAGGCAGGATTCATTTCAGCAGGGTTGTTTTTACAGGAACTCGTTTCTCTCAGGGAATGAATCCCAAACCATTTGGAAACTGTGCTGAGCTTCACCTCCCAGCCACGGGGCCAGGGCAGGCAGCTGTGCTGGGGGAAACTGAGGCACGGGAGGGATGGGAGGGATTTGTGACCCAGGATTTGGGCTCTCCAGACAGACAGGGCTCTGTGGGCTTTGGGGCTTTACCAGGAGTTTATTTACACAGCAGAAGTGTGCCTGTCTCTGCAGGGCTGGGATTAAAAGCTGCAGTGCAGGAGAGAGGAACTCAACAACACAAGTTCCTAAATTTCAGTTTGACTCCAGCTTGCAGACAGGAAATGCTAGGATTTGGGCTCTCCAGACAGACAGGACTCTGTGGGCTTCGGGGCTTTACCAGGAATTTATTTACACAGCAGAAGTGTGCCTGTCTCTGCAGGGCTGGGATTAAAAGCTGCAGTGCAGGAGAGAGGAACTCAACAACCAAGTTCCTAAATTTCAGTTTGACTCCAGCTTGCAGACATGTAACAGTGACCCTGTGCAGTCAGAAACAGCAGAGATCAAATACCCAAGCACAATTCTGTAGGCATTATTTGTCCATTTTACCTCTGCAGAAGGGCAGGGATGCAACAAAGCCTAAAGATCAGCCAAAATCCTAATGAGAGCACCCCCAGGAGAGCTCAACCCCGGGCTGTTTGTGGGATAATATCTGTTCAGCAGAGGGGGGGAAAAGCTCAGCTGGCAGAAATTCTGGCTGCTTGTTCTCTGATCCCATCACACAGCTCCAGGGATGGGGTCATGCTCACTTACATCCTTTTAAATTGCTTTGCTGAGTGTCAGCTTGGGCCAGGCTGTGAAATCCAGCATCTCAGCACCAGCGTGGGGAATCTGAATCTGATTTCTCATCCAGCTGCTGCCAGAGCTGGGCAGGGCAGGAGTTAATCCAGCACCAAGGGGCTGCTGATGGGACACCTCACATCCCTGGTGGATCCCTCCTGGTGCTGCTCATCCCACTCAGCACATTCCCTGCCACCTCCACCTGCAAAGGGCCCCCATTCCCCACATTCTCCATCATTTCTGCTCCAGCTCCTTCTGCAGGCCCAGCACACCCCCCCCTCCCAGTGCTCTCCTCGGTCAGAATTCCTGGGAGAGGCTGAGGCCCAGGGAAGCAGCAGGAGCAGTTTGCCCCACTGATAACTTCCCTGGGAGCAACTTTCTGCTGGGAAAAGAAAGTTCTGGCAATTATTTTCTGAGGCATCTGTTAACCAGTTAAGGCAGGGCTCTTTTCTCTCTCCCAATGTGCAGACTTTTCAGGAAAACACCAAATCAGCAGAGATAAATGCCCTGTGATTCCCCTGAGGAGAGAGCAGGTGCTGATCCAACAGCAGACGTCCCAGTGGAGCAGGAGAATCCCAACCCATCCAGGAATTTGGGGAGGACTGGTGGGTAACAAGAAGAGGATCTGTTTCTGGAAGGACAATGAAGAGGCTGCAGTGTTGTCTCAGTGGGTGAGAGCCTCATCCATCCTGCAGCAGAGCTGATCTGAGCAACGTGAGCAGCATCCAGCACGGCTCTGTAATTAGGGCCAAGCTGAATTTCTAATTGCCTCTGTTTGCCAGCTCCCTGCACATCAGTTCAGAGCTAAACCAGGGCCAGTTGGTGCTGACATCACTGCTGCTGACCTCTCTCAGCTGCTCCTTCCATGGCTCCATGAATCCCAGCTCGGGATATTCCACATTCCATAATCCCTGGCTCAGTTCCATCCCTGCCAGGGCCTGGCTCCAGGCCCCCAGCTCCACCCCAGGCACAGACCACAGGTGACCCTGCTTTGTGCAGGGGAACCAGGGAATCCAAAAGCCCCAGAACAGCAGGAGTAATGCTCCTCAGAGCTGTGTAACACAGCAGGGGTTTATGGACACCTGTCTCAGACAATCCAGGGAGGAAATCCATAAAATGCCGGGTTCAGCTTCACTGACACATCACACCAGGCACAGAGGGGAATAAACAACCCAGAGCAAAGCTCCTTTATGATCCTACAGGCTCTTCCCTCTCTTCTCAATTACTTTTTTCTCTTCTAAAAGATATAACTACAAGGGTTTGTTTTGTTTTTTTTTTTCTTCTGAGGGATTTTCCATTCTTTAACTTACTTATAATTAAAAGGTGTGTGAAATGCCAAGAGATTATTTGCTGTTACACGAGGGATTTAAAGAACCATCACAATAAATCAATGAAAGGCTCACTATAAAGGGAGGGAGAGAGGGATGCTGTCAATATGAAACAGCAGTGAACTGTAAAAATAAGAATCAGGATGCTGAGCTGTTTGTCAAACATGTGAAAGCACTGCCAGGGAAAGCAAGAAATTCTATTTAGAATCACAAATAGCTCAGGTTGGAAGGGAACTTGAAGCCCATCCAGTGCCATGAGCAGGGACACCTCCCACTGTCCCAGGCTGTCCCCAGTGTCCAGCCTGGCCTTGGGCACTGCCAGGGATCCAGGGGCAGCCACAGCTGCTCTGGGCACCCTGTGCCAGCCCTGCCCACCCTCCGGGGAGGAATTTCTTTTGTTTATAACCTCAATTTCCCCTCTTTCAGCTGCTCTCCAGGCACCCTTGGAGCACAGCCTCTCTCCTGCACCCCAAGTCCCAGAAAATCCCTCCCCTACCCCCTCCAGAGCAGGCAGCAGCCAGAATTCCTGCTGCCCGAATTCCTGCTGCCCGAATTCCTGCTGCCCGAATTCCTGCTCTCCCAGCAGCAGCTCCCCGGCACAGGGCAGGGGCAGTGGCTCACACCCCTGTTTTCCTTCTGCTCTCATCAAATCTCCCAAGCTCCCGGGAATCCCAGGAATCCAATCCCTGCACAGGGAGGGTCTGGGTGCAGCCCGTCGGGCTCGTTCCCTGCAGCACTGCCAGGACAGGGAGACACAGGATGGTTGTGCATCACAGCCACACGGACTCCGACTCCAGAAGGCTGGAAATGACTGTTTATTTCTGGGAATCTCCTCCCTTTTATATTGCTCCACACAGAGCAATCCCGTTGGTGAAACAGAGACAAACCCCTTCACTCACATTGCTCAGAGCAGAGGGACAGCAAGGAGAAGCCCCTCCCAGGGAAAGGGATGCAAACAAAGGTCACAGCGACAAAAAACGTGTCTCTGGTTTACAGGACCCTGGGAAAAGAGTGTTAGAAAGCCAAAAACATCTCAGGCACAGAGCAGGGCTGCAGCCAAGCAGCGGGCAGGCAGAGGAGCAGGCTGCAGGGCAGGCAGGAGCCCTGCACTGCTCTCCTCTGCAGAGGGACAGAGCCCTCTGCCCCTTCTGGGGGGGATTTGTGCCCCTCAGTGGGGCAGGAGGGTCACGGTGAGAGCAGGATCCGTGTGCTGACAGCACAGACCCAGCTCGCTGTCCCGGGGGGACCCAGCATTTACAGCTCTGCTCTGGGAGGATAAATGAGGAGTCACACCCCTTTGCCTCCAATGAGTCCTCCTCAGGCTGTTTCTGCCAGAGCAGAACATCTCTGCAGCCTCTGCCAGCTCACAAATCACTCTGCAGTAGATCTCCCTGATCACAGCCTCTCAAGACAGGAAAATTCCTCTAGTGAGCACCACAGCCCTTCCCCAATGGAACATCTGGCCCTGTAATCCACAACACATTTTCCTACCAGAAGCCACCCAGAAATAATAGGACAATAGATGGGGTTTCACAGGGAAATATGTTTTCCAATTGAAGTTTGAGTGGTTCGTTTATTTTTAATAAAAGTGTTTGTGTTTTTAGTGATTTTAGTGCAAGCTCAGGGCAAAACCAGCCAGAACAAGGCCCTCAGTCATTACAGAAATTAACATTTAAGGCCCTCAATAATTACAGAAATTAGTGACATGGCATAACTTTATCTTTCCATCCTCAGCCCCACCTGCCTGTGCATCTCCTTCATTTACAAGTTTTTAATTACATCATCAGCCCTTCCCCACGTGTGTCTGCTCCCTGAGCACAGGGAGTTCAATCCTTCCCCCTAAATGAGCCAGGATTTAATATTTTGGGGTTGCCTCATTTTTCAGCGTGTGTCTGAGCCTTATCTCCTGCCGACTGTCCAAACACTGCTCCCAAGAAAGAATTTTTCATTTCCTTTGGGCTCTTCTCGGCTCTTTGTCGCTATCTGAATGCTCCACAACATTAATTAAACTGACAAGGTAAGGCTGCAAAATTATCTCCACTTCACACACAGGGGGCTGAGGCAGAGAGTTCAAGTTAAAACTGAAAATAAACTCCACAGAAATACTGGAGCTGAGGCAAGCTCCAAAAGGCAGCGTTGCCTCTCCATGAGGGCACAGGAGGAGGACCTGGGCAAGCACAAGCTTCAGGGGAAGGCAGAAAAAACCATCTGAAAATTTCCATTTAGTGTTTGGATTTACAGTCTGAGCCCAAAAACTCAAGAGTTTGGTTCAGAGCTGTCCAAACCAGCCACCCCTTGGATGTCCCATGTTGAACATTCCCCCATGGATGGAATCTGAAGGGAAGCAGCCCCAAAAAAAGGAACATTAAGGGGTCTAAACCAAAGGTTCCAGTGCTGCTAAAGAAGCCAACATCCCTCTCCAAGCTCAGGTAATTCAGGGATCCATTCAGCACCTGTCACATCCCTGGGGAGGCTCCATGCCTTGCTGGGATCACCACCCAGCTTCCCCAGATGTTCCATCACCAGCAGAAAGGTTCACACTGCCTGCACCTCCCCAGCCCTGGGGCAATCAGAGCATGGCAGAGGTACCAGCTGACTGACCCCAGGGTTATTGGTGCAAATTCCACCTGCAAATTGCAAATTTTCAGGAGTTTGAACTCCTCACAGCAGCAAGGGCAAGAGCTGCTCCAAGAATAACCCGGAGGAGCTGGAAAAACATCTCTGCTGAGGTGGGGCTGCCCTTCCTTCCAGCCCCTGGGTGTCACCACAAACCCCCAGCTCTGGCACCAGGTGTGATTCTGTTCCTTCCATGCCCTGAGAGCCTGCTGACACCCAGACCCACTGCAACAAGTGAACCTCAACACAGGCACCCAAACAAGGCCTAAAAGGAGCTGTTGGACAAGGGACAGACAATTCTGGATGCTGCAGGGACTCTGCTCTCCTCTTGGCAGGGCAGAGCTTCGTGAGGGCCCCAGCGTGTCAGAGCCTGAAAACGCAGTCCTCAAGGTAATTAATAGACTTCCAAAGCCAGCGTTTTCAAAAACAAATGACAAATATAAAGAACAAAATCATCAAAATGCTCGCAGAAAGCAAGGGCTCAAACTGCCAAAGAAACGTCATAACATTTTCTCTGGAAATTATTCACGACTTTCCAATCAGTTCCAGAATCCTCTGCTCCTTTCCCTCCCTCCAAGCTGCTGTTAAATGCAGCGAGGTGCTGATGGCAAGGCTTGGCTTTGCCTCTGCTCAATCCCTTCCCGGCACGTCAAGTGTATCAATATTTGAACAGGCAACGACAAAATTCCACAGCCCCACAGATATATTTATTAATTTCAATCATCCAGGCCAGGGAGGTGTGAATGAGGGCACTGTCATTTAGGGCTGTAATTAATCATCCCGGACACCTCCCTGTCAGGGCCCATAAATCAAGAAGCAAAGCGTTTCTCCTGCTGAGCGATACGGCGCCGGCGTTAACGGGGTGACAAAAATCTAATGCTGTCAGGCAGTGGGAGATATTTTATCTGCCTCTGACACGGGGCTGTTCCACACAGGTGCCCTCCACCTCAGAATTTATTTTCTGCCTGTAGAGCACACATTTTAAAAACAGGAGCAGAGCAGAGGGGCGAGGCTGAGGCGGGGAGTTGCCGAACGCAGAGACAGAGAGAAAAGTTTCTGAAGGAGGGGAAAACACAACCCTGGCACATCAATCCAAGGTGGTGGAAATGAGAGGGGACAAATCCCTGTTTGCAGGGCAGTGCAAGGCAGCTCCTGAGCTGCAGAGCAGCTCCAAAGCAGCCCCTGCTCAGCCCCACATCCAACAGCCACAGGGGTCGTTAAGGAAATCAGGCCTAAAGCACTGATTTTTAAAAAAATAGGAAGAAAATATAAAGAACTAAATCTCCTTTAAAGAAAAAGCCTGAGCCCACAGGACATGTCCATGGTGAGGAGATTGCCAGGCTGGTGCTGCTCAGCTCCTGGCAGGGGTCACCATCCCTTCCTGCCCTGGTGTGGCCTGCTCGTGTTTCACAGGAGAAATGTGAAATACGAACATTTCAGCCTTCAAATTTTCACTTCTTTAAAAGATTATTGACAAGTGTAGCTATACAGGAGCAATTTATGGCCTTTAATACTTGGGTGGAGCTGCTGAAAGCCAAACCCAAAGCAGCCAGGCACAGCCAGGCTTGTGAGAGCTGCATTTGAAGAGATCCAAACCCTGCACTAAGAGCTTGTCTGAAATGCATTCAAACACTTGAAATACTTTTAAAAAACCCCAAACCTTGTTAGATTCTGGGAGTAACAGTCAGTGTCATTTTATCTGATATTTCTTCCATCCCCAGCTGCACCACACGCTCCTGGGATCGTTCACAGCATCTCCAGCAGTCATTCTGACATTTTTCACAACACCAATTACCTGGGGCTTGCTCTGATCTGCAGGCAGGAGCTGGAGCAGTTTTGGGGCTGCTGCTGGTACCTAAAGCTCCTGAGAGGGATCTCAGGCAGCTGCCAGGAGGAACACTGGACACTGAATTTTCTGGAGGGGTCATGCTGAACAGAGCCCAGCTCTGGGGTGATGAGACACAGCCATGAACACACCTCATCACCTGGCACCAAACACAGCTCAAGGCTCCCCCTGAGACCTTTCATCCTTAAATATTTGTGATCTCAGCACTTCGGTTCTGCCAGGAACAATCCAACCTGCAACTTCTTACCCCACTTATTCGCAGGCTACAAATTTTATAGCCAAAAATCAAACCTAAATATACAGATTGCAATCTACCAGGGGAACAGAAATCATAAAACTTCTTATTTAATCACACAATTCTATCACCAATCTGCTGGAAAAACAGATGCAGACGAGTATTACTGCCTGTGCTCTAAGTGCTAAGGTGGAATTCTGCCCACAGGCAATAACTGTAAACCCAGGTCTGAGATAATCCAGTTGTAAAACACTGAGCATAAACCACATGCTTTTAGCCTCTGATGGAAGCATTCTTCTCCAAAGCACAATTTACATTTAAATTGATATTGTAGGGAATCAAATACTCAAAATAAGTGTCAAGGTTTTTTTCTTCTTCGCCAAGTTGTCTCCTAATTGGATTCAAGTGTTTTGCCGAACCATTTCATAGCCTTGTTTTGTTCTGGAAATTAAAAATAAAAAAAAATCTTTCATTATTCATGATTCCTAACTTCTGGGAAGTGCCTGGAATTGTTTTTGTTACTAAAATAAGAGCAGGCTGTTTACATTGGACTGCTGAGAGCCAGCAAACAAAAGGGAAGCGATTCCGATTCCTCCCGGTGCAGGAGCAGCAGAGAGTCCCGAGGGAAGCCTGGGGAAACATCCACAGCCCAAATCCCTCTCCTGGCCTTCCCGGGACCCTCCAGACTGGGAATTCCTCACGGGAATGTGGTGCTGGAGCCTTTCCCAGCCTCTGTTTCTCTTCACACCCACCCCAATATTCCAGGTGAATTGCAAACCCAGACCCTGGACTACACCTACAGTGCTCCCCAAACTTCTGGCCATGGAAGCAAACAAAGGCTTTTCCAGCAATAAAGCAGCAGTTCCCTAAGGGAGAGCTTCCTAAACCATTTCTACAGCTCCTGAGGCTGAAGAACAAAGGGCAGCCAGGTGCCCGTCGCACTTTGCATTTCTGGCAGGGCTGGAAGGGAACAGAACCTGGCCAGGTCTCCCTTTGCTGCCACAAGAACAGAGCAGGGGTGCTGCCATGGGCTGTCAGACACAAACAAAATTCCTAAAGTGGGAAAAGAACCCCGTTGGGTGATTCCCTCCCAAGTTTGGGGGTTGTTGTTTGTTTGTGTTGGGGTTTGGGGGGTTTTTTTGGTTGTTTTTTTGTTTTGGTTTGGGTTTTTTGTTTGGGGTTTTTTTTTGTGTGTGTGGGGTTTTTTTGTGTGTGTGGTTTTTTTGTTTGGGTTTTTTTGTGTGTGTGTTTTTGTGGTTTGTTTTGTTTTTTAGCAAAAGACATTGTGAGAACAACGTTCGGTGAGAAACTTCTTTGCAGTTCGTGTAGAAAAACAGCCAAACCCCGAGATTCCACACAGAAGGCCCCCGATGGCCTCGCTCGCAAATTGCTCCAGTTAACAAAACCCTTCACACATCCCGAATTCCCTCACTTCTGCCCCCAGCACCGCAGAAGGAATCACAGACACTTCCAGACTGTTCCAGACGTGCTGCCATCTCCCAGACGGAGCGGGCTCCTTTTTAATTCACCAAATCTCCTCCTGCACCTGCCTTTTCCATCCTGCTCCTGCAAGAACCTCGGGCTGAGCCTCTGCCAGCCTCCCCTGCCAAGTGCTGCTGGCGCAATTCCCTCCCAGCCGAGAACATCACGCAGGGAAATTTCGCTCATCAGCTCCCCTCAGGGCTGAACGTGCCGCTAATTTGTCAAATATTTCACCTGAGCCGTCAAATCGACCGAACACTTCCACGTCCTTCCATTCAAAGCCGTTTATTCCGCTTCACTAAAATCAAAAGTTGAGCTGGAAAACAATAGCTGGGGCTTGCACTGGATCGAGCCGCCCGTCATCAGAGCAGCAGGAAAACGACAGCAAAAATCAGAATATTGTTCATCTCTGAGTGATCATCGCCCTCGTAGGGATTTGTTTTTGATGTGGAACTTTGGCTGGTTTATAGGGGGTTTAAAATGCACATCTCAGCAGCCCGGGGCAATGCCAGCAGTGCCCCCAGGCAGGGAAGGGAACATCCCATCCCATCCCATCGATCCCATCCCATCCCATCCCATCTCATCGATCCCATCCCAGCCCATCCCATCCCATCGATCCCATCCCATCCAGCAGCCCCATCTCCAGGGTCCCCAGCTGGGAGTGGACAAAAGGGGCCAAATTTAACCCATCCTAAAAGCAACCAGACATTGCACAACCTCCTGCAGCCGCTCGAGGCCAAAAGCAGCGAAGCTTTCTTCCCGAAAATTCCAACTCTCCCCAAGGAAAAGGAGCAATAAAATAACGATTTCAAGAAAACTCGGCAGACTCAGCGGGCTGCTAAGTACAGTTCCTAAATTAAGGAGCACAAAGGTGAAAGGGATGAAGAGAATTTACTTTTATTGGCACAAAAAAAGCGCTTTCCCCTTACCCAAAGGGCTACAGCTGGGTGTAATTCAGGTTTTTAAACACACTTATTAAAAGCTTTCGTTTATGAGACATCTGTATTTTCAGCCCAAATTCCCACCTCGTAAATTTTCACCAAATTGTTAAAACGCCATCAAGAAAGGAGAAAGTTTTAGCACCTCTTTCCCTTTTCCCTCGAGGGTGACCTGCTGGCAGGGTGGGGGCAGAGCAGGCAAACCTCAGGCTACAAAATGGATTTAGGGGGCACAGAAATGAACGCTGCTGTTCAGTTTGGGTCAAGATAAATTCATAAAATGTACATAAATAATAAAATTAATAAAAAAAATAAAATTCATGTGAAGGAATAAATTCACCCGTGGCACTCGGGTTGGCTGACACAACTAAAGACTTAAAAAAATTACCTTTGGAAGAAGCTGGGCGAGGTCCCTGGCTGGAGGGAAGCAGCAAAGGAGTTCAGAAAAGGGGAAATTTGGAGCCTTAAATTCGCTCCGCCCCCGGGAGGGAGCACCAGCGAGGACCACAGGGAACGGAGCACCTGGGGGTGCTGCCCCGTGGGACCTGCCGGGGGCCAGGCAGGAATTTCCCCCATTCCCAGCTCCTCCTGGCTGTTGTTCA
Organism: Rhadina sibilatrix; assembly: GCA_013400275.1. NCBI lineage: Eukaryota > Metazoa > Chordata > Aves > Passeriformes > Phylloscopidae > Rhadina > Rhadina sibilatrix. The sequence goes on from VWYO01017319.1 coordinate 16,770, forward strand.
CCTGCCTTCCCCTCGCCCTCATTAGCGGCAGTGCTTGATTAGCAAGCGCTGCCCCGCGGGGATGCTGCTGCCATTCCAGGGGGATTCTCCTCCATCCACAGGGTGACCTCGGAGGATGAGAGCTCAGACGTCCCTCCTCCCTCAGCCTGACACTGATTATAACCTAGGGAAGTTTATCCAGGCCGGGCATCGTGGTTAGAAATTCCAGCTGGGAACTGCGAACCCTCTGGGCTGATCCCGGGTCCTGCCTCTCACGGCCCCATCTGTCGGCACAAAGGAAACGGTGCCACCTCTGGCTCCATCCTGAGCCTCAGCCACAAAACCTGACCCTTTAAAGGACACCCAGCTCCCTGCTTTTAACCCTTGTGCTGGCAAAGCCCAGCTTCACCTTCCAGAGAAAGGGTTCCTGAAAATGGGATGTTCCCTGTGGTTTCTGTAAATGTTTTTGCCAATTCATTTCTCCAAGCAGCAGATGCCTTTGGGGTGGAACCTGGAGAGGGAAAAGGGCAGGAACTCCATTCCTCCAGTGCTCCTTTCCTCACCTGGGCCCCAAAAGAGAGGATTGGCCCAACCTAAAGCTCCAGGTGAGACCCAGCCCCGCTCCATGGGCTGGGCTCAGCACTCCTGACACCTCTGGAGCAGCAAACTCCAGGGCAACCTCTGCAAGAGGGGATGCCCCAGGTGGCTGCCACTGGTGGGGCTTTACTGCGAGAGGTGTGTGAGTCCAGCAGCTTCCCATCTGTTATAAATGCACCTTTTGGAGTTGGCTTTGCCCACACAGCAGGCTGGTTGCTTTATGTATAACATGGGAAGGTTGTATTGCACGTTCTTTTATTAATAGAATTTGAAAAATGTAATGGATGAATATTCTGAGATTGTAACAAAGTAGGGATGGGATTGTTGTGTTGTTTTTTTGNTCGTTTGGCGAAGAGGTGAAACAATTCAAATCAAAGAAAGATTAAAATGAAACTGAACCTCTATGCAAACCCCACTGTTGTTTGGATTTTTGCTGTTCTCCTCTGGTTTTTGTTTGTTTGTTTTTAAGAACTTTTAAAAAGTTTTATTTTAGGTTTTTTTGTGCTTATTTTTTGTAATAGAGCTGGACATCATTTTATACAAACAACTTTTTTGTTATTGCTACTGCCTGGCCATGTTTACATTCTCCTCATAAAAAGAAAACTGTTGCTAAACCATCGAGCTAACCAGCGGGGTTGGAGAAGAAAATTTTCTTCCTCCAATCCATGGTCACTGCTAAAATTCTATAAATCTTAAAAGTCTGTAAATGAACTGTCCTTTTTCTACCTCAAACATCTCACTGTGTAAGCACACCCCAGCTTTTTGTGAAGGTGTGGGATTCCACTTGCCCTGGAGCAAAACGTTCTGTTCCAGCTGCCTGGGAGCCAAGCAAGCGCCACAAACGGGTAAAGATTTTCCGTGGTCAGGTGGTGGAGATTTATTTCCTTTAAAGTGGAAGCTCCTCTGGGAAGGGTAAAGTCAGAGAGAGCTCAGGCAGTGCTAAATGACTCTGCAGTGGTTAAGATTTACCCAATGTTGTTGTGTGTCAGTTAAAGGAGAGGCCGCCGGTGCAATAAAAGCTGCACAGCATGCACTCATCACAGAGGGCTTTATTCAGTTTTATTGGAAATTACAGCCACACCTTTCAAACATCTGAAGTGACAGATTTCTCTGCCAGCCCTGTCTTAGAGACTGTGCGGAAGCCTCCGCTGTTGTTCATCAAACTTGTGCAAAAATAATTGGCACTATAATTTTATACCTGTCAGGAATGCGACGTGCGGCGTTGACTAATTGCTATTTTGTGTGCTCAGAAAGGTATAAAATCAATGGAGCCACTGTGGGAAACAACAAATCCTTTTGTGAAGCTGCAGAGAGCTGCACGTAATTATGTTTACTACCCCCGGCCTTTGGGGGCACCGGATTTGCTTCTATCACACTTAATCTACTAACAACTTGGAGAGCAATCTTGTAAAGCACTTAAACCACCCTCCCACCGGTGAGAGGCCTCAAAACCTGTCAGATTCTGCTGGAGGCTGTGGTTTGCATGACTGTGGAAATGATGGAAGCTCTCTGAATCCCCAGTGATTCACTTTTCCCTCTCCTGGCCTTTGTAACTTTGCCTAAATCAATGAGCACCAAAAATCTGTGAAGCTTTTTAGGTTTTGAAGGCGTGAGGACGTGGCCAGGCTTGTGAGATGTAAAAAATCCTAAAAAAAACCGCTCCCTGTTCCTTGTGCTTTCACTTTAGAGAGCTTCACCCATTGCCTGGGAGTGAAATAATGTTATTTTCTTCTTGCTGTGCCCCCTGCTCTCCCTGAAACAAACAGCAGAGCTTCTCCTGCAAAAAAGCCTTTTCCACGAACATCAGAGCCTGGAAAGAACTTAATGAAGCTGGAAGTGCTGCCATCAAATTTCAGGTCTGTGTGTTGCAGGGAACAATGCCTCTGTCCCGGTTTTACAGCATGTTTGGGCAGAGCCTTCTCCTTGTGCAAACAGCCTTTCAGTCCTAGCAGTGGGTCCTTGCAGATGCAATAAAGGCAGAGAGAAAATAAAAGGTTACAGCCGAAATAAAAGGGTTTTAGCAACAGGTAAGTGCAGGGGGAGGTTGTGCCAGCACCGGTTTCCTCAGCTTGCAATAATCAATGTGCAATAAAGGAAACAAGCAGAGTCTCTAATGAGCTGATGGCTGAGCAGAAGAAATGCTGTGTGCAGCCTTAAATAAATGTGTTTTATTTTAAATGTGGGTGTTGGTGCCTGCACAGTCAGACCAGTGAGGTACCAGGTGTCCTGCAGGGGTTTGGGTTGGAAGGCAATCACCCAAGGGGGGCTGCCAGAACCCACCCAGATCATCCAGTTCTTGTCCCCAAGTGCCACATCCATGTGGCTTTTAAATCCCTCCGGGCTGGGAACTGGGATGCAAGGACACAAAAGCATGGAGGCCAGATAAAACCAAATAAAACTGCTTTTCCCACAGCCCCTTCAGCTGTGGCCCCACTTTTTAGCAGCCGTCACCTCTTCCAGCAGGAAACCACATCCTCCTGATAAACCCCACAGCGATCTCTTCTCTTTGCTTTTGCTGCCTTAATACATTCAATTAATCCAGAACATGACAGAGGCAGCATGAGAACAGACTTAAGGCTTAGCTTTAATGAGCATTAATGCAGTTAGGCTGGGCTTGGCAGAGCAGCCCCCTCCTAAATCTTCTCTTCCCAGATTACAGCCCTGGAAATTAATGATCTGTCACTGGGCTTGCCTGGGTGCTAATGAAATAGTTAGTCAAGTACAAGTAAAGTCAGGTGGAAGAAGCTGCCTCTTCCCGTTTGCAATAAAGCCTTTCCCCCTCTTTGGCTAACAAATTAAATTAGTTGAGAGGAAATATTTAATTACTGTCACGCACTATCTTCATATTTGTGATGGAAGAAGTGCCTCTCTGTGAGCTTTGCAGTCCCCTGCTCTGCTGAAGTGGGAGAGAACCTTGGCTGAGTATCAGGGTAGATTTAGAAGCCTTGTTTTCTCCCAAAAAAGAAAAAATCTTGGGGGAAAAAAAAAAAGTTTTATTTCTTTCATTTAAATAAAAAGTTTCTTTTAGCAGTGTGAGAGCAGAGGTGTCCAAATGAGAGGAACACAATTAAATCTCATGTCCTGCCCTTGAGCCAAACAGGGACAAACCCCTTTCCACCCCTGCTCCTAAAACTGGATTCTTGTTTCATGAGAGAAATACAAACGTTCTAAACTTCTCACCAGCTAAATACAAACGTTCTAAACTTCTCACCAGCTCTGATGCCCTCACACACCAGTCCAAGGTGCAGGTGGCTGGCACCCCAGGGTAACATGATCACATCAGAAAGTCAAAATTGGCTGAATGTGCTCTGCTAATTGCACTTTAAAATACATTTCCCTTTTCTACATAACAAAGCAGGATTTTGCACCCTTTTGTGCCATTTTCTCAGCAAGCTCTCATTAAAATTAAGCCCAAACAATTCTAAACCCTCCAATCTCTTGGCCTACAATCCCGTGGCAATGTTTCCCTTAAAGCTGATTTTCACTCCTGTCTCCTGAAACCTCAGTCAAGACTTGTTCCCTGCTCTGTCAGGATGTGGATGGAACACGAACATTTCTGTGCCTCCGTGAGCTCAGGGGTTCAAACAGATGTGGTGATGCTTTCTTACCTTCCCTGCAAGAGCAGTGGGAGCTGCTGGGCTGTGCTGGAGCTCAGAGCAGCCACAAATCAGCTCCTCCCTCCTGATGGCACAGAAAAATCGTCCCAGATGATCCAGGAGTCAGGAAGTTTCCTGGAAAACGTTAGGCCAGAGTCTCAGGGCCATGCTGAGCTGAACTCACAGCCCTCAAATCCTTGGGACACCCCTCAAGTCTTCGTGGCCACTCCTGTCCCAGAGCAGGTGTGTGACACACAGCACAGAGCAATGACACCCACACACTGAGGTGTCCAGGGCAGAAAAGAGGCAGTTTATTTACTGACTTCAACATTTATAGAATTCCAGCAGTGACCATGGATTGGGGGAAGAAAATCTTCCTCTTCAACCACGCTGGGCAACCCAACAGTCCATCAGCAGTCTGCTCCTTGTCAGGAGAATGCAAACATGGTCAGACAGTGCCAGTAACGAGAAGGTTGTTGATGTAAAATCCTGTCTGACTCCATTGCAAAAGGTGAACACAGAAGGCTGAAATAGAACTTTGGAAAAGCTACTTAAAGAGACAGAGGAGAACAGCAAAAACCCAGACAACACAGGTGATAAATTCAGCTGGGCTGATTCTGATAAAGAGTTTTCCAGTCAATAACCTGGCAGCAAATGTTCCCAGCCCGTGCACAGCTTCCAGGAGGAGCAGGGAGAGCCAGAGGGTCCTTCCCTGGCAGTGCTGATGGTGGATGCTGGGGCTGCCACAGCTCAGACAGTGGGTTTGCTCCTCTGGCCATCAGCAGGGGCTCTGCACCCAGGGGCACAGGGAGGGACAGTGCCCACCCCTGGCAGGGGTCTGGGTCACAGCCAGGTGCCCACCCCTGGCAGGGGTCTGGGTCACAGCCAGGTGCCCACCCCTGGCAGGTTCAGCAGAGCCCTGCAGAGCCCTCCCAGCCCCAAAGGGAGGGTGGCCTGAGCAGCACAGCTCCAAGCCTGGAAACACAACCTCCAGCACCCCCAGGGATCCCATCACAGCCCCCCCTGCAACCTCCCAGCTCCCATTAGGGTTAAACTCCTCCTGAGTTACTGGGCTGTGCTCCACTGCCCTGGAAATCGACAGCGTTCCTCTGTACCTGCCTGCTCTGCTCCCAGTCACATCAAACATCAAACAAATCCCCAGGGACAATCCAAACCCCAGCAGCCTCCAGGAAACTCTTTTTTCTTTTTTTTTCAATCTGAAAGCTGGGAGAAGTTACACAGTTCTGGGCACTTTCCTTTGCTCTGCTGTTAACGATTTCTCTCTCTTTTTTTCCCCCAGAATTGATGTTCAGCATCCCTCAACCCCTCTCTGCAGGAGGAGGAGCTGCTTTGTCTGGCAGAGCAGAACTGAAGTACAGCAGAGTACAGAGACACTTGGAGTGTCCTCTGCTGAAGCCTCAGATTTTATTTCTTTGCTTTCTTCATCGCTGGGACTGGCAGTGGAGAGGATGGGCTGGGATTTGTGGGCTCCTCACCATCCCAACATCCCCCTCTGTGTGTCCTGATCATTAACATGAGCAGCTCCTTGGGGCTTTCCCCTCCCAGGCTGTCGGGAAGGAATTTTCCTCACACCGTGGATATTCCCAACACTTTGCTATAAAGGAGTTAACAAAAGGCCTTTTTGTTCCCAAGCTCACCGGTGGATTGGCCTCTGGAAAACCCCAGGGCAGCGAGTGCAGGGCAGCAGCAGAGCTCTGGAGGTTCTGCTGCGAGCTCTGGCCAGTGAAACGTTGAGTTTGGGGCACTAAACTTTAAAATGAGCTCTTTCCTCCTGGCCTGCAGCCTGGGCAGTGCTGCTGCTGCTCTCACCTGTGCTGCTCACACCTGTGCTGCTCACACCTGTGCTGCTCAGCTCACCTGTGCTGCTCACACCTGTGCTGCTCACACCTGTGCTGCTCACACCTGTGCTGCTCTCACCTGTGCTGCTCAGCTCACCTGGAGCCTGGAAATCAAAGGCATCCGAGGGCAGAGGAGCCAAGTCCTGCTGCTCCCCCAGAGCCCAGCACCTGCTGCAGAGCCTTCCTCGTGTCCTGGCCATGCTCTGGGTTAGGAATTTCCCTGTGGGCCTGTTCCTGTGGCATCACCCAGGGCATTATCACCGTGCTCCTCTGCCTCTGCTGCCTTTATCTGCACACCCACCCTGCCTGCCAAGGAAACTTTGTTCTCCCCAGCAAAGCCCCGAATAAAAGATCAAAAAATCCCCCCAACGCTGGCTGATGTGTCTGAGGCCTGAGCTCGTTTCCAGAGTGTTTCTCATTCTCTGGAGCCCCACAGGCAGGAGCTACAGAGGAGGCAGGCGAGGTGGAGAGGACAGAGGTAAATGCAGACTCTCAGCCTCTCCTTAGAGCCAACAGCAAAAATCACAGAGAGCAGCTCTAAATGAGCTTCCATTCCTCCAGCTCCTGGGGGAAACAAACAGTCCAAACCCATCTGTTTTCTAAAAACACCTCTCCCACCTTAAACAAACAGCAGTTAATCCCAACAGCACAACAAACACTCGGTGTTTACACAGCGGCGGGAGTGAAGCAGGAGGGAAAAAATGGAATTTGTAATGTGCTCCTCCATCTCCAGCAGCAGGAGCACAGCAGCGTATTTTTCAAAACTGCTTCTTTGTGAATATGCATGAAACACATGTACTGGTGTGCAATGGGCTCCTCTTGCAACGGGCAACTCATTTTTCACACACAAAAGGAAGATAAAAGAGCATTTGCTTTGTTTTGGGTTTTTGTTTGGTTTTTTTTTTTTTTTTTTTTTTTTTTTTTTTTTTCAACGGGGCGCCGGTGTCTTT
>VWYO01017326.1:0-26651 GCA_013400275.1 Rhadina sibilatrix
CTTGGCCTTGTTGAACTTCACAATGTTCAAACAGGCCCACCTCTCAAGACTGTCTTGTACATGTCCAGTCCCTCTGCGTGGCTCCCTTCCCTCCAGAATGGTGACCACACCACACAGCTCAGTGTCATCAGTGACTTGCTGAGGGTGCCCTTGATCCCAATACAGGTGTCCGTGTCACAGCAAAGATGTTGAACAGTGCTGGTCCCAGCGCTGACCAGTGAGGGACATCACTTGTCACTGGTCTCCACTTGGACATCAAGCCATTGATTGCAGCTCATTGAGTTCAACCATCCAGCCCATCAAGATATTCAAGACTGATTCCTGTTCTTAGGACTCTCCAGTGGTTCCTATGCTACCGTGAAATCCGTTCCTTTGGATTTTGGGATTTTCCTAAGCTTAAAACAACTACTGATCATACTGATTTGCTTTCCCTTTTGCCTGGTTTAGGGCAATTCAGCATCCTAAAGTCACCCTAGGACACTTTTATAATTGCAGTCTTTACTGATAATTTTAAGTTTTCCTAGGGTCTAAAATAATCAAGTTGTATCGAGTATTATTTAAATACACATGAATTTTACTTTTTCTGAAGACATAGAGTTGGTAGGACTTCAGGTTTGTGGTCTTGTTTTTTGAAAAACTCTTATGGGTCTTGAGACAATATGCTTAAAACCTTTACTCTTAATGGAAGAATGAATATACCAGGATCACTGAGCGTAAAATTTGTGTATAAGTTCTGCTCCTTTGTATTGACTTTCATTACTTTTTTTCTCTAAACTGGGAGTTTCTAACATTACTAGAAGGTAATCTAAATTTTTAAGTCTGAATTTTCATCTGTTTAAAATCATCACTTAGAAACAATGCGGCCAATTGCCCTGGTGGATTTAAAGAGAGAGGAAAAAACCTTACAAAAGGTATGTCTATTTTTGGAAGATATTTAAATATAAAATAGTCAGCTTTCTCTGGTATGAAAAACCTCTATTTAGTAGAATAATATTTTTTTTGCAAATATATTATTATTTATTATTGTGGCTTTTTGATAGCTTCTTTAAAGAATAAATCTATATTCTTTGTCCAAGTATAAGATCTTTTCCATTCTTTTCCATAATTAAAAAATATGTATTGTATTTTCTTGTATTCTTTATCTTCCTTTTCTCTCTTTAATTCCTTGCGTTTCATTCTGTAGATTACTTTACATGCTTAAGTTACTTGTTAAACTGTCCCTCTCAGAAATCTAGGGATGGGTGATACAATTCGAATGTTGTTGCTGATGTCAAAACAAAATACAATACCACTAAATTGATTCTGATAGTTAGGCAAGGGGCGCAATGTTAGAATCATAGATTCATAGACTCATTTTCATTGGAAACAACATTTAAGTTCATAGAGTCCATTAAGTTGTCAGAACCAGTAGCAAAATCAAAAGCTCTGAGATAATGAGAGAACTAAATCTCAGGATACCATTGCTTCAGTGTTTCTTCTTTTAGTATGATTTGTTACTTTTCTAAGATACTGAAGAAATCATTTTAATGAATATTCTGTTTAGTTGGCATTTAAAATTCACTTATCTTTTGTTGCTCTGGCTGTAGCGTTCTGCAGCTTTTCCCACGGTGAACTGAACTAAATTGGAATGTTGTCAGACTGCAAATGAGTGGGAAAAAGAGCTAGTACTTACCTTACATTTAGGGCTAAAGGAGGGGAACCTAGGCATGTACACCTGCTTTGGAAAATGCTGCATTTAAGATGGGTTGCACATCAATACCAATAATTTAGTGACTTCGGAGGTGTGTCCCTTCAAAACTAGTGAGTCCTTTTCATTTAATTTTGGTAATTTGCAATAGTTCATTTTGTTATTCTGTTCCAGATCTTCTACTGTTACATACATTTGAAACAGATTTCCCAATATATCCTCTATAAGGAAAACTCCTTCTGTTAGGTTGTTTTTTGTTTTTTTTTCTGACAGCCTTTCATGGTGCCACTGAAGAGTCTTCATGACACTCACATGGCAGTACTTTTTAACAAGATCACTCATTTGATTTTTTTTTTCCTTGAAATTAAACCCTAGATTGGTGGAGATATAATTTTTTCTGTGTGTTGAACATGAAGTGAAGAATATGATGGATACAGTTCCAGATTAGTTCCTTAATAAAATAAATTTGGGTCATGTCCTATACTTTGTTGAGGAGTAACTCAGGAGCTTTTTCTCCTCTTGTGGGTTTCCTGACTGGAGTCACTGAAATAATCCATTTTAGTATTGTAAACATTTACCTCAGCAATGCACCCCTTTGTAATTTACCTGGTTTACATCATTGTTTGCTTCTTGCTTTTAGGTTTCCTGGTCTCCCACAGTGTGTCACTGGCCCCATCCTTGTCCCCCTGTCAGTATTATGGTCTTAAAATCCTGTCCTTTCCTACTTAAGTGAAAAATCCCAATCCATACTGATCCTATTTTCCTTATTAATCCAGTGAACTCATTTATCTGATTTGGTTCAGGCATTTTAGTGTTTAACACTACCCCTGTGTTGCAGCAAACAGTTTTTTTCTGTGTTTTGTGTACTGACCTATAAACTTTTAATTTATTATTTTTTTCACTATGTTTTTATATGCTTGCAATGTTATTAAAGTAATTTAAACCTAGCCATTTTGTTTTTCCCACTGTATTTCTTGTATTGTGCTTTGCATATGTTTTCATACCTTTGGTAGTATTTTTTTGAGTTACCATACCATGTTTAAGTGCAACTCTATTCTTAATTAACCAATAAACTGAATCCTCCTACATCTGCAAAACAAGTAAGTAATTTCTTTTTCTCTTAACTTCTTTACTTGGCCTTCATTTCCACCAGTACAATATAAACTTTATGATATTACTATCTTAACCAATACTTAATCACTATGAGGTTAAAAAAAGGGAAATACAGAAGTTAAAGAAAAACAATTAAATCTGACTTTCAGAGTCTGAGTGGAAAGCCACCCAGGTATGACTAGGTATGAATATGAAATGTTTATGGATTGATATATGTTTTATGTGAGGAGACTGCAATTTTAATCATACATAGTGGTAGAGACAAATTATTTTTGTAGATGCACTAAGAGATGCACTTATGCAATAGATCATACATTATTCTACTTTTTTTTCTTTGTATCTTGAGTCACTGTTCTACACTTTCAGTAGAGTGAGGAGATTATGAAATAATAGGATTTACAGTATTAAATAGTAAAAAGTCTGTACAAAACTTACTAGAGGAAATGGCAGGATTTTTTTGTTTTGTTTTGTAAAGGTTTAAATAGGAAATAAATAAATATTTACAAAACCTTCTCTTTCAGGTATTGTAGAAGCCATTTTCATTGAGACTGTGAGATTATTTGCATTAAATGCTACAGTAGTTTTCATTCTCAGTCTTCTTTTGCATGCTTGACAGTACTTCAGATTTGAAGTAATGATGAACCACACAGTTACTGTTTTGTTGTTTCAAACTTAGAATATCTTGGAAAGACAACTTAGATTTTAGCCCAGTTCTGGATGCATGGAACTCCTTTTCCATCACCTTCAAGTAGGAAGTTTCCTTTTATGTTGGACTCTTTGGCTAGAGCCTCCTGGAAATAATTTTTATTTGCTTTTTTTATTCACTTCAAAGGTAAGGGCATTCAGAGAAGGAGTGTTGATTGTATTTTTGGTCTGTTTAATAATCAGAGAAAACATCAAAACAAGACATTAGATCATGACAGAAATAGAAAAAAAAAACCCAAATTAAAAGAATTTTCAGTATAAATAGATTTTCAGATAAATAGATGTATAATTACAAGCCCTTGAATTTATGTAATTACACATACTCAAAAAACCCTCTATGTCATTGCCATAATGAAAAAGCCATCATTTCTCTTCAAAAGCACTTCAGAAAGCAAAATTCAGACAGTCTGCCAGCATATTCAATTTGTCCATCTCTCACAAAAATTGTACCCTGTCTTCAGTAAGGAAATTGGTCTTCTGTCGAAAGCAAATTACAAGAATTTCTCAGAAAAAAGGGCATTGCTCTCATCATTCCTTGGAATTAAAATTGTAAATATTTCTCTTCCCCCTTGCTCCCTCATCTGTTTAATTTCATGGGTATATAGGTCCCTGACCTTGGCCTGATTGACAAGGGAAGTTAAAACTGCAAGCACTTACTATTCCTTTCAACATGTCAGTGAAAGAATGCTAGGAATAGTAAATGGATGAACACAGCTTAACTAATATTTAAATTATGGAAGGTATGATGTATGCCATTTTATAGTAAACAGATTCCTTAATAACATGTTTGGGTTTTTATGTTAGTAAAAATCTGAAATACTGTGACTAGGAGAAAAAGCATTAATTTTTTTACATATGATAAATGTGTCAGTACATTGTGTACTTGCTACTAGAATTTATTTTATTTGGTTACAATTGGAAAATATTAGTACAGATGAACCTTACAGACTGGTTATGCCATCCATGTTCCCTGAACTGCTCCTTTCAAACACAGTTTTACTGTCTCGTCTTTTTCCAGCCTCCAGATAATAACAATAGGGCTGCTGTTTCATCAGCAGTTGTGTGCATTCCATATGCCAGGTTATGAATTTTGTTAGAGAAATAAAATGGAACAGAATGTGGAAGTTGCCAAAAATTATTAATAAATATTGTTAGCAAAACTAAGACTGCTTTCAAGTTGGGAATGAGATGTTCTGTGGATACACTCACAGTTTTTATTTTCTTAGAGACCTTAGTATTCATACTAAGATCTCAGATCCTACAATAAAATATGTTGTAAGAAGTAGACTAAATGAGAGTTAAATTATCAGGCCATATTGCCTAGCAGTGATTTCTTTAATCTCATTTGAACTTCTCCTTCTAGATTTTGTATTCTTTGAAGACTCTCACACATAAACCATAAAAAAAATGTGTTGATATTAAAGCTTGTATTTCCTCTCTACTACAATATATAATTTTTCACCCATCCTCAGTCTTTCATTACTATTTTATGCAAAGAAGGTGTAACCAAGAGTCTCATTCAGAATTTAGTTCCAAGACTTAAGTCCATCAAGATGAACAAGGTTCTCACATTATTTTTATGCTCATCATGGGGGAAGATTGAAAAGAGATGAAAAGATGAAAAGAAGGCTGAGTATCCCACTGGGCATGACTGAAGTCTTCATAGTCCATCAGACCTGATGATACTCATCCCAGAGTCCTGAAGGTATTGACTGATTGTTCCCAAGCTGCTCTTCATGATATTTGAAAAGTATGGCAGTCGGCTGATGTTCCAGGCAACTGCAAAAAGGGAATCACTACCCATTTTTAAGAGAAGAAAGAACAAGCCTGGAAACTACTAACCTATCAGCCTCACCTCTGTGCCTGGGAAGATCATAGAACAGATTCTCCTAGCAATTGTGCTGAGACGTAGAGGACGGGGAAGTGATTTGGGACAACCAGCGCAGCTTCACCAAGGGTAAGTCCTGCCTGACCATACTATTGACTTTCCATGATGGAGTGACCACATCAGTGGATGAGGGATGGGTTAGAAGTCCATTTATCTGGACTTCTGTAAAGCTTTTGACATGATCCCTCACACGTCCTTCTCTTCAAATTAGAGAGACATGGATTTGATGGGTGGGCTCTTTGGTAGGTAAGGAATAGGTTTGACAGTCACATCCAGTGGTCAACTGATGGACATCAGTGACACGTGGTGTCCTTCAGGGATCCATACTGGAACAAGTGTGATTTAATATCTTCATTAATGACATAGACATAGGTGAATGTCAGCAAATTTGTAGATGGCACCAAGCTGAGGTAGTTTGATACACTTGAAGGACAAGGATACAATGCAGAGATACCTGGACAAGCTGGATGAATGGGTCTGTAGGAATCCTATGAGGTTTAACAAGACCAAGTGCTGGTGTGGCATTAGGGTTGGGGAAACCCCTGGAATCAACCCAGTTTGAGGATGAACAGACCCAGAGCAACTCTGCCCAGAAGGACTTGGGGGTGCTGGTGGGTGAGAGGCTGGACATGCCCCAGCCATGGCACTCCCAGCCCAGAGAGCCAAACGTGTCCTGGGCTGCACCCAGAGCCCTGTGGGCAGCAGGGGAGGGAGGGGATTCTGCCCCTCTGCTCTGCTCTGCTCTGGTGAGACCCACCTGGAGCTTCCAGCTCTGGAGTCCCAGCACAGAAGGGACATGGAACTGTTGTAATGAGTCCAGAGGAGGCCACCAAGATTATTAGAGGGCTGAAGCACCTCTACTGAGTGGAAAGATTGAGAGAAATAGGGTTGTTCAGCCTGGAGGACAAAAGCTTTCAGCACTACCTAATTTTGGCCTTCCAGTGCCTGAGGAGACCCTACAAGAAAAATGGAGAGCAGCTAGTTAAAAGAGCATGCATCATGGTTTAAGACAGTCTAAAGGGAAATACTCTGAAATGAATTGCCCCTTTTTATAGGTTTAATGAATTCATTTCCACAAATAAGGAGAAAACAAATACAAGCAGGTGTAAGTGAAAAAATAAGTTGCTAACAAATGAATCTGCAACAGGCAAAACCCAGTAAGAATCACTAGACACAAAATTTCCAAAACATACTCCCTGAGAAACCAAGAGAAACCTGAAATTCTGGACATGCCTTTTTTGGGATGGTGCCTGCTGCAGGCAACTGTGTGAGGGGAGACAAAGTGGAAAGATGGTGGCAAACCCTCCCCTCCGAGATGGCAGCCTTTGCAGGCAACAGCATAGTCCAGGAAGCAATGGGAAATTATGGCAGCAAATCCTGATGAGAAGGTAGGATATACGGAGCAGTTCTAATGGTAGATGAAGACTTGCTGTCTTGTGTGGGGTCAGCTCTGCCACCCGCTGCCTCCACCTACCACGTGCAGTGCTCCACCAGTGTTAGTGCTGCTGTCTGACAAGCTGCTGGTATGTCTAGGGGAAAGAACTGGCCTGTTGGCACTCGCCTGTCCCCAGAGACTGGCTCAAGCTCCACGCTGCCAATAGGGTTTGCGAAGTTCACTCCAAAACAGTTTTGCTTGTGAAATACACTTTTTCTGAGTAATGGCTGTTGCAATCCCAGAAGAAAACCCCAACCACTTGAAGCAACCCTCTCCAAAGCAGAACCTTCACCTTCTGCAAATGCTTCCACGAAAGAGAGCGCTACCTGCTTCCAGGCTCCAAATTAAAAAGGGCTATAAGCATAAGTCTTCCATCCCTACAACCTCCACATCAGGGTTCCCGTTCTGGCTGTGGTGCTGGATCATAAGGAGACAGCAAGGTTTTTTGGGGGCACAGATAGATACAGAGTACAATACCATTTTGGGTTACCCAAGACAACATGGAGTTGGACAAGACAGAAAAAGGGGCAGTGGCTTCAAACTGATGAAGAGTAGGTTTATATTAGATATTGGGAATATATTCTTTACTGTGAGGCTGGTACCTGAACAAGTTGCCCAGAGAAGCAGTGGATGCGCCATCACTGAATGCTGAAGTCCAGGCCGAACGGGACTTCAAACAACCTTCTGTAGTTGAAGGTATCCATGCCCAAGGCAGGAATCTTGAAACTAGGTGATCTTTAAGGTCTCTTCTGTCTATAATTCTGTGGTTCTGTTTCCACACTGTTGTCTCACTGGATACCAGCATCAAGAGCACAGAACCTCCCTCTGCACTTCCACTCCGGAGGAAGCTGTACAGAGCAATTAGTTTCTCTCAACTAATCAAAGTTGGGCATTATTCAAGTTCAAATCTCTAAGTTCTTTTCAATGGAGCTAGTCCTGATTTTCAGTTTGAACATTTTTATAGGTTTTTCTGTGCACATTAACACAGAAAAACAGTTTGAAAGAATGTTCTTAAAATGATCATATTTTAATATGTTTATTTCTATTTCTGACTCTTCACTGCTTGATGTTTAATTTTAGTGTTGAAAATTTAGGGCCACGTCAGAATGATTTGCAACTACAGCAGATTTCAGAGCCTTCTGAAACAAAATCCAAGACAATAACAAATTCAAGGAAAGCTCGTGTGCATGTTGCAGAGCAGCTGAGAGCTCAGAACTTCCAAGAAGAGCAAAGAGCCCAAAATTCTGAAAAGGTGACTACTTATTTTTATAGACTTCTGAAGAAACATTTTCTGAGATTATATGTTTAATGGGTTAGTTAAAGACAATGTGAATACTTCATGATTCTGTGCTACACATTCATGTTTATAGAAGAAAGAAGGAAAGTGATGTGCNATGGACAAGAATAGCAAAAAGTCCCTTTGTGTATCTAATACAGACAGGAAAATCCAAGCAATATGCAAAATTCTCAAAAATTTTAAAGAAAATGTTTTAATATCTTATATGATATATTATATATTTTAACTGGTTTTGACTTCATGTACAAAAAATATTTTTCTAATCCACTCCACCTTTAGCTGCATGTATTTGTAGTGCACTTTAAATGAGTGTAATTTATATGTTTGTTATTCTTGATCTGAGACTCACTATTCAGCAGTAATGTTTCCGAATGGTATTCCCAGTTTTGGTATTCAGACCTGAAATGTGTATCATACTAGAACTAGAATTCAGTGAAAGCCCTTAAATGCATAGAAGGCACTGAGCATAAACTCATTTTCTTTATAGATGTACTTCTATTGCACCACATTATTTTTTAATGCAGATAAAGCATGTAAAGATGTACAATTTTTAGATAATGGTAATTAAAAATATATGTTAATCCTCAAATACTGAAAATCTACTAGGATATTGATAAGGTGTCAAATTATTTAGAATTTATAGTGGCACTTTAATTTTATAACATCTACCTCTTGATATAAAAATTGTGATTTACGACTACAGTGGCTGACAATATTTTAGGTTAAGGTTTAACTGTGTTAAATAAAAGGTAGAGTTTTTCTTTTGCTTTCACAACATTTTAGTGATCCACTTAAAAAAAGAAGAAGAAAAAAAAAAAGAAAAGTCATTTTCCCAAGTCTGGAGCCTGATAATCTCTTCTACTTGCTTCCTGGAAGGTTGTTTTCCTTCTTGCTTAATTACATTTGCTTCATATATATGTAGTGCATTATCTCAGAGTTATTAGGCAGCATATTAGGGCCAGATGTTGTCTTTTGTTTCAACCTGCATATTTGAACACAAGATTTTGAATATTCAACATTGCTTAGGAAGGAGACAAAATAAAATAATAGCCAAGTTTCAAACAGTCATTATACAGGTTACAAAGCCACCATTAAGAACCACATAAGAGCTAGTGAAGCAACAAAATTCTTGAACAAGAAAGCAAAGGCAATTTTTATCTATATTCTTTTAATGCTAATTAACTCAAAAACCATGATTTCTGAGAGTACTTACTCTTACAAATACTGTGCTTGCACCATCCAAAAATTTATGTTAAAAAGATATAGTAGGCTCAACCAGCAAAGATTGGGCTGAGTATTTATATGATGATGATTATGATTCTGCATTTGTTTTTTTTACTAAGAATTGCTTTGATGTGAGAACTTCTTATTGAATAAATACTACAGGTAGGTCTAATTTGATTGGTGAAACTATTTTCGCTTGTAGTCTACTGAGTACAGTATGTGAAATAAAAACATTAATCTTGCTTCCTGATTATTGCATGATGAAGTTTTGCACCATGATGTTTGAACTGTTCTGTAACACACTATGAAAATGTCTGCTCTACCAGTTTTTATAAATGGGCTACGTTGGCAGATGCACTGAAATACTAAATGTACTAACATAGTTTCTTGATTAACTATCAAGGATACATTCATGCTACCAAATACAAAGCAGATCATAGTCCAGAATATGTCATTTCAAGTCATTGCAGAGTGAGAATCATATTCTCTGCTAGAGCCCCGTACAAAATCAGAATTATCCTGCAGAAAGAATAGCTGCAAAACTCTAGGTTTTTCTGGCTTGTGGAAGTAGATGTAGCAAGGAAAGGGGAAGAGGGCAAGGAAGAGAAAGGTGTAAGATGGAAATCAACTTGCCTTTATTCTTGGTTAGCTGATGCCTATATTTTCAGTGTAAGCATTTCTATTGTACTGACATGACATAAAAGTAATTCCCTAGGACTTGCTCTATTGAATGTTCTTTATGTTGCTTTGTGAGGAGAAAGGAAACATAAAATTTTGTGTTACTTCTCCAGAACATATACAAGGAGATAGAAAAGTTTGAGAAGTCTATGACAGGAACTGCCTCTGCAGTACACAGCCATGTGACTGACAGGTAACATTTGGATGATAATTCGTTAAGAAAAGATGAGGACATTAAGAGATCTAAGACTAGCCTTGCCCAGAAGGACCTGGGGGTGCTGGTGGATGAGAGGCTGGACATGCCCCAGCCATGGCACTCCCAGCCCAGAGAACCAAACGTGTCCTGGGCTGCACCCAGAGCCCCGTGGGCAGCAGGGGAGGGAGGGGATTCTGCCCCTCTGCTCTGCTCTGCTCTGCTCTGCTCTGCTCTGCTCTGCTCTGCTCTGCTCTGCTCTGCTCTGCTCTGCTCTGCTCTGCTCTGCTCTGCTCTGCTCTGCTCTGCTCTGCTCTGCTCTGCTCTGCTCTGCTCTGCTCTGCTCTGCTCTGCTCTGCTCTGCTCTGCTCTGCTCTGCTCTGCTCTGCTCTGCTCTGCTCTGCTCTGCTCTGCTCTGCTCTGCTCTGCTCTGCTCTGCTCTGCTCTGCTCTGCTCTGCTCTGCTCTGCTCTGCTCTGCTCTGCTCTGCTCTGCTCTGCTCTGCTCTGCTCTGCTCTGCTCTGCTCTGCTCTGCTCTGCTCTGCTCTGCTCTGCTCTGCTCTGCTCTGCTCTGCTCTGCTCTGCTCTGCTCTGCTCTGCTCTGCTCTGCTCTGCTCTGCTCTGCTCTGCTCTGCTCTGCTCTGCTCTGCTCTGCTCTGCTCTGCTCTGCTCTGCTCTGCTCTGCTCTGCTCTGCTCTGCTCTGCTCTGCTCTGCTCTGCTCTGCTCTGCTCTGCTCTGCTCTGCTCTGCTCTGCTCTGGTGAGACCCACCTGGAGCCTCTAGCTCTGGGGTCCCAGCACAGAAGGGACATGGAACTGTTGTAATGAGTCCAGAGGAGGCCACCAAGATTATTAGAGGGCTGAAGCACCTCTACTGAGTGGAAAGACTGAGAGAAATAGGGTTGTTCAGCCTGGAGGACAAAAGCTTTCAGTACTACCTAATTTTGGCCTTCCAGTGCCTGAGGAGACCCTACAAGAAAAATGGAGAGCAGCTAGTTACTGGAGCAGAGAGTGACAGGACAAGGGATATGGTTTCAGACTAACAGAGAATAGGTTTAGACTAGTTATTAGAAAAAAAATCTTTAGTGTGAGAGTGGTAAGGCAGTGGATTGTGTTGCCCAGAGAAGTTTGGATGCCCCATCCCTGGAAATGCTTAAGACCAGGTTGGATGGAACTCTGAGCAACCTGGTCTAGTGAATGGTATCCCTGGCCATGGCAGTAGCATGTTTGCAGTTTTCTGTCATGAGACATAGTTACTGTCTGTCTCTCTGGGGGTTTTTTGTTTGGTTGGTTTTTTGGGGGGTGTTGTGGTTTTTTGTTTGTTTTTGGGTTTTGTGGGTTTTTTGTTTGTTTTGGTGGGGTTTTTTTCTTTTTTTTTTTGGTTCTTCATGTGTGTTTGTTTTGTTTGGGGTTTTTTAGTGGTTTTTTGTTTTCTTTTGGGTTTGTTTTTTTTGTTGTTGTTGTTGTTTGATTCTCAGTGCCTTCCCACTTACTCATGTGATTGTAGTTCTTCAAAATGTGGGTACTTATAATAGCCTGCCTAGGCTCTCTGTTCATAGTCAGTAAGAAATAGGCACTTGTTAGTGAAATTTGTCTTTATTTAAAATAGGTAAGATGAATCATCTTCTTTGAGAGCCTGTTTCTCTTCATTGACCATACAGAGATCCTCACTGAGTTCTGCTACAAGCTCAGCTATAAGCATCTGCTTAAGTGAGGTGAAATTTGTCATTCTGAAAGTGTCGTCTGATGAGGAATACACAATCACCTCAAAGAGCAACTCAGTTGTACCCATTAAGGAGGGAACATTACTTCTTTGTCCCAAAATTTCCACATTACAGTGACTTTTCTAGTGTGCATTTTACTTGGCACTGTTGAATGTTACCTCATTCCCAATAGTACTTTCATGATTGCTTCTTCAAGTTACAGATTCCTCTAAATCTCCAGGTTTCTTTTCTTACACTTAGTAAACAAAAATCTTTTGCCTTTATTAATATCCCTGAAGATATTAATGGATTCTGGAACTTTGATGCAGGCTATGAGTTAATGAATAAAGAGTGTATTTTTTTAAAAATATGCTATAAGACATTGTGTGAAATGGATATAGACACTTAACAACTTTAACAACAACAGTAAAAACTTTTCAGGGCAGGAATGGGAAATCCTCTAACTTGTTTCTATTTCCCAAGCTCACTAAAATGTCAGAAAAATCTCTTGGGAAAACAAGAAGCTTAACTCATTAAATGTTTAATCTTGAAATTATATGGATGTTTTATCCTGGGCACTGAGATATGGTGTGGAAACTCCATTACTGAGAGTGGGAAGGATGGAACTAAAACGAAAGTAAAAGGAACAGGGAAAAGTGAGGATGCAAGACCTCACTTTCATCACTGTTCAAAATGTACTGTCTACTCATAAAGTAATTTCCAGATTTAATACAGCTGCTTTTCACAAAATCACTGAAGGTCCACTTTCCATAATCTGTAGTCCCTTGCTCTAATGTCAGGATGTATACCTTTGTCTTAGCCCATGAAGTTTTTATTTCAGGTGTGATTCATGAGGTTCTATACCTATTCTAAATGACTACATGTTCATTCTCTGTTACTTAAATAATTACACTTTCTGTAATTCAAATAAAGTGATCTTCTAATTAGGTCTTAAAGGATACTGACAAGGTATAATTGACGTAAGAATATTTATGTTGAGCTTTATCAGTGGCATGAATTTAATTCAGTAATTTTCAGTTATGCTAACATAATGAGAAATTAACTACCATTAAGAATTATCTCATTCATTGGCTTGTGCTCACCTCTTGTTAAATTTTGCCACAAATTAGCTAAAGACATTTAGGAGAAATTAATGAATAGACATAGAATTACACACAAATCTTGCTGTTCCTTGTAGGTCTAGAAAGATTTAGATAAAATATTGATTTTTCCTATTAAGTAAAACATAGTATATTGTGGTATTATTCTACATACAGAATTTTTGTAAAGGTAAAATCTCTGTTTCTTAAATTGCAGTTTACAGAGACTTGCAGTTACAATTACAAAGACTACTTAATCTCTTCAAGAAGTATTTCTAAAAGTTCTAATTGAAATACTACAAATGTGAAGAATAGAAAACAGAAAAGTGTCTTTTATTATATTTATCACTTTATAAATAATCTTATAGTATTATGCTGAGTAGATTTTTTAATTTATTATTAACTATTTCTTTCCAAATTATTCAGTCCCTTCAGAAGACACAGAGGTAGAAAATCTTCCCTCAGTGATGCCAGCTTTTTATGTATTTATTACGTGTGGATACATAGGAGATTTCAAACTCCAACCTGATGACAGAAATTTAAAAAAAAAGATGTAAGAGATAACTAAAGATCAATGGAAATAATTTTCTGTGATTATGATGATCTGTAGTGCATTTTTTTTCTGATCAGATATGGTTGTAAAACTGTTTCCATTGGCTTTTTTCCAGGATGTTTTTGTTTGAATGTTAAACTCTGTAAATATCAACAAAGAAAATAGTATTTCTGATCAAAACTATGATAAAATAAAGATACTTCTCTCCCACACACTGCTAAGTGGAAAATTCCTTACTCATTAGAATCCTTACATGGTCTTCTTTTATAGACTAGTCTAGCTGCTATGTCTTTGACATGACTTCAGTAGTTTAGCAGTAATTCAGAAATGTTTGTTTCCATTGCAAAGAAATTCTTTTTCTTCTATATCTAGGGAAAAAATATGGGATTTGTATTTGTTGCTAGGTCTGTGCGTAGAGTTTTGGTTAAGCAGGCTTTTTTAGTGCATCTGATTTTCTTAAAATTGTACATTTTTAATTTCTAGTTCCAGCTCCACCACCATGCTAGCAAGATAGAGAGTACTGTAAAGTTGTATAACAGTGACTACATGTAAGAAATAGTTGTACAGAATCATCTCCAGGTTTTAAAGAGTATATATCTGTCTTTTTCTGGTACTGTCTTAGAGCCCTATTGATGGCCACTGATGTTGCACAAAAGCAGTTTGTTCTCATAGTAACAACAGGGTATACATATAAGCAAACTTTTGCTCAGAGAAGTATGCTAAACATGGGGAAAGTGAAGTCACTAAGAAAGGACTTGAAGAATAAGAAAAACTCCACATTTAATTTTCATTAAGTGAATTCATGATGGATTGGAATTAAAATGCAAGCTGCTGTGTATGTTGATGAGAAGGTGATTACATGTAAATATTCTTGAGATATTGGCAGTGCTATGATTAATTATGTCTGAGAAGGATTGATTACTAGTAGCTGTCTTCTTTAAGTACAAAGATTGTAACTTGATTTCTGTTTCAAAAGAGCTTTCTATGTAATTCTAAGAATGAAGTGGGAATCAAACTTTTTTTATAATTAGTCGTCTAAGTAAGAATTCATGTAAATTGATGTTTCTGGGTCATTCTTTCCCAGGCAGATGGGTTATTTTTGAATGAGGTAGCATTTTAACCATCCAGAATTAGTTTATACATCCCTTTTATTAAGGGGGTTGTGATTGAGAGGTGGAATGCCTCATTCTGTCAAAGCTGAAAGCTTACTTTGGTTCACTCAACTTTGAATGCACACATGGATTGACTCTATTTCCAGGCTGTCACTCTGGGGTGTGGATAATTGAGCGGCCAGTGTCCAGAAGACCATGTGCTCACCAGGGGTGTATAATCCCTGTTAACAACTCCTTGCCTCTGTTTCCTAAATGTCCTATGGGTCTGGAGAATCTGGAAATCATGTAACTTAGAAGTACACTTAGCTTTTCTTTTTCCTGTGTGTTCCCAGGTTTGCTGTTCTAATCACTTTCTGGAATTTTCCTGGTTCTTTGTCACTTAATTCAGCAGTTGCTCTTCTTTGAGGTATTATGCTATTTTGTTTATCTCCAATCTTACTTAAGAAGTCGTAAGTCTCAGTGGCAGCTTCTCATTGTTTTGTTAGATTCCTAAGGTTTTTTGGTTACTTTTATTAACTGCCAGCTGCTTGACCTGCAAGAAACCAGGTGGCAAAATCAGCTTTTACTTGGGAGTAAATTGTCTATGATTGTCTCTAAGTGGCAGTTCACTAAAGTAGAAACTATTGCCTAACTTCTTCCAGTTTTCATATTCAAATACAATTTTTTTTCTTGGTTTTGTTACTCTTTTTGTTTTGACAGTGCTGTGCATTTCATGTGCACAGCTATTCTTATTTTGGCTATATTAAGATACAGTTGAACACCCAAATAAAAGTTTAAAAGTCAACTACAAACGAAGAAATTACAATGAATAGCCAAAATCAAAACTTCCCTTTTTATTTCTTTGTTTGGCATTTGATTTGAATCTTGTATCTCAAGGTCTTGGGTTTGTAATCTTTCTACATTATTTTCTATTCCAGCAAGCTAAACTATTAAGATTTCTAATATAGAATTTGAGTTATACTCTGTGGTATTTTAAAGACATTTTTCTATTTCACATTGCCCAGCTGAAGTAAGAAGTTATCAAAAATTGTTTAAAAAAAGTTTAACAAAATTGTTTGTGTCAGTGTCAGGCCCCTTATATTCTCTAGGAGTTTAAATTGAAGGAGGCTTTTTAGTCAAAACAAAGATGACATTATTGTAAGTTTTGACTTCACTGAGAAAGAGTTTATCCTTTTAAGTAATCTGATTGAAACCAAAGCTTCCTGATGTTTATCTTAATTACTTAATACGTGTTAAATGACACGTTGTCTGGCATATGTCAGCTAATACATCAGGTTGTGGTTCTTTAAAAATCACCAGCTCACCTCATATCATAGGACAAATATATTCTTTCAGTTCCCTGACTTTCATTGTCTTCTCATGATATCATGATTTCCAAGTGTGCATGCAATTTTATCTTTAATGTTAAGCTGAAAGTAAAAATCTTAAGTCCTCAATAAATCATAAAAAGCCAAAATAAAAACTAATTCTAAATCTTTTTATCAAAAAATATCATAAAATTCATCTTCTAGAGATATAGGGGTGTAGGTAAAGAGGCCCAGATCCAGTATATCCACCCTGCACTGAACAGCACTTCTACATATACATTTATCATTTGCCAAAGCCTTTCCTGTTGTTTTTTTTAATACCCTAACAGGATGTGTACTTAATAAGTAGGTTTTCCAGGAAAATGTGCTTTTCTGCTTAAAGAAATTTGTCAGATTTTCCTTACATAAATACAAATAAGTATTGAGCATTTCCTAGAACATTATTTTGGTGTTTGAATCAATTTTTAAGGAGGCTGGATATGCTCAGGTCCTTTTAACCTTTTGTTCACTTCAATGTTGAAAAGATTTATGCTTAAAATGTATGTGTGTGGTTGCATGACTAAAGTTTGATAGGATTAATTAGGGTCTTGTTTTTTTTCTTTTTCCAGTGGGCAGTGTGGTGTGTTTCTCATACCCAAAGGAATTTTTGGGGAAAATAAGACTATGTTAATAGTAGACTAGGCTGCTAGTAAGTGATACCCTAAGTATTGACACAGTTTGTGTGGTGATGATATGCATGCATACTGCGTTCACTAAGTGTGACTTGAGCAGCATGCAGCTCATTCTGTAATCGGATTATTCCTTCAATCATATTAGAGTACTTTATACTCTGAGGGTATTCCCTTAATCCCATTCCTTTGGCATGGAGAAAAATGGCAAATAGCAGTCACAGACATTAGGCTCAAGAAATAGTCCCTTGCTCTCCACCCACATTTCTGCAGCTACAGAATTAAAAAGACTTTGCTTGAGTATACAGGAGAAAGAAACCAAAGCCAAACACTGACACTTAGAATTCAGTTTACTGTCCTACCTTCATAACTGCTGAGAGCCATTTTACCAAATAACCATTTGGACATATAGGAAGGTTACATTCATGGAATCATAGGATCATTAAGGTTGGATCTCCAAGATCACCTAGTCCAGCCTTTGATCAAATACCACCATGCCTACTAAACCATGTTGGGAAGTGCTACATGTAGTCATTTTATGAATGCCTCCAGGAATGGTTACTCCACTACTTCACTGAGGAGCCTAGTCCAATGCTTAACCACTCCTTCAGTGAAGATTTTTTTACTTACACCAAACCCAAGCCTCCTTTGGCACAATTTGAGGTAATTTCCTCTTGTCCTACTCCTCTGTCACTTGTTGCCTGGGAGAAGAGACTGACCACCACCTGGTTACACCGTCCTTTGACCCCCAGTACCCTGAGCTGCTCTTAATAGTGTTTATATTACAGACCCTTCATCAGCCTCATTGCTCTTCTCTGGACATGCTCCAGCTCTTGTAGTGAGGAGCCCAGAAGTGGATACAGAATTTGAGGTGTGGCCCCACCAGTGCTGAGCACAAGCTGGTCCTGCTGACCACACTATTTCTGATATAAGTCAGGATATATAAATTTTACATACAATATTGGTAGACTACTTCCTATGCATATTAAAAGTTTCAGCCTTTCTGCCAAGCAGCCATTGTGGCTGCAATTTTTTTAGTAAAATAGATGTGCCCAGGAATATTGTCATGGAGGCCAGCTGACACAACATACTACTTTTGTACTTTTAACTTGTCTTGCCCTCGAAAACACTGTAGTTGCATGCAGACAGCCCACTGGAAGTAGCTCCCTGTGCATGTTCCAGATTTTTTATTCAGATCTGCAGTTCTTTGGGAGATTAGCAGATGATTTGGACCAAATATCTGTCAGGAACCATTCAAAAAATTTAACAGTATAGACAATCAGGTTCCAATGCCTGGGAGTGTTTCTAGATTTAAAGGCAAGTATGTAGTCCTTACATCTAGCACACAGAAGTTTCTCCGTATAAAATTCAATATGACCTTGTTAGTATCTGAGTAATATCTGTGGGCACTTTTTGAATGCTGTTACTGTCTCCACTGAATTCTCCAATAATTTGAGGTTCTGAGGAGAAAATAATTCCATATATTCCATTTGCAACCATCAACATGAATCAAATTGACTACTTTTACTTACACATCTAGGGAAAAAAACGCAGCACCTGAATTTTTTGTATATGTTATTTACATTTCAATGGTATGAATGAACTTACCTATCCATGATGCTCTCAGATATATTAACAAATTTATTGTGAAATGTTTTGATTTCATTGTCATCTCAGTAGTTAAGCACCATATCACAATCTCTGCTGAATGTTGACTGAGAAACAAAGTTTAACCTCTCAGTTTTTGCAGTACGTGTTTTAGAAGATATGTACATTAACAAAGTAAATACCAAGCAGTCTTCTAGTATCAGAGGGGACCTAGTGAAGAATAGGTATCTGTCAGCTTACAGGGAATATTGCTGTAATTTAATCCTTGCACAATCTTTTTTTGCAAATCTTTTAACTACAAGTTTAAAAATAGCTTTTTCTGTCCATGAGCTACTGGATTCCATCATAGCATCAACAACCACTTCAAAAACATGAAAGTGAAAAATATAAATACAGCTTATGTATTTTTTAGATATGAAGAGACAGTGGCAGACAAGAATGTAAACTATAATGGTGAGGGTCTAGTTAAGCTACTAAGGTTAAGAAAAACAAAACTTCTGGTGAGCAGCTAGTAGAAAAATCTATCACAAATGATAGTGAACAATTTTGATTTCTCATATATCTTTTGATGAAAGGAATACAATAAAGTAAAACCACTGGATTCCAAATTAGCAGACTTCAGCTCTGAAAATCAGTATATATTATTTCACAGGGAATATAGGGGAACCTATGAAAAAATGAAAAGAAAATATGTATCACCTTAAATACACTACAGTATTATAGTAACTACACACTCCTCCAATGCAGGGGGTTTCCAGTGTATAAATCAACAGCCCAGATAAACTCTTAAGTTCTTTTTTGACCTCAAATATAAGAAGTAAGCAGAAGAGGTCAGAAAGCAGAAGCTAGGTAAAATGGCAAATGTTGAGTAGAAGAGAATTAAAAAAAAACTCAGACCAATCCAGAATACTTGTAGCAATCAAAATAAAAGAAACCACTGATTAATTAGACAGAAGTTAGTGGCAGTGGATAGACAGTCACTGTGTATATAAAATGAACCAGGGACAATTCTGTAGCCCCAAGAACTTGTGGTACCACACATTCAATATCCATATAGTTAAATTCCCTTTTCTCTGAAACAGTATGGCCTTGTCCCAGTCTGTAAGGAACAGTAAATGGTTCATGCTTCTTCCCAAACTTTCCTGTGCACCACCTGGAAGAGTGCTGTTTTGAACAGGCTAAAAGTGGACCAGGAGTGTGCTGTATGGACAGATGAATGCTTGAGCCTGAGCTTGTGCCATGACTTTATTTTGTTTACCGTAGTAAATATTGTCAGCAAGTCCTGTTCACGATTTAGTGTCAAGTATATTTGTTTTCCTTAGGGACATCCTTACATGCTTTGATATCCTTTCCCTCAAGGACCATTTTAATACAGCACATTTATCTTCATGGGTTTAGTCCCTGTTTAAATCCTTTGAATAAGAGTAAATCTTCCTCCACGTAACAGCATCAAGTCTTTTTTTTTCTTATAAATCAAGCTTTCCCAAGTACAAGACATGACATGAGAAGTGACTAAAGCGGGGCAATTTTGAAAACATAAAATGTATCTCTGCTACAATAAGAGCAGTGAAACAACATTTTTTTTTCTCTAAGAAGTGAAAAGGCCAAAGATGTGAATTATCTTCCATTAAAGAAGTCAATTTCTATGAGCTGCTGAATGCTGTTACTACCAAGCTGAAGAGCTAATGGTACTGTTAAATTCTGAAGCAGAGAAATAAAACAACATAATCAGCTACTTGACTATAAACATCACAAAGGGCAACATGGAAATGAGTAACTTAACATTTTCATAAACAAATTATGTCATCCCAATTTGATTTCTTTTTCTAAGAGGACAGCAGGCCTTTGAGGTAGAGACCATTAACTATTGAATACCTTGATTTAATAAAGCCTGTAGGGAATAGGTTGTGTCCTTTTATGCTTTATTGTGTGCCATTTTAATAGATGACCAGAGATATGTGATCAGGATTAATTTATGCTAGAATAAAGCCAAAACTAGTAAGAAAATCAGACCACTAGTAGTTATCAATAGTTCAGCAACAAAAGTTTGTAACAACTGGAGTTCTGTATGCATCTGCCCTGTACCCAGTACTATTCCTGGTTTTTATTAACATCCTTAAACATTGACTTGAAATTAAAAGAATGAAAGAAAATTGGTGTGGTGGAGCTGCAATGGTAGATAATAAAAAATAGTATTTCAGCTTAAAAGTTGAAATGATGCTATGAAAAAAATAAGACACGGCATAAAAAGCAAAGATGGAGACTTAAAAATTTATGAAGGAAAAAATAGCCACACAATAAGATGAGAAACAGCTAAATACCAATTCCAAAAATAAAATGAGCTATAGACTACAGAAGCTCACAAGACGAGAGAGTTAAGCCTGTTGAATACAGTTTTGTGTTTATCTCTCCAAGTACCTGGATATGAAATTCATTTGCACATTGAAACCATACTTTGTTTGCAAAAAGAAAGACTTTGTGGTTTGCCATGTTTCAGTTATTCTTTGTAGAAAATCATATTTTATCACAGTTAGACATATGTCTACTTCCTGGTTTACTAGAAGAAAAGCCTACCGTTTGTGAGAAGGACAAATATTATGTCAGATATTAGGATAGTTCTTGAGATGAGTATTTTTCCTTCTACTCTTCAGCAATGCTAATGACTAAATTGAAGTACTTAATTCAGTTTTTGGAGTGTTTCACTTGAAGAATAGGTAGAATAATTGTAGAGAAACTAGTGGAAAGCAACAAGCTTTGCCAGAAATTCAGAGATATCTGACAAGGAAAACACTTGAAATGTTTGATCTTGAGAAGATAAGATTGGAGGATGAGAATGGAGGCATATGCTAGCAATTTTCATGTATTTTAAAACTGTTGCATAAAGGAGCAGTTCGATCTGTTTCCTACCTGTGGTGCACAGAATAATAGTTCTAATTCACAGAACAGGCCAATTCTTTTATGCTGAAGTATTTTAAACCATCCATATTTTGCTGCATTACTCAGTTAAGCATGCTGGATTTACCACAATGGAGACTCCTGTGATCTCTACCTTCCTTGCTCTATAGCACTGAGATTTCTCTTTTAGCATCTGTGCCACAAGGTTTTAATTTGAATTTATCTTCCTTTCCTCCGTGATTGTGACCTCTGTCTCACAACTTTCTGTTACAGTGAGCTTCAGAGCAAAACAATCTTGTATCATGAGCTGTTGGAAGCTCTCAATAAGTTGGTTTTTGAATACACAAAATTCATTTGTTCTTGTGTGTTGAGGCAGCCTTCCTTTCTGTCTCTTCTGAAAGTATATTTTTTGTCTATTGGTGTACTCCAAGCTAATGTGCTCCTGTTTCACTGCTCTTTGTGTGTAAAATTTTTGTTTCCTAAGAGTGTTTCTTCAACCTACCATTCAGATGATTTCCTTCAAATGTAACTAATTGATGGTTGCTTTGCTTCCACGGAAAGACTCCATGGTTTCTTCATGAGTTGGTTTGAACCTTAAGGCTTCTGCAGTGCCAACTTCAGATCTCTATGGTCTCTCCAGTATCCAGCCCAGGCTTAGGAACACACCAGTACCTGATTCCCAAGACTTTTATCATAAAACAAAACTTCAGAAAAATTCCTGTCAACTATATGAAATGTCTTGACTTGAAGCAGAAAACTAGAGAAATTTAAAGTAAAATGCAGACAATGCTGTTGTCCACAGAAGTGCAGTGAGTTACACTTGCATTATTTTGAACATTTTTTGTTATCTTTGATAGAAAAGACCACGAAAATCATGTGCCTTTATTTTTCATATTTTCTAGCATCTCTTTTTATTTCAGTACTCTCTACCTTTGGTTTATTTCAAGTTTTTATTTTCTCTGTGTTTACTCAATATTCAGTTGTTTCAGTCAAAATTCTATCCAGGGTATGTTTGATGCTTTTTGTTCAATAATGACTGTGTTGACGTGCAGTTACAAGTCAAGTTGCAAACTACTAAACACAGATTGATGCAAAAAGGTTAACATTGCATCATTTTTGCTAAACTTGTTAATTGCAAGGTTTGCTATTAAATAGACAAGAATTATGCAAGGAAACAAAGGTACACAAAAGTAAATGCGTGCAAGGATTGCTTATTAAAATAGAGCCCCAGTATCAGGAATTTGCTGTAGGCATTGGTAGTACCACCAGTGTGCAAGTACCACCATCATTCTTTGAAATTCATGCCTATGTGACGCTCAAACATGCAGTTACACAAAAACAACCTGAGCTTCAGAGATGTTACACAATGTGCTGGGAAAGTCTGGCAAGGCAGAATTACAGCCCAGTGCTACCAGCGTTTGAATGAGAGCTCCCACCAATCTTTGTCCTTGCAGAAAGCTGAGGGATGAGACAGGCTATTAGTTTGTTTTCACATTGAGACAGAAGTGCTCTTTTATAGCTGCAGCTTAAGAAAGTTGGCAGTTTCTTAAAGGAGCAAGATAAAGGCACCCACACAAATTACTCTTCAGCAAAAGAAAGAGAGGCAGTTCATTGAAAGACCAAATTGGCTAAATTGTGAGTTCTTCAGTGAAATGAAGAATCTGACAAGTGACCTGAGGAAGAGGGTCACATAAAAGATGGAAAATAGGTCAAAGGATAAATAGAAAATTAGAAGCATATGCATATAGATGTCATATCCAATATAACAAGGTGCAGAATGATAGCTAGTTTTTATTTTCTCTAATTCATTGTCCGAGAAGACAATTATTAACCATATTATTTCTATTTATACAGATCCTCCTTTTAAAAGATGGCACTTTTTTCTTGAAAATGGGATTAGAAGTATAAAATATTTCTCAGTCAGTACATTTCAAAGAAAGCAAAAAATGTGAGTCTAACATCCTGAGAGGGAAAATTATTTGAGGAGTGGGGTTTCTAGGTATTTTTTGGTTAGTATGTTCTGATGTGTTTCACAATTTTTTTTCTTGTAATATTACTTACTATTAAACAAGTGTTCTACATGGAGACCTCCAAATTATTCTAAACTACTTGCTAAAAACCAGTATATTGAATAAACACTTTAGACAATCCTCACTCAGGAAATGCAAAAACTGTGAGGAGAATTTATGGGAGGAAATACAACTTCTATCGAAATCTCCCATAGATGTTAGAACCAAAGAAGTTTCCTGCTAGAAGAAAGAAACCTTATGTTTTAAAAAGCAAATACAGAAGAGAGGGACCAGTGAAAAATCTGTATGTCTTTATATGTTTTTTAAATATCTGTAATGACTATTCTAGTACTTTGAGAGGTGTTGCAGTCTACTCTATTAACAGGAAAATTAATTACAAGGTAGTTTATTTTTAAGACATATTTTAAATAGATGACTCCAGAGAATTAATTCCTATATTTATTCCACAAACAGTGAGTAAGAGCAGCTCTATTTCATTAAAAGAGTGTGTTGTCCATTACACTTGCAAAAGCACACTTAACAAATTGACACACACATGCCTATGGATCAGATACACAGAAATGTAATCTATCTAAGTATTTGGTGCAATAATTTAAGCTAAACAGTTGCAATTTTAATTGTCTGCATCAGGTGCCTGAAAAATGTAGAAGGCGGCAGAATTTTTCAGGAACAAGTGGGGAAAACTGTCTTCAACATTTCTTGGGAAGACAAAACCTCTATTACTAAATGTCTTTGAGGACAGCTTAGAGAAATATTTTTTATAAATTACTTTGGTACACTGGATTGTACCTTAGTACTGAAGAGTGATTTAAAAGAACCTCAAAATATTGGCTGTGCTCTGCGCCTAATTGTCTAAAATTGAAAACTTTTCTTCATTACACAGATTGGCTTTTTGCTTGAAGAAGCAAGATTAAAACTGAGCATTCTCAAAAACCTTGGTAGATGCTAATTTCTTCCACAAGGTGACTTGTCCTATGCCTTAGAGCATCCATTTTAAAACATTTCATACATGAATCACTTCAATACCTTCACTTAATAATCCCCTGCTAGTGAAGTAGTGTGTGCATGTCAACTGCTGTGCATTACATTATAAAGTGTACTGAGAACAGAATGTATTATAGTCTTTCAAAATCACTGTAGGACTATGAACATAAAGCTGTGGTTTGTAACAAAGGAACAAACCTATCAAAACCACGTTTGTGTCTTTTCCTTCGATTAATGATCTGTGCATATCAGCCAATTAATAATAGCAGAGTTTTGCTAAGAACCCAGTTTTTAATTTTCCTCAACTAAAGCACCTTTTGCAGCAGATAAGCTTTTTACAAGGGATCTTACTTAGCTTTTTAAGAAAGCTTCTGATCTCACAATAGAAAAAGATCATATAGAGCTGGAAAAAAAAAAAAATCCATCATCTACTATAAGCAGGTATTGAAGTGTGGAATTTGACATGACAAAATGTATTTGAAAATGGGGTGTTTCCCTGCATAATTACAGTTTGTTTTCCTCTGCCATTTTGACCTACACAGGATGAAAATCTCTTTTCATGTCTATGTAACAGGCTTACTGAAATGGAGGTCAGGCTGTTAGTTAGTCTGTTAGCTTTACCATCCTAAAGGGAGTAGCTATAAAAAGAATTTTAAGAAACAAGAGTTGTTCTCAAGACAAGAATCGTTACTAAAAAAAAAATAAATCTTATTTTGTAGCAATAAACTGAAATTCTAGAAACCTGAAGATTGTGTATAATGATAAAACACTCCTTTGAACTTTTGCTGTCTGTTGAGCACCTAAATCCTGTCCAAGCATGTAAGTTGTTCTTATATACTGTCACTTACTGTGTATGAGCACGTGGGAATTATTCTTCTAGGTCTTCATGCCAATTCATGTTCTGTGAACTGGATTCTAATCTAGGGCTCCAGTAATTCTATCTGACTCCTGTAGCTCATCCACATCCCAACAACGAGTGTGGTCATCTGCTCTTCATCATCCTTATGTGTCAGTGCTTACCTTCTGCACTAGACATTCTCCCAGCACGCAGCTGAGCACACCCAAACATGTTTAGGAGGGTTTTTTCTGCAGAGCCAGATTCTTCTGAAAGGAGAACAGTGAAAGAACACAGTGGTCAAAAATTGCAACAAGGGAGATTTGGTTTGAAATGAGGAAAAAGTATTCAAGAGAAAATTATTAAACTCTGGATTGGTTTACCTAATGCAGCCATTGAAATCTCCATCTTTGAAATCCTCAAAGACATCACTCCCTATTGGATTATGAGAAATAGAAACTTGTCCTCTGATGTTCTTTTCCTAAAGTCAGAAGTTTGATTTCAGAATTTATTTGGTAGAGAAGCAGTACCTCAAATGGATTCTTAAATTAGGCAGAGCATGTTTGGCTTTAGGGAAGTGTAGCAATAATGTGATTCAAAGAATTTGCTTTTTCTTCCTTTACAGTTTATTTTCTATGCCATACATTTTCTTTAATTTTGTGATTGTAGTTCATTACCCTTTTCTAGGAATACCTCTGTGAGAAACAGCATAAACAGACAAAATTAGTATTATCTTTCTATTTGTTTCTAACTGAGGATCATTCATAAGTAATCTTACAACAGTTTGTATTTTTAATGATTTTGCCCAGATTTTTTTAAGTCTTTATGGAGGTTTCTTAAAAATATGTGGTTCTAATGAAAAGTCCGTTTATTGTTATGCAGAAAGAACAAGGCATGTATATTCAATAAAAATTCTTATTTTAGGTTAAAAATAAATAAATAAATAAATAAATAAAATAAAAACCAGCTGCTGTCCTTGCAGATAGGCAGTCTTACTGGGATATTAAAGCTCAAGTACCAAGAAAACAAATATAAGTTCTTCTTGTCAGAGTTCTTTGAGTGTAAATTATACTGTTCATTTGCATGTGTTTTATTTTTAATTTTGCCTTCCATAGAAGCTTTTCTGATTAGTGTGGTGTGTGCTGTGTCTCACAGATGACCTGAGGAAATTATGTGACATTTCTGTTTTTCGAGTCTCCAGAATTTCTCTCTTCAGGTGGTGTCATTGTAAAGTTCCATGTGTTGATTCCTTCTTTTTAGTCTGTGGTTTGTAAGAAATTGTCGCAAACATTTCCATTGCTAGCTTTCTACTGCATGGCTGTGTTTCTCTCTTTACTAAATTTAGTTCTTTGTTTTAATGCACAGATTTAAAATCTCAAAATCAAAGTAGGGATACCCTATTGCTAAAACACTCTTCTGCTTTTGAAAGACTATAATGGAACAGCATAAGCTAAAAAACATGACTTATTCCTTGTAACTATTTGTTTCTTGTTAACAAACTGTCACATGCAGAACTGAATTGCATCCTAGAAAGAAAAGTTGTTTTCTCTTGCACTTCTGCCCATGACTCACAGTGCAAAGGGAAAATAAAATAAATAAATAAATAAATAAATAAATAAATAAATAAATAAATAAAGG
>VWYO01017326.1:27020-103176 GCA_013400275.1 Rhadina sibilatrix
CCTGCCAGCAAACCTGCTCCAGTGTGGGCTGCTCTGTCCACGAGCCACAGGTCCTGCCAGGAGCCTGCTCCAGCACGGTCTTCCTATGTGGTCACAGCCTCCTTTGGGCATCTCCCTGCTCCACTGTGGGCTCCTCCAGGGGCTGCAGGTGGATCTCTGCTCCCCCTGAACCTCCAGGGGCTGCAGGGGCACAGCTGCCTCACCATGGGCTGCACCTCAGGCTGCAGGGAAATCTCTGTTCTGGCAGCTGGAGCAGCTCCTGCCCCTCCTCCTTCTTGAGAAGGACCTTGTGTCTGCAGAACTGTTCCTCTCACACATTGTCAATCTCCTCTTCAGGCTGTGGTTGGCAGTAATTTTTCCACCTCCTTAAATTCATTATCGCAGAAGTGCTGCCACTGTCACGGGTGGATTTGGCCTTGGTGAGCAGTGCTTTGGACATGGGGAAATGTCCTGGCAACTGCTCACAAAAGCCACCACTGTAATCTCCACTACCAAATCCTTGCCATACAGCAAACCCATACAGCAGTATGATTCTTAATGATCATATGGCATGATTTTGAATAGCGATATATTTTTGGAAGAGAACGTTTATTTCATTATGGCATTAATATACTTACTGGAAAAAATCTTAAGGAAGAGTTTTCTTCTAATGTAGATACATCTCGTAATTGAGTAGCCGGTCATTCTACTGCAGTGATGCTTATGATTAAACATCACTCAGAGGCACAGCCATCAGTAAAATGGCATGTCATGTACATTAGGCCGAGTACCTGAATGGAGTCAAAAGGAGTATCCATCATTGCACAGTTCTGCCTCCTACATATTACATACTTCATTGACTTAACATACATGTCCTCATCTACTACAATTTCTGATTGATTTAAGGAGCAAACAATTCAATGGAGTTCTAATATTTTTGCATTTGAAGAGGATAAAATACAAGAATACAAGGCAATACATAAAATACACTTTTACAGCTAATGCTCATGAGGCAGTCATAAATACAGTATTGTTTGTGTTTAGTGTCTTTTAAAAAGCTCTATCTGCCCTAAAAAATGGATGAGACCATTTCTTAGAATATATTAAGAGATGAATCAGTTTGAGATATAAATAACTAGGAGACTAGTCCTTTGAAAGCCTGTTTTTGTAACCACCTCTTTTTCTCTTTGTCTTTTCAGACAATGTGAGATTCTGTGGGACATACTGTGTTAATTAGATGTAGGGTTTTGTGGAAATGTATTTTGGTTTAGAAATGCAAATAGGCTTTCTGTAACAGTACAAATATCCAGTAAGAAATGACTTATTGTATGATAGTGTAACTTCACATACCAATCAGAGAAAGGGAAACATTTAAACTCTGAAAAGGTTGGCTGGTTTCTCATTTAACTAACAATACAAAGAGACCATATTATTGGATAAATGCTACTTTGTGTTGGTGGCATAATTGTTTATCAGTTACATCTTAGTTGCTAACTCAGTATTTATCTATCTATCTATCTATCTCACATCAAGCTGTTGTGATACAAAAATTATTTTGTTATAATTTAAGCAAAAGATTTCAGTTGGGATGAATGTTATGGTTCTTTTATTAATGTTCTTATAAGGAGAAAACATTTCTAGAAAATAAATAGAGTTCATGGTTTCTTCTCCTCTGTGTGATTAAACTGGTCAGTGAGAACTTTTGGCACAGAGCTATAAGAAATAATAAATTTAAATGCAAGTAGAGGATGCAATCTGTATTTCTTCCACAATGTTCCAATTTTGTTTTGATAATAACTATAATTAAACTATATGCCAGCTGCAAGAGAATGAGACACTCAGTGAAGGCATCCATGAAAGCTATGGGTTTGTTACAAATAGGCAATTAAAAGAAATAGGAACATTTCATGAATTTCTTTCAGAGGTAGTCAAGTATTCAAGCATGGTTTAATAAAGTAGAAGGTTGTCACGTCGTACAAAGATCCCAGCCGAGAAAAAAAGGGTTATCTGTATTAACATATAAACTCAACTGAACATGCCAGCCTTGTACACATTTTACAGACATTTATAGGGCAAGGAATACAAGCCAGAATTAGCATACATTACATTTGATATACAGTCTGTACTAAAAAAATGTATCAAAGTATTTTGTGTATATATTGGACATCATAAGACGAGGATGATTCCTGAAGAGCAGCTCTCAATGACAGCAGCAACTTTCCTTATAGTTATGTAAATTCCAGGGATGTGCTTATCATTTCATTTTATTAAAAAAAAAAAAAAATAGAAATAACTTCTGTAAAACTAAAATACTTGGTTAATTCATTTGTTCATTAAATCATTCAGGCCTTATAAAATTTTCAGTTTTCTTCAGCACTGTTAGAGATATTTGGATCTTTGAATTGTCCCTCACCTACTAGGACTTCCATTTTATCTATTATACCAACACAGATCATGAGTTACACTGGCTGCAGGCTTGAGCAAGTGTGGTAGTAGATGGAATATTTTCACTAGTTGATGGACAACTTTTACAAAAGATGTATGCTCACTCTTGGCAGAAGTCCTGCATGCCAAAGTCGCATGGCAGGCTCACCCAGAAAGTGCCAGGTCCTTCAGGACCAAGCAGTCCCTCCTTTGCTCCTGTCAGCCTCCACATTGCCATCATCAGTCACACCCTGTGATCCTAAGGCTTATCATGGCTGTCTGGCTCCTGGAGCTGTGCCTACTTGCCAGTGTGGTCCATGCACCTGGAGGTCACACTGACTGAGATCCCTCTGGGAACATTTGCTGCGTGTTAATGCAAAGATCACCAATCTGAGGGTAAAAGGACTGGGGTTTCTGAAGCAAATGGCAGTCTCGTACATCCCAAGAAAAGGAATGCAAGAATAAAGTACCCTAAGTGGAGATGCTGTGGAGAGCTGGGAAAGGGTTACAGTGTCACACGGCCCTGGCTGCTACAGTGGTTGTGTTTTTCTGTGAGAGGCACAAAGGATATGTGGAGAAGACTTATAAATGTAATGACTGGAAATGTACATGTTTAGAACAGAACCTGAAAATAAACCAGCATCAGTGCATTGTGGCTATGACCAAAACTCCAGGAAGAAGGAAGGAATGTATTTTTGATGACATGAAATACCTGCAGAGTGTCCTGGACTTGCTGGCCTACCTGCACTTCTGGGTAAACTTTATTAGGCCTTTCTTAGATAGCACTGGCTACAACTGTGACAAAAAGATGATCACCATTGTGCTAAGGACATCCTGGTCCTCTGGGTCCTTGCTGTACTTCTTGGGTGAGCTTTCTATGTGTTGAGAAGGCCACTTCAGAGGCATGCTGCTCATGTGAGATGAACTGAGCAGCCATGGCACGTGCCATGTCTTCTCTTAGATAACAGATGCCCTGAAAGTACGTTTTGTCTTTAGAGAAAGACACATCAGATGATTTTGGCAGCTGCTTCTTCAAAGGAGGTCATTGTTGAGAAAACAGACAGCAGCATAAAAAATATTGTTCCCTCTGTAGCTCCATAGCTTCTTATTTTGTTTCTTAGAGTATTTCTACATTTAAAGATTGAGGGTTGTCCTGTGTTTCCCTGCTTGATTTCCTCTGCTTCCCTTTTTTTTTTTTTTTTTTTTGTGAATTGCTGGGGGGGTGAGGAATGGCAGGGGCAAACTGCCACAACTTGTCAACAGTGACTCTTGCAAGAAGGCTAGGGGTTTTTGATGGATAAAGGCTGTGGGAGAGATAAAAACAGACTGCAGTCTTCTGTCTGTACTCCTCTGAAGTAAATGCCCCTCACTACCTGGCATGTTTCTTTTCACATTTTTCCTGCCTGTAAAGCCCTTTCCTGCAACCATATTGATTCCTTTGACTGGTTTGTCCAACTTTTATCTTCTTTCCTGCCTTTCCTCCAATCCTAAATACTTCCTGTTCTGCCTAAATGTCAAAACTCTGATGGAGCTCCCATGCAGAGTAACTTTAGGTTGCTGCAGTTATAGCGATTCAAATGTCATTATATTCAAAATAAAGTTAGGCCCTTGCAATCTTAATTTAGTAAATCTTGCTTTCCTTAAATGACTTGTTGGTGTTAAGGACTGTTTTTAGAATTTAGTAGGTTATTTTAACAAATTCCAAAGCCTACAAACTCAGTGAATTAGTCTCTAGAAACAAAATTATTACGTTTCTAGATCAGCCACAGAGGAATCTTTCTCTGTTGATGACAGGGCAGCTTAAAATCCTGACCTAAACCAGATTTCTGAAGTTGATACACCAGTTATATGAGATGGGATGAGTCAAGCTGATAATATCCTCAGAGACTGGCCAAGATCTATTCCAGAATTAGTTGTGCTTTTTTATACTCTACTGAAATTCTGCCTCAATTCTTCATGATCAGTCGTTAGTTCCCTTTTAGTTTACTGTCTGTTTTTTTGTGTGTTCTGTTTCTACCTGTTGTTTTTGCTCCAGCATTGTTCATTAGCCTAAGCTGCTATTGCACTTTTCCAGTGTTTACTCTCTTTTGTATTTATAGACATACATTACCTTTATAGGGACAAGTAAATGCCTGTTCCATTTTCTGCCTCAACCTTTACTTTGCCACAATAACCCAGCCAAATTCTGTCAGTCACCTTTTAATAGATAGGCTTTAGAGCCTTTACATCATCTTGGTGACCTTTCTTTTCTTTTGTCCTAATTTGAAAGACTTTCTTGAATGTAGGTGACCTGTCTTCTATGCATATGAGATTTTGCTACTACTGTAAAATATTCTCCTTAATCCAGTGCTCCTAGGATCAGAGTTGTCTTTTCTTGGCAGTTTTCCACCAGAGGCTGAGTGTGCTTGTATTGACTTGCCTGACTGGCTTAAATATTGCTAGTAGTGTAGCCACAGGGACACAGTGTTCATTAAAAGCTGAAAAAGCTAACTCAGAATCGTGGGGAAATATCTAAGAGCTATCTCGCACTGCTCTGCCTGCTGCCACAGTTACCAGGGCTGCATTACGTCACCTGGCTATGAACTGGATAGCGCAGGTATAAATATCTAAAGTTACCATTTTTACAGATCCCTGTGATAGTTCTTTAATATTACCCCTAATCTCTCACTAATAATCCATTAGCGATTTACTATTTTTTCTTTTTTCCCTATCATCCAGACTCTAGGGCTATAAAGCCTGTTTTGATTACAGGCAAAACAGTACATGCAGACCGTAACAATATATATTTCTCTTACAGAAATTAAGCTAGCATTGGTGTCAACAGTACTTCTTGGTTCACCTTCATTTTGAAAGTTTTCTCCCTAGGCAAATTTTAGCTTTCTCATTCCCTCTTCCTTGTTGATCTCCTTGTGTTTAGCAGAATCAGGCAGATGCAGAAATAAGACAACTGGGCACAGCCTGCTACATGACTGGTTAAAAATGTATTAGGTTCTACCTTGTGTTTCTTTTCTTATTTTTGAAGTGATAACATATGTTCAAGCACCTATTCCCTATTTACAAGGAGCAATTTTATCCCTTTCAACACAGAGAGTAACTGGTAGAATTTGTTCAGATCTGGCTGAATGGGCATGGGTGAAATTTTAGGGATACCATCAGCTGAGTCTTTTCTGCCAGCTATATACATTCTGTTCCTAGCATTTGATCTCAGTGAGTCTGTTCAGAAGTTTACAAATAGGAAGGAAAAAAAAGGGAATTGTCTTCCAGTACCAGCTGAGCTTCCTGTACTGTCTGACCATGGAGTCAAATGGATAACACAGCACACATGATGGGAGCAATGCAAGCGGAGATGCAGGCTGACACTGATACAGCCAGACCACACTCAAGGAGCACACCTGAAGTTTTATAATTTCTGTGTGGATAGATCACAAGGCACATACTCCTTACCTGGAAACATTTTTCAAGAAACACAAATGTTTGACAAGGCACTGTTCCTATGGTTACTGTTTGTTTCAAATAGTCTTCAGAATGTCCATTTGATCACAAGATGTGAGCAATACTGACCTTGTTGGAGGGACTTGACTCTAGTAACAACTTAGTATCCACACCCCTGAAATCTCCTTTCACTATGAAAAAGAAACTTCTTGCTCAGTTGTCTTCTTAAAAAAAATTTTCACTATACATACGTACATTTCATTTTATATTCAGTTCACTGACTTGAATATAGAAATATTAAAAAGATATAGAAAATCGTGTAAAAATACGATTCAGTGAAAACATTTGTAAGAATATGTAAAAATGTTTTTAGTTAAATAGAGATAGATGACTACTGAATAGTTACATTAGTAAAATTCACAGCCTTATTGCACAATGTGAAACTCTTTTCAAGTCACAGGAAATAGTTCTCATCTCAAAACTACAAAAAAACCCCTTTTTTTCCTTCTGTTTAATCAGCTTTTTGATATAAAGCCAATACCTTTCACTCTTGTAAAAATAAATTTTCTCTGCTATTCTAGAATATAAAACATGGACTACTGGAACATCAAAACTATTATGGATGCAGTTTATGCTGAAAGGGTATTAGTTTTCCCTCAGGGAAAAAAAAAAGTCATGGGCAATAAGCATTCAAAAGGAATCACAACAACCTGTAGAGTATGTAGCTGATGCTCCCAATTATTCTTTTTCTGCAGCTGCATTCCTACGCTCCAGAGTACACCTCTCACCTTTACAGCCATCACACTACAAACATTGCTTGCACTGAAGAGAATCACTGTTTTGCCTGAAGCAAGGAACATAAGTGTTGCAAAACTGACTCCTCCTCTAATGGGGTGAGCATGTACAAGTACACAGAGTTGTATTTCTCCCAGAGCTGCCAGGCTGAATATTTTGCAGGCAGAGCTCTAAAGCTTACAGGCTTTTTCTTTTGTTTATCTTTCTTTTGGGTCTTTCCTCCTCTTTCTTTCTGGATATTTTTCCTTTTTTACATATATGAGAAACACTTTGAAACGCTGGAATTTCAAGTCTTTTTTCAGGAAGAATTCATGAGCTGGCATGGGTCAACATACATTTCATTACCAGGCAAAAGTAAGTACTGCAGTTAAATCTGTTCGTACTGTATGTTTACCTGACTGTAAAGGGTCTAGTGTTGTATGAAGGACAGAGTAGACTATAGTTCTGTTAGCAGAAATTGAAAACTTGCAGAAATAGGTAAATTCAGTTCAGCTTAATATGATATGGTAAATACCTTGGGGCTCACATTTTGAGAAAGAAAAAAAGGATTTTTACTTGTAAGTAAGTGATATCTCTTTTAAAATACTGAAATAAGCTGTGGACACAGAGGTGCCACTCCTTCTGTATGATTTTTCTTAAGTGACAGTTGGACTGCGTTTTTATTTCAAAGCATCTTTAATCCACTTGGTAATACTAATCTCATTATATTAGTGATTTATAGCCTTTATGTTCAATAAATATATCTTATTTTTGTTATTTGTTAATGAAAACATTCTCCTGGAACTCCTATAACTGCCATCATATCTTCCACCTCCAATGTTCCCTAGCTATTCTTTTATTCTTCCTGTTTTACACTCTCCTGTGTCTGCACATATATTCACTAGTTATCAGATTCTGTTCTGTGTTATTATCTTCAGAATGTGTTGGTGTTGGCATAGACTGTCAGTGAAAGGCTGAAGGGAAATGGATCTCAGAGAGAATGGAGAGAATGGCTGGTAAATGAGCTGGCAAGTAGTAAAGAAAACAATGTGCTTTGATCCAAAGAGCATCTTTTTAGCCAATTTTCTCTGCATTTTATTGAAACGCTGTACTGTGAACATCTGTAATATTTTCACTATTCTAGCAGTCACCTGGGAATTCATTAGTACCCTGGGAATGAATACAGTTTCCCTTGCTATGAGTTCCCTCTAGAGAGCGCAGCAGCCTGCGAGACAGTTGTGTGGATTCTGTGTCTGTGTTACCAGCGTAAGATTTCTGCTGCAGAAATGCTCTGCTGCAGCTATCAGTCTTTTCTTCTGAGAGTTGACTTGCTTTTGTCGAGCTGCACTAGGCACTCTCCCAAGGCAGGCAGATAGATTGCCCAGGCAGCGAGCAAGTTTAGCAACAAGTAATGCTTGAATGCCTGTGTAGGGAGAGCAGCCATTTACCACGTGCACGTTTCAGAGCTCCAAGCATCCACAGCAAGTCTGCAGCGTGAATGCTTGTCAGGCTCCTGTGATAAAGTGCAGCCTAGTTAAAGTCCTGCACAAGGCCTAACGTAAATCCCCACTGTGGCTTGGAGCACACAGGCCATGGAGGGAAACAAAATCTGGAGAAATGCAGTCAGCATAAAGCCAGCAGGAGAAAAAAAAAAAACAAAAACTTTTAGGTAATCCTAGTATTTGTTGTTGTTAGTGTTGTTGTTGTTAAAATTGATATGGAAATCTGCCAGACTAAATTTTTATGTCAAAGGTGTGGAGGTTTGAAAGTGCAGGCATCCCAGTGGACTGAGCTGAGGAGGATAGTTCAATCTTAGAATTTTCATCTTTATTTTTATAAGGGTTTTAAAGTTTTTCAGCTATTTACATTGTATTGTCATCATTTTTTGTTGCTCAGCAAAATATACCTTTTTAATGTGTCAAGTGTTCATGGCTCCATCTGCAATTGCCACCCATAGCAAGTAAAGTTCAGAGATCAGAAACAGGACAAATGGGGCTTTGGAAAGCTCTGTCCTTCATTCAGAGATTGTGGAACTTTGAACACAAGCAAATGGAAGCAAACGGAGCTCAACCACTTCATTCAGCTGTATCACTATTTGAGTTGAAACCTCTGTCAGGTGGTTTTCCTCTCCAGAATCAAACACAGGTTAATTACAGTCTCAAAGAACACTGGAACTGCTTTTGTTCCTACTACCGCTTCCATTTGTCCTGTTTGAAACTAATATTCTGGTATTTCCAGAGACTCAAATTTACAAACTCTATGTTTTCCATATATTTCTGTACCCTCATGTACATATCAATACATTTTTTATCCTTCAGTTAGGAATTTTTAGAGTTTTGTCACAAACTCTTGCTATGTAATACCCTTCTTTCAAAGTTGTGTTCCTCCCAGAAAACCTTAGTTTTCTGTGCCTTCAGCACCACTTTTGTTTCCCATTTATTTCTTCAGTACAGCTGCCTTTCAGAGGGGTTATAGGGTTGCTTCACAAGGTAAGATCAAAGGGCAGCTCAGCCTATACCCTAAGATTTTGGTTGTACGCATAAGTTGGATTAATCTAATGCTCTAACAACTTCACTTGCAAAGACTTTCCCTGAACTTTTCCAGACAGTTCTCCTGCAGTTGTGGGGGGATGCTTTGTTTGATCTCCACTCTTGTTTATCTGTGATTGCTATCACATTTCTCCTTAGCCTAACTCTGAATTAAAAATCTCCTGTCATGTGAGTCTGTACTTAGGCTGCATGGGCAGTTAGGCTAAACTTAGTTGATCAACCTTGGTTGATCTTAATCCTTTTAAGAGCCAGCCCATGTTATTTTAATTTTGCAGCTGTAGCTATACCTATCCTGCAATCCACCCTAATCCACTCTCACCCTAAGTTATCACTGTGGATCAATTTAATTAAACATCATGAAGTCAAGGGTGCAGGGCTTTTTACAAGCTAAATAATGAGGAGAGGAAGGTTTCTAACTGTTGGGCTTTCTATCTTTTATATTGCCTGGTCTCACAGAAGAGACCTTGCTCCGAGACCTTGCTTTATCTGTGATCGATAGATACAGTTTGGTAATAGTTCTGTTTAACATGAACTTTAATCCTTCTAAAAACTTGTCAAAAAACTTTCATATCCAGCAGGCTATATTTACAACTACTTCTTAGCCCTAAAACGTTTTAACTTCCAGAAGAGCCACTGGTAATTCTCCTGCTTGCAGCATGCCAA
Source organism: Rhadina sibilatrix (assembly GCA_013400275.1). Classification (NCBI taxonomy): domain Eukaryota; kingdom Metazoa; phylum Chordata; class Aves; order Passeriformes; family Phylloscopidae; genus Rhadina; species Rhadina sibilatrix. The sequence goes on from VWYO01017326.1 coordinate 36,842, forward strand.
GTGCAGCTGTGATTATGCCTGACCCTTCCTTTACTGCATGTACCCCATACCTAGCAGCAGCACATGACCAAGTAGGCAGAGTTGTTCTCGTTTCCTGCCACACTCTAAATTAGTGAATCAAAAATGAGAAAGAATAAATGTTCAAAAGAAATGTTAGAATATCTCTGCTAAGTATTGTGTTTAGGTTGAGTCCTATTTCCATTGTATATAGGTTAAATTATCATTATGATCCCTCTAGATTTTCAGATAATGATCCCTGAAAAGATCTCATTCAGCATATTTGTTACATCTGATATCATTAATTTTCCTTGTCTTAAGAAATTTTCTAATCTCCTAAATTTCAAACCCCCTTACAACCTGAGGTAACCCAAGGTTTTTGGCATGGCAATTCTCTTTCCAAATTCATTGTTCCCTCAGGGCAAAGTCATTCCATATTAACAGTGGTTTTAAATTGTCACATTTCCACTTCTGGTGAGCATGTGATACAGAACATTCCCTGTGAGCAAGTATGTACTGGTTCATAAAAACAGTCAATAAACTTGGCACCGCTAATTTCTGAAAACTTTCAGACCTCTAACTGGAGCAAGAACAATCAGGAGAAATCATGGTATAAAAATGGAGGGTTTAGAATTCACAACAGATCATCTGTTAGATGAATAGCACATTTTGGATGCTGCTGTAATGGTGTGACCCTTCTTTCTTGGACGAAAGAGGAGATGGTGTTTGGAAAAGCAAAGATTACTTGTTGCCAAATCTACATCTGCTCTCAGCCTGATCCAAAAATTGGATTGCTGCTGTTGCTGTTTCTTCACCCCTAAACATTATCTGGTAAATCATGAGCATTCAAGAAAGCCAATCCAAAAAGAGTAGGCATTTCTTTCAAAAGAATCCTTTTACTTAATCATGATGCAAAGAGAAAAAAGAAAAGAAAAATTCATTTCAGTGATTACAGGGCAAATTCTACCTACTTTATGAAAGATAGGTGGATCATGATTTTGAGAATGCAGAATAAAAATGGGAAAAAATAGAAGATATGTGTTATAAGTTAAGAATAAAGGTTAGTCTTTAAAGCATTAATATAAAAATTATTTATTTAGCTGGAAGTGTTAACTAAATTACCTTGTTTTACTGCACTACTAAGTAACCAGGTGCAGTGGTACTTCTAGGCGTCTGAAGTCAGAATGTTCATGTGGCCTCTTTGTTTTAAGTAACAATATAAAGGATTTTTGTCTAGATAAAGTAATTGGGTATGATCATACTACTCTGTCCTAATATAAGACAAAAAAATAGTTTCCTGTCTATTTGTCACTCAAGGTATGTCTTCTAATCTCTTCAGGAAAAGCCCCGCCTTACATGTCTTGTATCATTTATGTATCCTAATCATCAGATACCTGCTTAGCCTAAGTAATGTCACATTACCCCAAGCTCCCTGTAATTATTACTGTTGTATGTTAAAATAGTATTCATATGTAAGTTCACTCCCTAATTATTATTATATACTGTTTCCTAGTTATTTTATGTCTAGCACCTCTCTTCATTCCTTGAGTGGCAGCAGTGTATTACACAAATGAGGAGAGGATAAGGTTACAGCCAAGGGAGATGTCATTGGTCTCAATTAAAGAACAACTTTGGTGCCAGATGGTGCAGGCTCCATTCCTCCAACTCCTGCTAGGAGACCTGACCCTCCAAAGTCTCATGACCACTGTCACCAGAAGCCCTTCCCACCCCCCCCTCCATTCCAGCCATACAACCCACTTAGCCTAGAAATATATCAGATCCATGAGGCCTTGGAAGTCCTCCCTTTGTCCACAGGAGTCTATTTTGTCATGGTTGTGGCCATACCCCATGTGATCTCTGAACCCCCTATACTTGCTGAAAACCTTGCCTTTTTCTTTGCCACAAAAGTACATCAAATACCTTCATAGATACGCACACCTATGTGCATTTTTGTGTCTTTACAAAGACACAGGTGAAAGTGTATGAAGTATATAAATGTATGTTCAAACATAGTTATACTTCTTTATACTATATAAGGATTTTATTTATAAAATGTGTGTATGAAAATGTATAATGTGTATGAAAATGTATAGTAAGAGATAATGAAATTAAGTGAAAATTTAATGTTAGTAGAAAGAAAGCAAAGTAAAAGGAAAGTACAATTAAATGGTGTGGGAGTATGTCAGAGGGAGTGAGGGGACATGAAGAGATCTGAATGTGAATTGGGCAGAGGGGTGAGCCTGTGAAGCTGTTCAGGAGGCTGCCACCCAGCCCCAGGTCATCCAGACAACAGAGCAGACCTGTGAATCTGACCAAGAGTCTCTCTTCTTCTACCTTCAAACCAACCAGGTCACCTTGGGGTTGTCCCACAGCTTTCGCCTATTCTAGAAAACATAGTTAATATTGCTTACTAAAATTGAAGGCCAGAAGGAAAAATAACTTCATGGGAAAATGTTTGTAGGGACACCTACATCACAAAATGTTTTCCTAAAAAGACCATGAAAATTCAAGGGAAGATGGTTGGGCTGAGATTATGAAAACAAAAGTTTGTGTAAGGGGAGGTGAGGCAACTCTTGTCTACATCTCAGTGTTCTAACACACACTTATAATGCCATAACAGGGATTATACTCCCTTATCCTTATGCTGATGTGGAGTTCATAGCACTTTCTAAAAACACAATCCTGGCTGAATACACAAAAGACACAATTTTTCTGTGAATTGTTTTTGTTCCTGCTTAGAACCACAGAAGGAAAAAAAGTAAAATAGCCAAAGAACCCAGCTTTGAAAGAAAGGAAATGGTGAGAATAGGAAACAGGTCACCAACACTGCAGTGATAAATTAAAAAATAAAATTTCATTGAACATGACTTAAATGTTGCCTAATGTTTTTTGTCTGTGTGCATGTAGTAGCAGTATGTTGATAGACTGCAGCACCTGTTAAAAGAGTTTTCTGTGCTCCTGGAGAACTGGGAAGCTTTGGGAGTTTAAGGCCCTTTTCTGAAAAAAGCAATACTGTTATCTGAATATAAAACAGGTGGTCTCATGTCATGTAAATCAAGTCTCATGATATATATACATGTGAAAAAGTCCTTTAGAAGTATTTGCGGGCTATTCTAAGCACAATAATAACAGCATTAAGCTCATTTTAATGGTGGCGAACATATTATCCAACTGTGTCTGAACTGGGTGTCTGAAAGGCAGAATGTGTTCTCAAGTAGCTGAGGCTTTTTAAATAATTTTTTCTGCCTCAGTAATTACAGACCAAGGAGAGAATGGATGTTCTTAAATCAGCCTTCACACAAGCTGCTAAATTAAAATAATTTGCACATCTTTTAGCAGTAATAAGGTAGATGTGTCTGTCACAGATTGCTAACAGGGTGCTCAAAACCAAGACATGGAGATGTTTTAGAGCACACAGTTACCATTTGCTACATTGGTGTGTTATTGGAGTTTAATATAAAGGACTATAACCACAGCTTCTTCATTACTGCCACAGTCAGACACGTGTGTGAAACATAGAAGCTGTGCAAGGAATTGGAAATTCCATGTGTGGTAATTGGTGTAAAATTAGAGTAAATATGCCTCTGCTCAGAAAGGAAGACTGTGAGGATGTTTAGAAGAAAAAAAAGATTTGACAGTGGTTATGAACAGATGTTCACAGGTATTACTTGAAACTGTGAGAAAGGCTCAGATGTACTGCTTAATAGACTACAGTCACCAGGGTATCAAGGGACATTCTATTTCGATGAGCTTTAAAAAGTGAACACTACTGAGGGCAAAATTAAAAAGTTTCTATCAGTAAAAAAATGAGGGAAGAAACAGCTATTTGTAAACGGGCATTGCTTGCCCCTAGAAATTTAACAGCTGGATAAAAGCCTCTCCAGTCCATGATGTTTAGCAGTTGGAGCCAGAGTCAGACAAAAAGAAGGATGGTAAACCACAGTTTTCACATCGTGCTCCCCAACAAAGCTTGCACCAAAATATCCCCACAAAACACCAGTTTGAACTTTACCAAACAGCTATTCAAAGCCCCTGGAAGCCATCAGGCCAGTGGGAGATGAAGTTAGCAAAAATACAATACACAGACAGCTGGAATAATATTAATAGTGCTGCTGGGTAAGATATGGCATTATTCTTTGCAGCAAGTCCATTATTCATTCATATGTATATTGCTGGAATGTATAAATGCTTACTAGCGCCAACAAGAGGGCTTTAACTGTTGACCAGCCATGGATCTGGTCTTCAGTCTGCAATTAGAAAAGCAAAGCTTAAAATGGATAAAAATTCTTGTCTTTTTCATACAGCCGGGAGGCTAGCATGGTTTTTGGAAATTTCTGCTGGGTTTGCCAGTGACAGTTTCGCTTTTCATTGACATGCCTGGAAGGTTTTCATCTCCATCTACCTCTACACAAAATGTTGAGTACCAGCTGGTTTGAGATTTATTAGTCCCATTCTTATGGTGAGTTGTGGAAAATGGTAATAGCTGTCAGCTCATTGCATCAACACAGTACAAACTGCATTATGTGCCAATAAACCAATATTGATTTCATAGAGGAGGCACTGAAATAAATACAAATGAAAGCAAGCATGTCTCATTTCCCTGTGGAAAGAAACTTGTGAATTTTATCTGATGACCTGGAAGGTTCTGGTGTTTTAACAAAGCCACCATATAGTAAATAAGTAGTAAAGGGAGTAACGAAATAATTAAAAGGACCCCTCCCTATACATGAATTATTAAACATCCCAAGTGGACTAGGAGATGTGTTTTACAGCCTCTTTTCAAAAGCTATATAGTTTTTCTCAAAGAGATCAGGAATTGTTAAGCCACCTGTTAAAAGCATGGCTAAGAACATGGCCAGAGATGTGATCAGATAGGTTTCCCAAGCAGTTCTGGCCAAGCTGAAGTCTGGCAGAGCAGGACGTCTCAAGGATTGTTGAGAGACACGTCACTGCCCTGAAGGGCTGTCCTTTCTCCAACCTTTAAAGGATGGGTAGTGCTCTGTATTCCAGCCACCAGAAGAGGTAGAAGAATAGTAAACTCTACTCTAGTACTAAACACTAGGGAAAAAAACAAGAAATACAGAGGAAGATGACCCATTCTACCACTAGAAAAGGAGATCTATTTTAACAAGGCTGCTTTTTGTTCATGGCTGCTTTGAATAATGTACTAAACCCATTCTGGATTTGTTTGAAGTTGCCCCAATGCAAGCAGGCATCCCAAAGAGCTTGTTCTTTGAGATGCAATTACTATCAGCTGTAACGCAATTTGCCCCCTGGACTAGAGGGGGAATAATTGTGTAGGTCTGAACAACTGTGCTAGATCTTTGCAGCCCTATCATTGAAGAGTGGCCCTGATGAATTATGTGTTGAGCACTTTCAGCTGTGGATGACAGGTAAGGAGACATCCTGAATTTGTAAATCCAGTCTGCTATGTAAGGTATAAGTGACCTCTGAGCTGCCTTCAGGAGTTCGTCTTTTGTCATAATAGGAGCCATGTTTACTGCTGCACCATGTTCAGGGGAGGCCTTTGGGTAAATGTAAGTAATCTCCTGCCCTTGTCATTGTCACACTGTAAAGTTGATTTTTCTTCCCCCATTTTCCATTTTAATAGACAACATTGTCAGTATCCTGCAGTGCAGCACAGAATCCAAATACTGACCAAGTAACGCTGTGCAGTAATTTGGTTGGTGTCGCACACAATGCAAAGAAATGACACCCACACCCTGAGATGTTTAAAGGCAGAAAAGAGGCAGTTTATTTACAAACTTTAACATTTATAGAATTTCAGTAATGACTGTGGATTCGAGGAAGAAAATCTTCCTCTTTAACTACACTGGGTAACCCAACAGTCCATCAACAGTCTCCTCCTTATGAGAAGAATGTAAACATAGTTATACTGTTACAATAACAAGAAAGTCATTTATGTAAAATCATGTTTGACTTCATTGCAAAAGGTAAACACAGAAGGCTAAAATTGATCTTTAGAAAAACTTCTTAAATAGACAGAGGAGAACAGCAAAAACTCAGACAACAGGTTGGGGTTTCACCAGTTGTGATTCATCAGGGTGGTTGTGTATCTGATTTTTCTTCTCATTTTTTTTTCTGATAATATTTAAACTTTATTATTGGTACCTCTTATTAAGCAATATCTAAACTTTTGCAAGTATAAATTAATTTATAAAGTCCATGAACTGTCCTGACCCTAGAATCTGAAAAAAGCCAGGGGAAGAGGGAGGCAATAGGTTTTCTTTAGACAACAGAAGACAGGGTCAGTAGTTTTGTGTAGCCTGTTAGCAATTAGTGTCCTCTGTGCAGATTTTTAACAGACCTTTTTTTAGCTGTACCCTCTCTGCGTTGATCACTTGATTATAAACTGCTGCAAAACACTGAAGTAAATCCGTTACATGTAGCATGGAGATAAGTAACAGCAACACAGGTTGCCACTGAAATGAAATATTCTCAACAGTGCTCTGTTTCCTTCTAAAGAAGATAACAAGATTCAAGGACAGAAGAGCAGTAGTGATGTCATATATCTGCTCCATGGTCAGGTTTTCAAGAGAATTTCATGAAATTTTCATAAATTAGCTAGAAACGCATTGTCTATAAGAAGCTACTGTGCAGGATGGCCAGTCCTTGGAACATTATTTGCAGCTGGTTTTCAGTGGGTCACTGTCTGAGCAAAGGGGTAGAAAGCTCCTTGGTGTAGCAACTAATCCATATGTCGTTAGTGACATGGATAATGTTGTAACATTGTACTAGATAATGGTGAAAGGAGAGGGACTTTAGCTTCTTGGAGACAAAGAAGAGAAAAAAGTGATTTTTACATTATAATTGCTGTATGGCTTCTGATAAATAAAAACTTGCTAAGTAGGAATAAGACTAAGATGCTACTCTGAAACATAGATACATAACTGCACAAAATAGAGGTCCAAATACACCTGAGGTAACAAGGGTTCATAAAGATAGTTGGTATTGTGAGAGACTGGATTGCTAGTGATTGATGACTCAAACCATGCAGGTGCTGTGAGAGACTGGACTCGAGTGCTAATGACTCAAATGACTGGATGAGCGCTTTGCTAGTGATGCGCAGAGTGCAGAAGGATGTGCATGCTTAGGGCTACAAGCTGGGTTTCAGGTAATGCGAGAGGTTAGTAAAAGACAAATCTTGAGAGGAGGCATAAGTCCTTCTTATCATGCCAATGTCCTCCCTTACATAATGACTCAGCTGTAAAAACTCCCCTCCAATGTACCAGGACAGCCACACATAGGATGAAGGTATTCATCTTGGCTGATTGGCTATAATGGGCCATGACTGATTCAACTACAATGGTAAGAGACAGCTGCAACATTTTAGAAGATGTCCAAGACTCATGAAATGTCCTGTGATCCAGTTTTACATCATCCAGGGGAGGTACAGGGGGCGTTTCCACGCCTCATGATAGTGCAAAACCCATGGACGTGGTGGGTTTTGGGTTCTTTCCCTCCACCACTTTATGGATATAGTCTGCAACCACTGCCTTGACAAGGCTGCAACCACTGAGAAGACCAGAAGAAGAGGACCAATGGGACATCGTTGGAATCTATGGAGTGGTCATATTTTTTTTCTCTGTTACTTTCTTTCTCCCCCTCCTCCTTTTCCCTCCAACTCTCTCTCCTTCACATTCACTGTTTTATAAAAGCTGTGCTGTGGACTTCAGAATATGGTCTCATTTGCATCTTAATTTGAGCAGAGGGACCTCTCCAATCATTTTAATAATCAAATCTTAGCAGGTATAAATGAGGGGCTTAACACTACAAAGAAGAACAGGAGTCAATAACATCATCCTGCTGTGCAAAAAGTAAATACTATGCCAGGAATTACAAATGGGAGTGTGGTTTCTCTTATTTCCTTCAATATTTTCAAGGCCTCAGCTAAAGTACTTTGTATTTCAGAGGCACACTGCTTCAAAAAGATAGGTGGGAAGTCTGCAGCAGAATAAAAAGATTTAAGAGATCTGGAGAATGTGGCATATGAAAAAAAATAATCAAGACTGCTACTTCTAAATAAGAGAAGATACATTTAATGTGTTCAAAGTAGTTGGTGTCTGAGCTCAGCAGAGAGACAGGAGCAGTCTCTTGTTCTGTTGCTTTTACATGGCAAAGAAGTACTTGGATTAAGTTGTAGCAGGCAAGATATAGAATAGATATTAAGAACATTTTATTAATATGAATACTATATAAGTAGTCTACATTGCCAAAGGAGGTTTCAAAATTCCCCTAATTGGGTAGATTAAGCAAATCTAAGGAATTATATTGGCATTGTTGATCCCTCCTTGGTGCTCTTGGGGTCTAGATGACCTCTTCTAGTCTGAATCACTGAGAAGATTTTATGCATGAAATTGTTAGGTTTCACATCCTTTGAAAAGGGAAAGATATCTTTGTACTGTACCCAGCAGAGCAATTAGATCTAGAGACTCTGGTCATCATAGAAACTGTACAGTAATAATTATATCTAATTAGCATGTTGTGTGGAAATATAGCTGTAAAACTGCCATTCCCTGTGCTATCAGTGATGTGGTGGGTTGACCTTGGCTGGCTGCCAGGTGCTCACCTAAGCCACGCTGTCACTCTCCTGCCTCCTCAGCTGGGCACGGGAGAGAAAATAACAGCAGGCTCATGGGTCAAGATAAGAACAGGGAGAGAATTATTCATCAACTACCATCATGAGCAGTTCAGGTAAATTAATTTTTTACTTAATAACATGAGAGTAGAGAAATGAGAATAATAATGAGAAAACAAATCTAAAGGAAAAAGATTCCCTATTCCATTATGCTTCTTAGGCTCAACTCCACTCTTGATTTTTCTGCCTTCTCCTGAGCAGTACAGGGGAACAAGGGGTGAGGGTTGTGGTCAGCTCATCATACATCTTCTCTGCTGCTCCTTCTTATGCTCTTTGCCTGCTCCAGCAATCTGTTCCTGCCATGGGAGACTGTCCTCCATGTACTTCTCCTATGCGAGTACTTCCCATGGATTGCAGCTCTTCACAATCGGCTCCAGTCTGGGTCTTCCACAGGATGCAGTCCTTCAGGAAGGCTGCTGCACTGTGGGGACACAGGTCTTGCCAGCAAACCTGCTCCAGTGTGGGCTGCTCTGTCCATGGGCCACAGGTCTTGCCAGGAGCCTGCTCCAGCACAGGCTTCCCATGGGGTCACAGCCTCCTTTGGGCATCTCTCTGCTCTGGTGTGGGTTCCTCCAGGGGCTGCAGGGACAACTGCCTCACCATTCACCTCCTTCACTGACCTCAGTACCTGCAGAGCTGTTGCTCTCACATATTCTCATTCCTCTCTCTAGTAGGAGGTGCTGCGGTTTTTTGTTCCCTCTTTACAAATACATTTTCCCAGAGGTACTGCTGCCATCACTGATCCTGGCATTCAGCTATTGCCGGGTGTGATGGGTCCATACTGGATCCATCCGGTTGTGTTGGACATGAGGAAAGTTCCTGCCAGTTCCTGGCAGCTCACAGAGCGCCCCCTGTAGCCACTCTGCTACCAAACACTTGCCACACAAACCAAATACAACCATATTTCAGAATTATCTGGCATCTTTCAAATCACCTTGGCTTGTCTGAATTTTGTTGGAAACTTGTGGCAGTGATTGGTATAGGTAAAAATCTTTTTTGTGTGTGTTAGTACATTATCTGTACTAGGAATCAACCATGATAATCTCTAGTTTATGATTTTAATATGTTCTTGTCACTGTAGTCACAAACAAAATTTAAGTTTAGAATGGCTGTTATCCATACCATATTTGTGTAGCCTTTGGTGGGCCTTTGGGCCTTGGGTCTTTCCTTTCAGAGTGCTAAGAAGGAGGTACTCAGCTCAGCTGAGTAAGTAAGTAGTAAGGTGTATCCCGTTGAACTCAGGGGTCTCGTGATATCCAATCTGTTATGAAGTGTTTTCATTAAAATGAATTTTTAGGCTCTCTTTTAGAGAGCTAGTAAGAAGTAAGTCTGTCTAGTAAGAATGTATTAACAGTATAACCTTTATGTGCGACTGCTACTGGTAGCCATAGTCCAAAAGAAATTACTATGTAAGTAATAAGGCTTTATGCTGAAGAATTGTAAGACAAAAACTTTGCAAACCAGAGCAGTTTAAAGCAGACAGCAGATGGAAGTGGAAAACTATTTAGAGTGCACAGTGGTGTTACACAACAGTTTTTGGAAGAAAATGTGGAAAAGAGTCTTTCATTAGCTAAAACTGTAAGGGGAATAGGCTACATTACAAAACACTAAAAAAACAGCATATATTAGCCCCTGGGGTGAGTTATATTAATGCAGTAATACTGATTTAAAATGCTCAAGCTAATTGATTCAGAACTAGCTCTTTCGGAACTACCTGACACTGACAGAAATATTTTGTGATTTGGACACAAGAAATCTGTATATTATTTCACAGTGACAGTGTAACCCAGGGGTGAAGCTGAAGAGGTAAAGAGGTGCTTTTAAAGCAGATGGTGTTTTATGACATTCAGGTCTTTTGAAAGCATCACCTGACCCCGTAAAAAGCATGAAAGGGATAGTGCAGCTGTTGAATTAGTGTGTTTAATATCTGGTTTGATAAACAAGTTCTGAACTCAGCTACAACTTACTTTTATTATTTTTAAAAAAGCATAGTAGCCTATTTAAGTGGTTTTCTAATTCTCCTTAGATTGAACTCTTTTCTTCTTAAAACAAACTTCCATGTTTCTTTGTCTTGTCCTTGTGGTTCTTATTATAATTTTTGACCATAAATTTTAGCCAAAGTAGTTGAGAGACTAGGGCATTCATTCTCATGGATTTTTAGAGATTCAGTGCAAGGTCCTTACTTTCTTTTAAATTTAATCTATATCTTCAATAATCTATGTTTCAGTTGATTTATCTTATCCACTAGAATAAAACTACTATTATATCATTTTTTTCCAATTTGAAAGAAAACTGGATAGCTACTCTGGAATAATTTCACTTCACATCACCAAGCAGTTAACAGGTGCTAATATCTAATAGTAATGAAAATTAAATAGTTTAATTTATTCTGTGAGTAGTTTCATTCTTCATAAATAATATGGTGTTAACAGTAGCAAGGATCCTGGCTGTCCAGTAATACAGATGAATGTTTCTGCTGCTGTACTATGTTCAGTATTTTGCTTTCTGGTTCATTTAATGTCTAATAACTGTTCAAGGAGGAATAGTTCAAATAGGCTAAACTGAGATACAGATGTTGAGGCTTGTCCGCAACTCAGTGCTAATGGCAATGGATAGGGTTTGAGAGATGGTCAGAGTTCCCTGGACTTTTTAATATAATCATGCCTATTCTTGCTGGAGGCCATGAGGCAGGTCCTGTAAAGAGAGGTAAATGAAGAGTGGACATACATAATTAGCTATGTCTGACTTCATTTCTTCAGTGCATTCTGTGACAGGCAAGGGGTAGTGTAAGGAAGAAAATATATTAAATATGAAGGGCAGGTAGTTTTGCTGCTGTATTGTAGAAAATTAACTTTAAGGGACTCTTTGAATCTCAAGAAGAGCTGGATTCCTATGTAATTTATTAGGAGTGAGATAAGCTAGAGGTGGGGCCTAGAAATGTGTTAAAATCATAGGGTATAATGAAAGTAGGACAAGCATTGTTGTGAACATTTGGGAGGAACAGGGAAGGAAATACAAAAAAAGTATTTTTTTTAAGTCACATTCATGTGGGCTTGAGAAATTGCTGCAAAGGAAAGCAGTCCAGAAAGCCTGGGACATAGAAGTGGACATGGCTCAGAGATTTTTATGCCTGATAAAAATTGGGTAGTCTGAGTCTGAAGGATGAAAGCAACAGGGCACCACCAGAAGTGTTTTGGAAGATTGCTAATATATAATGAGGAGGAGTTTTCATTTTTCTTTTTGTGAAATGAAAGGACAGAACAAAAGTATTTTGCCAGGGCAGTAAAGAACTGTTGAAGGCAAAACTTTGATGAAGCAACTTACCTAGATTGTTTTCAAAGAAGCAGGGTCAGGGTATTCCAGAGGACCTCCCATTCAAGTGTCCATATATGATATAGAAGATTAACTAAGGCATCATCAGAACAAGATAGATTTTCCTATAAAAAGGTGGAGAAAGCTATTGCAGCAAAGCCAGGAGCTCTGCAGCTGAGCAAAAGATGTCTTGTATTCAGGTTCTTAATCTGAATCAAGAAACAGAAGGTCTTGAGCCTGTATTTTCTATAATCTACTATTATCCTGTTTTAGTATTTTGGAAAATGTTCTTTCCTAAATGAAACAAACTGGTAATGATCTTCATTTTCCTTCTTCAAAGCTGAATCTATAAAAGCAGTGAAAGCTCTGCTACAAGCTGCAGCCCTGCCAAAGGATTTCACTTCTCTACATCTGTTTCTCCCATGTCAAAACTCAGGTTTGAGTCCCATTCCACAGTATCCCAAAATACAACTCTGAGTGGTCCAGTGCCAAAGTCTTGAAACATGGTCCTTTACAGTACACAGACTGACAGATCAGTGTACACCAAAATACACTATTCACTGTCACAGAATCACAGCATCAATTAGGTTGGAAAAGACCTCTGAGATCATCAAGTCTGTAGCAGGGTGTCTTCGTGCCACAACAAGAGCTTATCCCTTGTTTGTTAACTGGTCAGATAACTCAAACAGGACAAACTGTCTTGTAATGAGGTATTCTGGCACCATAGAGTTAGCAGTGATCTGACATCTCCCAACTGCCAGTAGATAGAGATATCTGGAAGATAAGCTGCATTTCTGACTGACAGACACCTCACTTTAGTAACTATGAAAGCTACACAAAACTTTCATAAAGCAGAAATATTCTACACATTCCTGAAAATGTGTGGAGTTTCTTGCCCAAGCAGGGACTCCCGCTTTGCAGTTACTCCTCTGGAGGCTGAGTGGAGGAATCTGTGTACATTATTGACATATTGGTGGTAAGTTACATTTGGCCCCTAATTAATACTATTTCTTTTTTTGCTTTAATATAGGTACAGCCTTAATATTGGTACAGCCTTAATATTGTGCACTCTTTTATATTATGCTGTAATCTATGAGTAGTTCTTTTTAATTTTATGCTTTGCAGTAAGTAACTCTGATTAAGATCTTTTGTCTGTTATCTATGGTCTGTTTAATAAAAAATAGACCTGATTTACCATCCCTAGAACTTACATGCCGGAGTGATTTCTTAAATTTAAACAGTTGACAGAAATCTGAGGCTAAGCCAGGGCTTGTCTGAAACTCCCTCTTGCCTCGTGACAGAGTCCAACCTATGACCCAATACTATCGTGTCAACCAGACCTTGGCACTGAGAGCCGCATTCGATCTTTCCTTAAACACCTGCAGGGATGTTTAAACACCACGTTCCTGGACAGTCCATTCTAATATCTAATCACATTTCTGTGAAGAATTTCTTTGTCACATTCAACCTAAACCTCATCTGCAACAACTTTAGACTATGTCCTCTTTATCTGTCAATAGTTGCCTGGTTGAAGATGCCAACCCCCACCTGGATACACCCTCCTTTCAGGGAGCTGTAGAGAGTGATAAAGTCTCCCCTGGGCCTCTTCTTCTCCAGGCTGAACACCCCCAGCTTCCATAGCTGATTCTGGTAGGACTTGTGCTCCACATCCTTCTCCAAGCTCCACTGGCCTTCTCTGTCACTGCTGAGCAGACCCTGAAAGCAAAGGAATGGTGAACACCTGCTTGCTGTTTCCTGACTCATGTAAAAATTAATTTACAAATTCAGACTAGAACTCCGGAATGCTCCAGAAAGAGGAGGAAAGTAGCTCTTTTTCTTCCCTTTGCCTGCAGTGCAGGCTCAGCTAAGCAGCTGTATTGGTGTTCATCATTGTGTTGTAGAATTAAACCCCTAGCATTTGGAAGAGTGGTCGCTGTAACCTACATTCCTTGTATAAATAATGTCCGAGTTGAGGACTGTTACCCTGTTGCTGGGGAGCTGCTGCCTTGGTTCTGACCGCTGAAAGTGGATAGTGCTTAACACAAACCTGAAATTTTCATTTTCTGTATATGAGGAACCGCAACTTTTTGTGGACTATGCATCCAAAGACAGGTAGTCTAGAGTGTATGGGCTAGATTCTACAAATAGAAGATACTTTTTACTGTGTCTGTAGGACTTTGTCCCCCAGATAATTTTTTCCACCTGACCATAAAACTTTCTTTTTCTGACTATGGGAAGACCAGTAGCCACAGCTTAAGAATCAACACCATGTTCCCAAATTTTTTTCTTCTCCAACTTTGGTCTTCTTATCCCATTGCATGGAGATTCTTACTGCCACTTGAGAAAAGTAGCTCTTTATGTCTTTAGCTGATTTATGTCTTTAGCTGATTTTAATCCTCCCTGCAAATTCTCTCTGTGATTACCTCAAATAACATCAAAGTGTTCCCGGCTCATGTAGGAGTCCATGGCTATTTTCTGTGATTCAGATAGCTGAGTCAAAGGTTAGCCAGTTTTAGAAGCTCTTTGGTTTTGTGATGGACTCTTTTTACAACTCTTGCGTAGTAAGTCCATGAAAGTCTGGTTGTGTCATCACAGTTGTACTAGGATTTACAGCATTAACTGTTTTCATTCAAAGAGGCACAAGGGATTATTGTTGGTAGTAATAACCCATAGTCATGAGTACGTGAAAAAATGTCTTTACTGTATTTCCACTCTTGTTTTGCTTTTCAGCTCACTGCTGTCAAGAGGCTGCTGCTTACTAGATTTAGTGGATCACTGACTATGTAGGGAGAGCCTTAATGGGTATAAAGAATCCATTTTCTATTTGAACAGACATATTTTAATAGTACTTCAATAGCAGGCAATAAAAAACTAGTTTTTCTTTGGCTTTGACGTCTTACCTTTTAGCTACATCCTCATAGCGTAACCGAAACTTCACAGGGATTATCCTTAGTGTTTGCCTGAAACAAAGTGCTTTAAACAGATAGGGTTTAAGTTTTATTGCATAACAATTCAAGCCACTTCCTCCCTTGTTCTTTGACTGGTATTCATCAGATTTTTTCAAGGATGTAACAAACCAACAAAAAAATAATTAGCTCTACAAAAAGAAAAGTGATTAGTTTTAGTTCCTTGAACTGATTCATTGCAGATTTATTGAAAATATGCTAAGAGAAGTATAAATACCTGGAGTTTATTGGTCAGGACTGCTGAAATTATTCAAAGAGCTGTACCGTATAAACTGACTTAACTGTTCAGCATCATCAAAAATTATTAGAAGAAAACTACTCCCTACTACAAAATGTTAACTCTTTTTTCCCGTGGGTTGACATCTGTAACTTATGAGTCGGCTGAAACTTATTCTAACAATCACTGTCTGTAGAGAGAAATTTCTTTTGAAGGTGGATGTCCATTTGTTGTGCTGACCCCCTGCTGTTTTAGAGCTAGAGTGATTCTCTGTGTTGAAATCCTGTGCCCTATTTTGATTTGTACCTCATACCACACTTTAGTTATTTTCTTCTGTTCTAACCCAAATAAGGAAAAAGTTAATATTATATGGAGTTTTATGAGAATAGCTTCAGACTGGTATAACTAGAATGATTGCCTCTGCTTTGCTCAAAATGTCTGATCTCTTTCCTAACTAATAATCTCAATCCTGTTCTGCTGCCAGAATGAAATAAGCACCTATATTATTTAATCAGCCTCTTGAATGTGGAGCAGTCAGTGTCCAATGATGACTGGCAGCTCATTAACTACTCTATTAGCTGCCTCATGGGAAAAATTAAAAGAGATTAAATCAACAAATTAAGGAGGTTTTTGCAATTTATTCATTTCTTTATTTCAGCTGAATAATTTTAATGAGTTAGTTATTTACTTTTCCTTGCAGTTCACATCCTCCTAACTCGTGGCACTAGTGTGGGTTAAGCTGAAGCAAGACACATTGTAGTAAATCAGTGTCATGCTAAGAACAGTTTCATCAGGTTTGATAAAGCACTGGTGGATTAAAATCTCCCTCTGGTCTCCTCAGTTCTGCTGCTTTCCCCCTGGGAAGCCTCCCACGTTTAGCTTAAAGGGAGGCTGTCTTTCCAAGCACCCTGAGAGCCGGGCCTGGGCATCCTGGCTGGCAGGCTGGGCTGCTGATCTGGCAGCGCAGTCCTGCTCAGCTGCAGAGCAGCACAAGGGTTAGTCTTGGCTTTGGTTGGGGGCCCAAAGCCCGCATGAGCCTTTCCCAGTAGCTGGGACACAAACACAATGCAGGGCAGCAGCCACCAGCCTGCCAAGTGCCACGTTCCGTGTGCGGCAGAGGCCTCTCAGCCTTTTGTTGCCTCGTTGCCTTGGTCCCCAGCTGTACTGAGGAGATTCGCCTCAAGAAGTTAGTCATGATTTTTTTGGAGGGGGGTGGTTTGGGGTGTTGTTTTTTTGTGTGTGTTTTTTTTGTGTGTGTTTGGTTGGTTGGTTGGTTTTGTTTGTTTGTTTTTGTGTTTGTTTTTTTTTTCCTTTAGATAATCTCTTAGTGCAAACATTCTGGGGCATTTTACAAAGCAGTTATCTTACCCTGTAATGCATCATCTGAAATCCAGTGAATCCAGTGGCATGACTTGCACTGAAGCTCTCTTCCATGTTGCCCAAAATAGAAGGCCAGGGTTAAAAATACATAGACCGTGTTTCTCTGTGTTAGTTTTACAGTCAAGCAGAGGCTGTATCTTTGTGTAGCTAGGTGAAGAGTGCCACTGGAAAGTTACATGATACAGTAAACCACCAGGCCAGCATATGAAGATTGCAGTTGCAGGGAAAGTGCAGTTTGTTCAAAAGTCCAGTCAAAGCTGATCCCCTGGAGATATTCCAAAATAATACTGATTTACAAGTATGCTTTCTGCTAGAAAACTATTAACTTACATAATCTTAAAATCTCTAAAGCTTAAAAACACCCTGACACTTTTACAACTAATCAAATTCAAAAATAAATTTGATGAGAAGAATGTATATTTAAACAACTGCAATGTTCTTTGTAAAAAGATGTATCATGGTCAATCTTATGGGCTAGCTATGAGGGCCAATATTGTTCTAGTTATAGAGAAAAATGAAATGAAAAATCATTCTATCCTGAAGTCTTTTACATGTTCTTAAAGTTTTCCACTGGATATTTTTATAAGAAAATATATTATTTTCTTCTTAATTTAAGTATATTTAAGACTTTTTTTTTAGAAGAAAAAATTGCTCTTCACAAGCTTTTAAGGGGGCTCAATAGTAGTGAAGTTTCATCTTGTCCATGTGCTTGAGTGGTTTCAAATCCACATTGCTGTTTCTGTATTACAATCTCTAATCCTCTCAGCTCCCACAAAAATTGGACATGATCTAGCAGGCAGAAGCATTAGCCCTTTTGAGTTCAGTGTAAGAACACAGACAAGCCAACTTTTTTTTCTTTTTTTTTTTTTTCAGAATCAGGCTTTGCTGGATCAGAATAAGTTACAGGATCTAATGCAGAATGGTTAAAATTTAGATTATATCAGTTGTTTCCTAATTTGATTTTGTTAAGCCGTAACAAATCCAAACTGGAAAAGAATACTAAAGCTCTTCTTAAGCTATGGGGACCACTTTAAATCCCAAAGCATGATCAATTTGTAACAGTTCTGGAAGTTTTGAGTTGCTTTAATGATTTTAAGCTCAGAAAAATATGCACTAAATCTCCAAAGAATATAGGGTTTTTTAGAGGTGTTCTCATAAGATCTCTGGAGAGAGTAATGATGATTGCATTGGCTTTTGCCTGGTTAAATCTTGAAGATGAAAGAGAAAACAAAATCACATGGAGTTAACTGGCCAATAATTTTAATGACGGTAAATGAAGGTGGGAAGGAGGTAATCATATGTGGTAATTTGGGTCACACCATGGCTTAGAGCTCTTTGTACATGACATAAAGCCTGGTTAGGTACAAACCAGTACCTGAGTAACGAAAGTAATGAGAGGAGACTATCGCTGACTCAGAAGTGCTTCAACAAGGAGCAGCTTCCAGGATAGCAACACCCTTTCAGTGCTGAATATGATTCTCCCCCCAGATGAGTTTCAGGGATGATGACAAGTAGGCATCCACAGGGAGAAACAGAGCATGGGCTAACAACTGACATGGCATATTCTTTGTGCCAATTGACAGGGGGAAGGCCACAACACTGCACTTCAGCCAGGAGATTTGGAGTCAAAGAAGGTTTCTGAAATCGGTGGAGACTGCCTGAAAACAGACCGTGGTAAAATCAGTTACTTCTGCCCTTTCTCTGGATGAAACAGATTATCCTGAGTTATTTGATTAAGTGCATGAAATGTATTAGCTTCAAATGTGCAAATGGTACTGCATGTTCTGATTTTTTTTTTTCCTTTTGTCCTTGTACTCTGTGACTGCCAATAACTTGGGATTTGCTTACATAATAAGAACTAGGGTATGTGGAGTTGTTGGATAGAGCCTTACTGTGAGTACTGCTTTAAAAGCTTAAGCTGTGGGCAAACTACTGCTGACATAAAATTCATATTAGCCTAGAGTTACAAAATATTTCTGTATCATGCTACTACCAAAATTTTACATAATCTTTAGAACTGAGTTTTAAATGCAGCATTGTCCCCCAAAAATAATTTCTACTGTTCAAAGTTAAACCATGAGGCAAGTACATTATTTAAGTATTGGAATAAACAACCTAGATGTTAGTAAGTGTCCACTCTGTTTTGTGTTTAATGAAAAGAAACACAGAGTTGAAAGGAAATGCTTAAGTGGAAAATCTTGCAAAAGCACTTCAGACTTTCTTAAGGAGCAGATTTAGGATCAAGTCCACTTAAAAATTATTTGCAACTAAATTTCATTCAGTATAATAAAACTCCCTGTGGCTTGGACTGGGTGTATTATTTTGCTATTTTATTGTTTGTTTTTTCTTTCACATAAGCACAGTGCTAAATATATATATGTAGGCAATTTCTTTTTAAGTATTTTCCTCAGGTTTATGTAATGAAATTGAACAAGCAAAATTTGAAAGGCCATCTGAAAATGCTGTATTTATTTATAAACTAGTATCACCAGACAAAAAGCTATTTTTTTACAATAATCTGTCCTCAAAAAAGCAATGTGTGTTTGCTTGGCATTTTCATTTTGATGTAAATGTGTATAACTTTGTGGGTTTCATGAGATTTTTTTTCCTTGAACAGAGGAAACAAACCTGAGTATATAACTTGAAACAATGTGTGAGCAAGCAGATATTTCAGGTTTTTAAAAAAGCACCAAACATTTGCTTTTAAAATTGCAGAAGATTTTTGATGGAGCTGAAGTGATGAATTGATAAACATCTGGGCTAAAGCCAGATTTTTTTAAGACAATACCAGATCTGAGAACCGCAAAACCCAGAGTGTTTTAGCCACAGTGACAGAAATCCAGGCTCCTAATACAAAATATACTGCCTACAGATCTTAAAACAGTGACGCAAATTGCTAACACACAGCAACACGCTGAGTCGGGTTTCAACATTGTTTTTCATTTCATAAACACATACAGATTTCAGTAGAAGTTTAATTTTTCTCCAGCATTGGTTTGCACAGTTATAAATCACTTGGAGTTTGTGTTTTTCAACGTTTTTGCACAAGAGTTCTTTCCACAGATAATTTGATGAGCTTCCAAATCATCTCCTAATGTTGGGTAATGGGGAATCTCTATCACATAAGTGTGTGGAAGTGGTATAAGAACATACAGAGCATGTAATGATAAAGTCTGTCCTCAGATATTACAAGATAACTCAAGAATGCTGTGTATATAAAAACTATGTTAAAGGAGATACTGGCAGAAAATTATGCAGCTTTGTACTGGCTAGAGTAATTTAGAACATACGGGGAGCTTCAAAACAGCTCTGAGAAGAATGAAATGTTATAGCTATTTGAGCTAGACTGACTGCTACCTATGCACATACAAGTGCAACTGGTAAGTTTTATCCAACTTCAGTAAAACACCTTGTCTTTACAGAGAGAAAACTACAAGGTTGAGAAGTGGAATTTAGAAAATAATTTGTAGGACTGTACCTCACTACATAATAACCCTGGCAATGAAAGGAAAGCTCTTGTGTAGGAGAGCGTTAGCTCTGAAATTCCTCAGGATGGGTGTTGGATCTGAATCTTTAATACTTGTTTAAATCAATGACTGAAATTGGACTAATAACAAAAATTACTGTTTCAGCCAGCAGCTCATTAGCTGGAAACACAGACAAATTACTTTGACAAGCACCAGTCTAGGAGTGTTGGCCTGATGCAGCTGAATTACTTCTAGCAGAACTAGAGGAGTGTTAATGACGTTATTCAAAGTTTTGGTAAAGATGTAGAAGTAATTTGTGAACTTCTACTCATTCTCATTCAAGAAACATGGATTAAAATTTGATCAGGTGCAAAGAAAGCTTCTATTCTTACTATTCTAGTAGCTTTTCTTACAAGAAGATGTCACAAAAACCATCTTTTTAGCCTAGCAAAAAAATACAAGAAGGAATAGAATCATAGAATGGTTGGTGTGGGAAAAGACATTTTAAGATCACTGAGCTCCAATCCTCTGTTCCATGGGCAGGGATATCAAAGCCCCGTCCATCCAATTGTCTGCCATCTGTGAAGGGGTATGGTACCTCTTCATAAAATGTTGTAGAGTGTAAGAAAGAATGCCAGGTGAAGGCTGTAACAGAGAAGGACAGAGAAGAAATGAAAATGTAATACTCTGATCTGAACCATAAACAAGGAGATGTAAAACAGAGAAGAAGCTTTAGGAGGGAGTTGAAAGATTGTTCTTTTCCCTTAAAGCAATTAGAGAGCTGATCACTATCTCGCTTGGTTTGGAAAGACAGGTGTCTGCCAGGGAAAGCTGGAGCTTCCCTTGGAATGGAGACAGTAAACTCCCTTCCCACAAATTATTATAATTTTGCAACTAAGAGGGCTTTCAGGCAAAGATATGGGAATAGGAATAACAGTTCTTTAATAGGAATATTAAAAATACAAATGTAGTAGTACAAAAAAACAAGCAAACAACAACAACAAAAAATTCCTAAAAACACTGACAGAGTCAGAGATACAACCTGACACCCTATTGGTCAGGGTGTTTGAAGCAGTTCAGGTAAGTCCTCCTGGAGTGACAGATGTGGTTCCATTGGAGTAGAGATGATCCTGTAGAAGGGTCCAGTGGTGGCAAGATGGGTCCAGTCTTCCTCTGGGAAATCCACTGGAAAACAGGCTATTCTGCTGTTGTGAATTTCAGCTTTTATTCAGGTAAGAATGCTTGGCTCCTCCCATTGGGTGGAACATCTCACAATGGGATGATGTAATGTTTTCAGTCATGTGGTGAGCCTTAATGGCCCATTAACAGAAGAAATCCCCCTGGAGGGAGGATGGGTCTTGGAAGAGATAAGGAACTCTGCCTCACCTGGTTTTAACAGCTGGGCCATTAACAGAAGGTGCCTGCCCCCTCCCCCCTGGAGTTATGAGGAATGGGTTATATAAGAGATAACGAAAAGCACCTCTCCAAGTGGTTTCAACAGATGGCAAATAGAATGCCCATATTTGGTTATATATTGCAACCCAAGACACTTTCCAATAACAGCATAGTCAGAGCCAAAGAGGTACCTACTTTAAAAATAGTATTGAGTAGCTAATTAAGAGGCTTATGCAGTATGATTATTTATGATAGCAGGTGATTTGTCTGATTCGGGTGGTTTTGTCCAACAACTGCTCCCAGTTGTTGTCTCTTTGAGGGTGGATCTATAGAGTAGTCTATGGGTGACAAATCACAGATATTACAGATCTACCTTAACTCAAAAATATTTTTTTTAAGACTGAACCATGATGCCAGTGTCAGCTCTTTGGAATTGTGTGGTTCAGCTATTATTATGGTTGCCTTAGGACATACTTTCATTGCAGGTCTAGGCACTGGTAAGAGATGATTCTTGTATGCAGGAGTATTAGATTTTCTCACTTTATAGCCTTTGACATATCAAGGAAGAATATGAAAAGCTGAACTATGGCTTTGTGAAGTTAAGTTTCTGCCTGTTGTGGGAAGAAAATAGTTTATGGCAGCGGGGGAGGCTGTGATGCCCTCAAGCACTGCCTGCTGCTACAGTGGCTGGGCAACACCTGCAGGACAGGTCTGGCCAGTGTTCCTGATGTTTTCTTGACTGTATTTACCAATGTGTGCAAGTGAGAGGGAAGTTGTTGGGATGAAAAGTGAGGAAGAGGGAAAGGCACAAGGCACAGGCAGATAATCACACCTTTCAAATGCCTCTTCATAGTCACCATCACTCAGTTAGTGATAACTGTTACTGAGTTTCTAAATCCCTGTTTAGTTGACCACTTGCTCAGGTCAGTACAGGTTACCACACTGATAAGTGGGGAAATTGCCTTGAACTTGCACTTTCCTTTCTGTGCACTACTGCTTTTCTTCCATGTATTAACCCCTGCTAAAAGTTTTAGGAGCCTGTCTAACTGCCAAAATAAATAGAGAGTTATGAAGAAAAAATGTTATATATGTCTCTATAGTGCAGATTTGTACAATAGAGGCAGGTTTTCAGATCACTCTGTTAGTTTCTTATCCCTTTTTTTTTTTTTTAAATCAGCTATGCAGTAACATTCCGACCATGTCCAAAACTGTCAAAGTTTGCAGTGTGCACTCAAGGGGGAATAGTGATTACATAAACACTTCTGGGGTTTACACAACTCCCACAGAACTTTTGGATCCCCTGTGTAATAGTCTTGTCCAATAAAGAAAACTGTATAAGCATTAATCATCCAACATGCAATATCCTATAGTTTAGTGGGACAGGCAGCTTGCCTGGCTTTTACAGAGTGCCATTTGACATTTTTTTAGCATTGGCAAGTTCAGAAAGGGTTGGATTGGGTGACTTTCCGCACAGCAGCCCTCGGAGTGGTGTGCTGAGTTGGTAGCTAGAAAGGTGCTGGTAACACAGCGGTGTTTTTGCTACCACCGGGCATCCTCGCACAGCATTGAGGCTGTGTCTCCAACATTCCCCCTCCATGGGCCAGTACTCTTGGGCATGGCCAAGAGCTTGGGAGGGGACACAGACATCACAGCTGAACCAAGCTATACAAGGAGATATTCTATTGCACATTGTCTGCTTGGAAATAAAACTAAGGCAAAGGAGAAGAGGAGAGAACAATAATTATTGGGACTTTTATCTTCCAGAGTAATCTCTTTGTGGAGTGAGGACCTGCTTCCTAGAACGTAGGTGGACTTAACCTTCTGATGGGAAGTAGAGAATTAATGTGTTTGTTTTCCTTGCTTCTCTGTGTAGACTTTTCTTTTGCTTTACTAAACTACCAAAGCTAGTGGCTTATTTAAGTAGGCAACCTGGTGAGAACAAATACATTTATGTATTCTATTCAAAAAGCTGAGCTACTTTTTCTGTAGTCTCTACTATCTCCATTCATAAACCCTCAAAGAAATGCACAATTTGAATTTAGAGTGATCAGTCATATAACTGTCTGGGTTTGACACTGTGACTGAGTGCAGCTAGCAAATGCTTCTGTAAAAGGGGAGGTCCCGTCCACCCACTCCTCCCTCCACTTCTTTATTCCTACCTACATGTGAGCAGTACCACTTTTGCACCATCTTTGTACTACTTACGAAATTGATTTATCTTGTTAGTCTGACAGAAGGCCTTTGCCAGGGTGGTTTGCCAGTGTGGATCTCAGCTGGCACATGGAGAAGTGGGAGCACATGTCCAGGAGCAAGGTGTGTAGGAAGTGAAACTCCACTTTATTGATCCACTCTTCCACATCTTCAAGATGACCCGGCTATAATCTCAAATACAAAATATGTATGTCTGCCCAGCAAGGAACTGGATGGAGACAAAAGTTTGTCATGGTGTCAGAGATATGTATGTTCATAATTTGTGTCAGGGCACAGTCCACAGTGCCCAAATAAGTGTAGTGACAGTAGCCAGGTTCAGTCAGGAGTCCAGACAGACAGATAATCCATAGAGATGAGGCATGTCAGGGATCAAGCTGAGAGCTCAGGCTGAAGGGTCAGGGTCAAGATTATTGGGGCAGCTGGCTGCAGCACAGCTCAGGTGGGGCCAGAATGAGGCCTCAGTTTATAAGTCACTGCAGAGAGAAATGGGAGAGCCCATCCTTGGACACTTCTTGGCAGGCCTTTCTAGAAAGGCTGTTCTCAAAGCTGGGCCCTTACCCCATTACTGAAGCTAAGCCAGAGCTCAGACACTGAACACCCCAGGTAGGAAGGTAGAAAGGGAATGCTCAGAACTCTGGAAGCTTTCAAAGAGCATGTATTAGCTCAGAGCTAGAACTACAGAGTAGTTAGAGAAGTTTTAATGGGCCAGGGAACAGAGTCTGCAGTACATTTTATCCTCTAGTACCTAGAGTGTCTGACTTTTCTCCAGTGTAGAGAAGCAAATAGTACAGTAACTCTAAACAATGTCTGCTTTCTCCAGAAACAAGAGGATGGTTTCTTCGGACAAAAATAGTCACCTACAGTTGAATTTAGTCACAGTATCTTTTATGGTAGCGCCTTCCACACACAGTTAATAGAAACATCCCACAGACAAGCTGTGCTGTGCATTCACGGTACGCAGTCTTGTTCTCTGCTGTGCATCAGCCAAGAGTGGGAAAGCTAGACCATAGGATCCAGGATCTTCCTTTCACATATCCATTACCCAGCCATAAACAAACACCACAGTATTTACAGGAGTTCATAAGGGACTGTGGTTCTCCTTCAGGTTCATAAAGCCTTTAAAAAACCCCACATGTATAAAACAAGAGAAAATTGTTATGACCCAGCTCCACAAAGGAGACTAACCCAGGTTATTGTTAATAGATCCCTTGGGGCAGATTAAAGTGAATGATTGGTGTTTGTAAATTTATACATGTAGGGTTTATTTTAGAACAATTTGGTTGGAATCGGAAGTAGGGATGTAGCCTTTTGGTTATTATTACCTATAATAATATGATAATATAAAAGCATAAAAATATCACTTAAGAAACATATATGGAAAAGAAAGAAAAGGAAACTATAAGAGCAGAAGATCTCACCATCTGAAGGCCTAATGATGAGTCTTGGTTGTTGGAATTTCCGTATTTGTTGGTCACAATCTTCTCAAAGTGATGATTGCAGGCTGGATTTGTTGGGTGGTGAGAGTATTCCCAAGAAAAATCCACAGATCACAAAATCTAGTGGTTTTATATCAGCTTAGGTTCAAGTGAGAATGCCCAGGTGCCTCCTCTGGGGTGAGGAGTTTCACACTGAATGATGTAATGTTGTGGCTGGTGGGACACTCTGGGAGTCTTTGACACCTTCTAAGATGTTACAGAGTGATATCAGCATGATTGAGTCCATCACGACTCATCTCCAGAGATTAATACCTTCAGGCTGCAGTGTCTGGCACTTCCTGGCAGGGGTTATCACAGCTGAGTTCCCTTGAGTAAGGACAAAGAAACAAGGCTCACCTAAGGGGTTTGTGTTTCTATGCCTCATTCAACACCCAGCTGTAGCCTGAGGTGGGCTCTGCTACCCTCTGCAACAGGGTGGTTACTTTGCAGCCATCAGAATCCCAGACTCTCTTCCAGGTTCACTTGTGGACACTTTCTTCTGCTCAGACCTGAGCATACTGGACAATAGTACACCCCCTTTATCTTATCTCAAGTCCAAATTCCAGTTAGTAGATGTATTTGTGGAAGAGTGGTTTTCAGTGGTCACAGACAAATAGCTCCTTCTTTGCAATTTACAGTAGTGGGCAAAAGTCCTTCAATGATTTTAGCAGTTTTTAAGCCATTAACCATTTCAATCTCTCACAAATACCTAGGTTAGAAAAACTCTGGTTCTATTTTTCACTCAATTAGTGAAAGACATGACTATGACATGGTTAATGAGTGATGAATAATTCATAATGATATTTAAAGAAAAATGTGGTCTAAACCCAGCTTACATTTAAAATGTTCTGGCCTTTCAGAAGAATGTACTTGTCATCATAACATAGTGGAATTATTCTCTTAAGTAAATTGAAATAATATACTTGGTCTTTGGAAATGTCTTTGGGTGTTCAGAACTCTGTTGGCTTAATTTTTACAGAAGATTTTCTAATATTTATTCTGCTTTAAGGTATTAAAACTGTATTTGGTCCACATTAAAAAAGGGCAAAGTTTTAAAATCCCACTGTCGTCGCTTAGTAAATAATTATGCGGCTCTCCATCAGCAGTTTTGACCTAGTCTTAGAGAATATCACTGATGTAATTCTTCCTTCATGCTGCCTACCATCCTGAGTCAGTACAATTGATTCCAGAGCAACATTCTGTTCCAGTATCCTGCAAGTCAGCCAAGGCTAGATAGTGATGGGAGAACAAAAAGGTCGTACTTGAGTCATTAGTTTCAATCTACATGTATAGGTTGATCAACCTCTTTTCATTACAATCAGAAAACATCTAATTTTTCTGCTACACAGAAATAAAATCAAAATGTATGTCTAAGGAAGACATATTTTGGAGGTTATGTATTTTTTAAAATTTATAAACTCTGTTTCTGGTATTAAATCTTATTTAATAAGTAATATATAAATGTGCATAGTTCAAAAGAATTCCCTTCTCACTCAGATCCAGTTTAAGATTATGTCAACTGCTAGAGGTAGAGCAGTGAGACTAGATTGGTAGTAGCTGCTTTAAGTCTATCAGACAATTTAAATGAAATTTAAAACAGACCCACTCTTTTGTAATGCTTCTAAGGATGAAAATATACTTCTTCAAATTCACTGCTCCTGTGCATGAGATTTGAAGATATGGGCAAAGGTAACTTTTTATATTCTGGATTTTGTAAGATTCCTGTAAGACTTAAATTTAGAAGACCTCCTGAATGTGGTGAGGATGCCTGCCTTGATTTCCATAGGAATACCTCTAATTAGAGGTATGCTAATCTCTAAGTGTTTTACTGCTATTTTCTTTTTGTTCCTCTTCCCCCTCATATAAGTAAGAATCAAAGGGTTTTGATCATCATGTCTCATTGTCTAATTCAACTCACTCCATTCTACAGTGCTGAAATAACTTCTCACTTTGAAGTACAAAGTCTTTGATTTTGCTTTTGTTAGTTAGGGTCAAAGCATCTTTCATAATATTTAAATATCCTTTCTAAACCAATTGCAAATACCTATTGATCGCTGACTTTAAATTGTTCCTCTAAATTAACAATCAGATTTGACATGACCTTATCATGGTACTCACCACCTTATACTTGTCTGAGTCATGAGCAAGTGTTCCAGCCACACCACCCAGGTTGCAAAAGGCAAAGGCAGCGACAGGGAGAATGAAGAAACATCAGCCATAGTAGAAAATCAGGCCCAAGGATATCAAAGGAACCTGAAGGTAAACAGATCCATGGGGCCAGATGAGATGCGTATATTGGTCCTGAGGGAACTGGCAGATGAAGTGTCTAAGCCATTAACCACCATATTTGAAAACTAGTGGATGTTCAGTAAAGTTCCCACTGACTGTAAAAAAAGAGAAACATCACCCAAAGGGGAGGAATAAGGGAAGAGCTGGAAACTACAGGCTGGCCAGTCTCACTTCAGTGTCCAGCAAGATCACGGAGGTGATGTTGCTGGGAGTTGTGCTAAAGTACATGGAAAATACAGAGGGGATTTGCAACAGCTGGCAAGGCTTCAGAAAGGGCAAATCACACCTGAGAAGTTTGGTGGCTTTCTACAATGGGGTTATAATGCTGGTAGATAAGAAAAGAGTGGCACAACATCCTCTACCTGGACTTGCGCAAAGCATTTGACACTGTTCCCCACAAGATCCTTGTCTCAGAACTGGAGAGACATGGACTTGGTGGATGGACCATACAGTGGATAAGGAACTGGCAGGATCAATATCTGAATAGAGACCAGTGACAAGTGGCATCCCTCAGGGGTCAGTGTTGGGACCAGCACTGTTCAGCATCTTCCTTGGTGACAGGGGATTGAAGGCACCCTCAGCAAGTTCACTGATGACACCGAGCTGTGTGGTGCAATCACCACTCTGGAGGGAAGGGAGCTGTGCAGAGGGACTGGACAGCCTGGAGAAGTGGGTCTGTAGGAACCTCATGAAGTTCAACAAGGCCAAGTGCTGGTGCTGCACCTGGATCAGAGCATCCCCAGTATCAGCACAGGCTGTGCATGAACAGACCCAGAGCAGCCCTGCCCAGCAGGACCTGGGGGTGCTGGTGGGTGAGAGGCTGGACATGCCCCAGCCATGGCACTCCCAGCCCAGAGAGCCAAACGTGTCCTGGGCTGCACCCAGAGCCCCGTGGGCAGCAGGGGAGGGAGGGGATTCTGCCCCTCTGCTCTGCTCTGGTGAGACCCACCTGGAGCATCCAGCTCTGGGATCCCAGCACAGGAGGGACAGGGAGCTGTTGGAGCAAGTCGAGAGGACAAACACAAGTTGTTTAGGGGAACGGAGAATCACTCTTATGAAGACAAGTTGAAAGAGATGCAGTTTTTCAGCTGGGAGAAAAGGCTCTGGAGTGACCTGATAGCGCCTCTCAGTACCTAAAGAGGCTATAAGAAAACTGGAGAGGGACTTTTCACAAGGATTTGTAGTGACACGCTTAGTAAGAATGGCTTCAAACTGAGAGGGGGTTGATTTAGATTGCATATGGGAAGGAATGCTTTACTGTGAGGTTGGTGAAACACTGGCACAGGTTGCACAGAGAAGCTGTGGATGCCCCATTCCTGGCAGTATTCAAGGTCAGGGGCTTTGAGTTGCCTGGTCTAGTGGAAGGTGTCCCTGCCCACGGCAGAGGGCTGGAACAAGATAATTTATGAGTAGGAACCATGTCTGCAGCTATTCTTCTTTTTTGTAAGTATGAGTTGTTCCAGTTTTAAATTTCATTGGGTCAGAAAAAGAGGATGATGCATAGGATGATGCATGACAAGAATGTAATGACTTTTTGAGAACTGCATATACTTATGTCCATGAAGTGTGCAATTATTACAGATTGGATTTTGTGAATTTACTGTGTGCATTCATCAAGCTTTAAAGGACCTGTGAGAAGAACAAACTTGAAGACAATCAAGTGTCTTAACACCTTTCAACAAAGTTTTTGAGGGTTGGGATTTCTCTATAACAATGCACTTCAAAGATTCTGCCAGAAGAACACACTTTTGTAGTCAGGTCTTGGAATTAAATAAGAAAAAAAGAGCACTAAAGAAAATAATTTTTTTTGGATTAAAGAAACAGGAGGGTGTACTTGTCAGGTGGTGGTCTTATTGGAACAGTCTCAGGTCCTAAAGAGTTGTCTTAGAGAAGCTGAGGCCCTCACTTGCTGTCAGGGAGTGATGGGGCATAGAAAAAGGGGGTATATAAATGGACTTTTTAGGAAGAGGCAATCCAAGAACCATTGCTTTCAGGGCACACAGATGCTGTCCTGGTGCTTAAGAGGACAAGCTGAAGCCATGGAAAGCCATGGAAAGAACATTTCCTTGAATTCAGTTTTCTGCAATACTTGAGCACACTGTTTTGGTGACCTTAATAGCATCTGTAGATAGACCACATAATTTTTCAGGTATTGGAGTATTAGTAATGAAGTATCAATTTGGGAATGTGAAAAGTCCTTCTGGGCCTTATTTCATGCGTTCTAAATTAGCTGTTCTGCCTTTTTAGAGATGTTTATGGATGTTACTGACCCAGAAGTCAGTCAGAATAATTTGACCACAAGATACTCATTAAAGGTTTGGAGCTATTTTACCATTGGCAAGCTCTGATCCTGTAACTCTTCCTGTAGCAATCATGCTCAAGTCCATCCACTAAGTCTGCATTTCTGTGATCATTGCTGTCCTAATATCACTCCTTTTTCCACAGAGGCAACATTACCAGCTGCACCAGAAATTTTGTTAAGAAATGTATAGCTATAGCTGTTCTCTGGAGAAGTCCTGACAACTTTGCATCATACTCTGGTAACTTACCAGCTACTCTGAACAGTTAATGTTCAGCATTCATAAACTCTATGAAGCAGTGAAATGTACATATGTCAGGACTTCAGAGTCTTCCTCTAGGGTGTGATGCTAGCTTATTCCCATGCAGAGGTTTACAGTCAAGAAATGAATGTTCTGTACTTGATTCTTATTTCTGTTGCTCAGCTCTACTCTCATATGGAATGACTCCATATTCTGGCAGCGTCATACCAGCTACGTGGTTGCACTTGTCAGATCATTGAAGACCTACTGATATTACCCATAAAATCAGCTGATAAAATACTGGAAATCAGCTGAATGCTTTGCAGTCTGTGAAGTGCAATGGCCCTGGCTGTTTGTGTCTCCCAGCCCACGTCTAAGCTGTTGCCAAACCTAAGACTAACTTCAGTTACAAAATCAGGAATCTATGAGGAAAAGATCATGCTTAAGTTTTGAAGCACCATGACTGTTCTTGCCTTGTCTTTTACCTGGTCTTGAGACTCTAAATCAGCTCTCTTCACCCCTTGCAAATTCTTTTCATCTTCCTCCTCCTCCCCATATTCTCATAGCTACAGACAGAAAAGAGGTAGAGCCAAACAGCCAGAACAGACTTTACTGCCTTCACATCCCAAAATCCAGAGGACATACTAGATGCAGATGTTATAGTGTCAGCATCAGAGACACCTCTGTGAGAAATGGTCAGGGACTGTACTGTGCCAAACACAGCTGTGTCCACCGTGGACCCGTTGTAGGACACCGCTGAGACCATCAGCCAAGCTGGTGGCACCTCTCTGAAAGCATATTTAAGAGAGGGTAAAACATTGCATAGCAGCATGAGGTGTAATGGAAAAAAAAAAACCAACAACAACAACAAAACAAAACAAACAAAAAACCCACATCAACATGAGAAAACAAGAAAACAGCAGTGTGAGCACCAGCATGTGAGAAGAAGGGAGGAGGCACTCTGGGCATCAGAGCAGGTGTTCTTCTGCATCTTGTGGGAGACCATGTTGGAGCAGATATCCACACAGCAGCCAGAGGAGAGACCTGCGATGGCACACATTGGCTTTTCCTGAAGGAACCGTGCTGGAGCAGTCCTTGGGGACTGCAGCCCTAGGGAAGGATCTGTGCTGGAGCAGGGGAACAGTACAGGGGAGAAAGCACAGGAAGAAAGGAAGGAGTAACAGAGATGCACTATGTGTATTGACCACAACTCCTGATTCCCCAATTCCCCCTCATCCAGCTTAGGGGGAGGGTGAGGGAGTAAAGGACTCCACGAATGAAGGAGTGAAGTTGAGGCTGGGAAAAAAGATATGAGGAGGAAGGTATTATTTTAATTTTGTCTTTGTTTCTTCTCATCATCCAAATCTATTAAATAGGCAATAAATTAAATTAAATTAAATTACCCATATTTAATCTATTTTGCCTGAAATAGTAATTGGTGGATGATTTCTCTCTCTTTTTCTCAACTTACCAGTTTTTTTAATTTTGCCTCCTGTCTTGTTGAAGAGGAGTATAAGAGTGGATGTCTGGTTGTTTGGCAACCAACCAAGATCAACCATCTCATTTTTTAAAAAGGCTTTTTTAATAGTTTGATTTCAGTCTTTTTATGATAAGCAAGAGGGCTTCCTTGAATTTGACAATAATGCTTAGGGAGCCTTCATTTCTATATGAGAGAAAATTCTTTGCCAAAGATGCAGTCTAATGGGGCACACAGGACATTTGGCTGTATCTGAACGAGATTTTACTCCAATAGCTTGTGTCAGCAGGGCTTTTTTTTTGCCTTTTTTTTTTTAATAATCTTTTTCTTTTTTCCCCTTTTTATATTGCTGCTCAGACTTTTCCTATTAGTGATTTTCTTTTTCTGTCAAGACCAAATGAGAAGCTTCTATAATAGCAGGCAAAACATTAGAGACCCAAGAAAGACATCTATATTTCCTCTTTTCAGTCCTTAAGCTATGTAATCCAGTCCTACTGCCCTGCATCTTCCTCTGCTGTTTCTAGAATAAACAATTGGTGCTGCCCTGTCTTCTATAGGACCCTGCTGGCCTGCCTTTAATGCAGCTCGTGATGCACTGACTCAAAGCCAGGACTCTCTTTCACAGGCAGTATGATAATAGTGGTGTTTGAGTGAAGAGTTTATACTTGCAGTGTGGAATGCCTCACAAGAAAAGATGCAAGGCATGATATGACAGGGTCTATGGCCTCCATCTGAAATAATTCTTTGGAGAAAGCATGGGGCAAAGCTGCCAGTCCTTGTTCTAATCAGCCTCCTCCACTTGGCCAGAGCATCTCTGACACTTGCATGTGTCTGCTTGCTAGCACACGTGTTTTTCCATAGTGACTCAAAACATATTCAGGAAGCGTTGCAGTGGAGATTGCACTGTAAGAGCATGACTAGGCATGGTGCTAGCACTGATCAGGTGCTTAGGAACCACTGTCTCAGGAGGGTGCCTCCATCTTTGTGGCATCCTTAAGGGTGCCTTCCTTCCAGAGCTATAATCTATCTCACTGTCTTGAAACTTTGCCCTTCATATTAGGTGTTAATGAAACAGACTCCCTGCAGCTCTGCTTTTCATGGTTGGCTAAAGTTTGTCAGACTGATCGTTCCAGAGGTACGGGGATCAGTGTGAGGCAAAGGATGGGTAGGAGCCAATAGGCTCAGTAGCATTAATATGCCTTGCCAGAAGGAGGAAGGAATATCTCAGCTGGATGAATTTTAGCTGGTAATTGCACCTCACTGTTTTTGAATTACAAACCTAGATGAATTGATGTCTGTGGAAGATTTATTTGAAACACAGTAGAAGGATACCAGGAGCCGAATGAATAGAAGCTTCGCCTCTGCCTCCTGTGGAGGTATTTATAGACCTTCTTGTATCCTTCTCCATCATAGTACAATGACAAATTCATGCACAGTTATAGGCTCAAGGACATTTAACTACAGTTCTTCCTCTCCACTCCTTGTCCAGTTCTACTGACATTTGTTACACTCATAATCTCTTTAGTTTTGCTCTTTTACCCAGTCCATTTATGGACTGTAGGCACTGATGTCCACATAGTAGGTTGCATTTTCAAAACTTGAACCTACCTGCACAGATGTCTTGAATAAAATAAGGCAGGTGCAATAGTCCAGCTGGATTCATGTTGTCTTTGTCTCCACCCCTGAAATGATGTATTGCAGCACGTTATCCCTCCATTGTGTAGGGGCATGCTGTGGAAAATATAGTAAGCATTGGGCACTCAAGAGGTTTTACTGCTTGGTGCTCTCAGGGAGTGTGAGAATGTGTAGAAACTTGCCTCTCTTCTAAAAATGAGTGCCAGAAACCCTCTGGTACTTCAGATGCAGAAAAAGACTGGGCATCCGACATTGCTTACAGGATTTCTTCTCTTGTTGGCAGTACAAAATGTACCCTTTCTACATAATTATGAAACTGTCTAGTGTTTATACATAAGCGAAGAATTACATCCTTTTTGACAATGAGCAGCTGGCCTATCCACTCTATAGATTGTTTTACTGCTTTTCTTTCTTCTCCCTTTTTTCCTAAATCAAAACCTTATCCAGTCCCTCCCTAAGCTTCCATTTTAGCCTTACAGACTTAGGTCATTAATCTTCCTGCTGTGGTCTGGAAAATATCCCCAGACTCATTTCCAGATGTTTTGTTTACTTTTGTATCCAAAATGTGCACCCACTTGGTGAATCTAAAATTTTAACCCGATCATGGGTACTTTCTATTCACAGTGACATTAAAAATTGCATGTTTTCAAGATCACTTTCAAACTCAATCTATAAATAGCTTCACTAAATCATGAAATTTGCCAATTTGAACTGTCTCAATTTGTCTGCTAAATTTATCCATCACTACCACTAACACCACACAAACACATACTGTTTTCATTTTCATGTTAGTTTATGTCTCCGCAGGGAGGATCAGAGGTAATTACTTGTCTTGGAGGACCAAGACTACTTTAATGAACACTTATCTTAGTGTTTGCTAAGGAGATCCACTGGAGGAAGACTAAGCCCCCATTTTGAAATTCTCTCAAGCTTTCATTCAGAGAGTAGCTGTTTTCCTATGGGCAACACATGGTCTGCAAAAATATCTTCACACTGTAATGTGGTCCACAAACACTCACTTAGAAATCTGAAGTAGAAAGTCTAACATTTGCCCATGATCTAGAAATGTGTTCTTCACAGGACCCTGAGAAATGCTGGTATCATATTAGAGGTGAAGGCTCTCTTATTTTCAAATTCTTCACTCTTATTTGTGCTGCTTATTATTTTGATTTACTTCCTTAGTCCTTCAGAACAATGGAAAATACTTTAGAATGCTTTAAAATATCCTTGTCTTCTCCATCACAGCACCTCTGTCTAGTTAATGGCTTTTAGAAGGCTGTATGTTCTAAGTAGTGTGTAAATGCTGTATCACATGTAATTTCCTATTTTTAGTTGCTGTAGCAACATCACGCTAAACTGCATTAGTCAGTAATCCAGACCAGCAAATGTCTTGTATCCAAAGGGTGGCTTACACATTATGAAGACTATTAAAAATGAATGCTGAAACAGATAATTGACTATACAAGCAATTGCAGCAGAAGAATATGCTCATGAGAAAGCATTACATTGAATAGGTTTAGAACTGAATCTGCATGCTGAGGTCCATATATAAATCTTACAAACATCCCTTGCCTCCTCTTTTCATGCATGTACATATAGCAGTTCTATGCACATGCAATGAAAAAAATCCCATGCTTCAAAGGCAGGTAAATAAAGCCCAAGAACCAGAAGTTCTTTGTTATGATCTGTGTATCCCTGTCATATAACTGAAATAGTTATATAATGTCACTGTTTGCCATGGGCTTTCTCTTTTGTGTACAGTATGATGGCATGAGTAGGTCTGCCTCAGGTAGAGGTGAAAGGGAAGCAATGCAGCAGACAAATCAGTACTTTAGATCTTTCAGATCTAAAGTGAAATATTGACACTGTGGTCACTTGCTGTTTTCCACTAGCAGGAATAGGTTATTGCTTTCTTCATTCCCTTCCCTAGGATAAACCTTGAGCCATTATTCTATGTTTGCTAATCTTCTGCACCTTGCTATTTATTAATTGGTCTGATGGTTTAAAGTTTACTTTTGGGGTTTATGTACTTCAGATATTGTTCTTCGTTACTTTAATTTTGCTCAGCTTATTGTGGGGATTCATTAATGCCTGTTGGTAAGTAGTTTACAGACTTTCGATTGGGTCAGTTTGCCCCCCATTTCTTATAATCCTTTTTCATGCCTGACTTTGCTTTGCACCCTCTGTCTTTATTCTTTATCCTTATTCACACATCAGACCAGGCTTGTATTCTTCTAGATTGGGTCATTGTGCCATTATTAAATATTTCATCATATCAGAATAACTACGTGTTACTATTCTATATAAAATTATAGTTATACAGAAAAAGAGAAGCAAAAACTTAAATAAATTCAAAAAAATAATTCTTCACCTAAACTAGCCCTGCAAAACATGCAGGTAAGAAAATTTCAAAGTAAGCCTGAGAAGCCTCAGTACTGCAGACTTGCAAAATCAGGACAGTGTGCTGCCTATTGTCACCAAATTGGCATAGTGTGGTTACAGACCCAGGACTACAGCAGAAGGCAGCTATACCGTTAGAGAAAAATGGAATTGAATCTGAGGTACAATTTGATCCTATACCACAGGTACTGTGATGTAAAATATCTGTAAACACAAACAAAAAAATAGGAATTGAACATTGAATCTATATGTGGGAACCAAGTACTGATAATTTGAACTGGCATGAATTGTTCAGTTTATTTGTCAAGTAAATGCAAGACAGCTGTGGCAATTATTCAAAGTGTGGCCAATCTTGAAAGAAAAGTATTGAAGCTGTTGTTCCCTTGGTAAACCATTACACAATTAATGGCTCCATAGTTAACTTTTGTGAGCTACCATTCTTCAGAATGAGGAAGAGGTTGATGATTTGAAAAGAACTTGATTAGCTTAAAGTCTTGCTTGAAATGCCACTTTAATTAGCAAATACTTAACAGTTTTGTTTTCAAGGATGACATTGAATGTGTTATTATGTGTGCAGTTTTCACATGGTTTCTTTCATAATTTATGAGGCACTTTCTTGCATCACATTTTTGCTCGTTTGAAGATGTGTTGCTGCTTATGCTAGAATCATTCCAATTAGTGTTGGCATAAGTGGCAGTGAGATCGGGGGATATCCTTGATCTTCTATCAAACTGTAATTTTGGCTTTCTTTAATTGTTTGAGGTTTTCAGGCATTCTGTTTCATTGAAAACTGTTAATATGACTTTTGTGGGGTTTTTATATTTTGTCCAATGAAGCAGAAAACTACTGTGTAGAAGTCAGATGTCAGATGTCTGTCTTCTGTTAATGCTAAATTCAGTGAGATTTGTCTGTATATACTGAATATGGATAATGCAGAACAGAAGAGATTATTGTATCCATGGGGTTGATAGAGAAGGTAAAATAACACAATATTTAACTTAGATGACTGCTTGCCATATTTTTATTACTGGCCATGGTTAGAGATAATGAATAGACAAAGTACAGTAATTTACAAAAGAAGGATACTTATGCGTTTTTTTCTGTAACATAGTAGTGTTAAGGGATTGATTAAAAACAAAGTTCATTATTGCTGATTCCTTATGTGATAATAACGAAGCTTAGTTAGCTTAATTGTCTGTGGTTGCCAACCACCAGTGTCATTTCTGTATCCATCTTTCTTGAACTAAAACAGAAATAAACTAAGGCTTTGTGCTATACAAGGGAAAAAATGAACGCACCAATGTCTTTTGTTTTGGAATTGATTTTATTTTATGATTCAAAGATGGAGATCTTTTTCAGGATTCATGGAAAATTTTAGTACTGAATTTTGTGTTCAGCATTAAGAGTGGGTTCTGGCAATGTCACGATGGAGTGAATCTGCAATCAATAAAGCTTCTGAAGAAATTGAATATATGTGTTCACTGTATATATTCCTGGTAATTTTTTTCCTATTCCATTTAGGGTTGCCATTTTTCAATTTTCATTTTCATTTTATTTTCATTCAGTAATAGTTGCTGCAGACACTTTTGCAGGTTATTATGCATGGTCTTACAGGCTACCTGGGCTTCTTGCAGTGTCATTATTAGAGTGTGTCTGAGCTCCAGTTGGTACACCCACTTTTCTTGTGTAAGAGTACTTCAAATCCAGGGCTTCTTTTGTCATATGGGGTTGTAATATCTAGATTAACTGGAAAGAGAGTGGATAAGATTTTCTGGTTTTAATACAGAACCAGGAAATAAATGTTACTCACTGTTTAAATGTATTATTAATAAATAGTTGTTGCTCTCTCTCTCTCTCTTAAAAAAAAATATATTTATACAAACTTTAAAGATGTGTATTTAAGCCAAACCTTACCACAATTAAATTTTTTCTCCTTCAAATATTCATCTAAGATCAGATATACTGATCTTGCACAACACCAATCTTAATTATAAATCATTTAGATAAGATCCATATTTTTCCTGGTAGTCTCATTATTAGGTATCACTATAATCAAGCAGAATAGAAGAGGATGACTTTTTAAATAATGACCTGGCATGTCTAGAAAGACTGGCTCTATTTAGCATGCTAAAAACATGGCTAATTCATACCAACAGTATATAGTTTCTCTTTTCTCAGTTACAAAATACATTAATTATTTAGGAGTGCTCCTGATCCAAAGTAATTTCTTATCATGTCCTTGAGATTTGCAGATCAAACAGTGGGACCTGTGTCATAGAATCACAGAATCCTTGAGGTTGGAAAAGACCTCCAGCATTATCAAGTCCAACCATATGTAGAAGTGTAACAGTAGGAGAGCACAAATCTTCCCTTCACATACCAGTCTCCTTGAGCTGTTTCTTTGGCAGCCCCAGCTGCCTCACAAGCTGGAGACCTGTTCTGTCTGGACAGCATTAACAGCAGGAGCTGCAGGAGGGATTTAATCTGTGCCTGTACGCACCTGCTGAGCCTCTATTCCCTCCCTTTGCTGCAGCTTTTCCTCCTACATGTGCAAACTATAATAACACAGTGGAATAAAATCAATATTTGTATTTAAAGTCAAAAAAAAATTTTGGACAAGTGGAAACAAACCTAATTAATATATCTTCCTCTTCAGGACTGTATAGGATATGCTTTATCAGGCAACAAAAGCTCCTTGTTTCATCATTATATATATATGATGAAGTAGTTCTTATAGGAAGCAGTTGTGATTTTAATTAAAGCTCAGTTACCTATCTCTCTATGTATATATATAGATAAATATACCTTCATCTAAGATCAAATATCCTAATCTTGCATCACAGCAATCTTAATAATAAGTATTTTAGATAAGATCCATATTTTTCCTGGTAGTCTCCTTAATAAGAGTATCAGTATATTCAAGCGAAATAGAAGAGGATAACTTTTAAAATAATGACCTGGAATGTCCAGAATCATACACACCATATGTATGTACAGATCAATATACACATATTGGGTGAGTCTTAGTTCATCCCTTATTTATAGTCCTGTTTAAATAAAACCATGATTAACAGGATCCTGGTATTTCCAAGGTTTTTAGGAAGGTGAGGCATGCAGTGACTTGAGTACTTTGTCTCTAATGATGCCACGTTTATTTAAAAGTAACCTTTTTTCTCTTAGCAGCTTGCCCATGTTTTTTGTTCATATCTTCTGTATGCCAGCTCTCTGTTTCAAGAATGCTTGATATTTCACGTCGTGGTAATAAAAATAAAATATGTTATGAAATATCAAGTTTGTTTGTTCATAGGTATTTTATGTAGTTTTATTGTAACCTGTTTGGCAAACATCAGAGTTGAAGGAGCTCCTACACTGAGACAGTATTCCTCTGCATAATCTTCAATGATTTTTGAGAAAAAATAGATTAATCTGAATGGATCAATGCATTTGTGACCTAATCCCATATTGGTTTCATAAAACCTAAGCAAATCTTTTGAAAATTTAAAACCCACAACAATTATTACCTCTATATGTAATTTTTTAGACAGAACATTTTTCAACTCTGTGCTTCAGGGAGCAATCTTCAGTTGTTCAAAGGGCTGACATTTGCATCTACAGCACAGAATTCCCTGTTGCTGAGATTTACTTTTTCATGTCATTTTTAGGCTACAATCAACCTCTATTCTTAGTGTAAAGTAAATTCTTTTATCTACATCTCCCTTCTACATGACTTTTCTTGCTGATTTCCCCTCTAGCTTCCTTAATTTGATCTGCTGTTTTGCTTTCAGTATTGTGTTTGTCTGCATGGTCTGTTTTAGCCAATAGGGGACCGGGATAACCAAGACAAGCTGGTGGTTTCTTCCCATTGTTACCCCTTTGATGCATGTTGTCCTGTGCTGGAGCAGGGCTGCTTGCTTTCCTGTAAAGCAGCTCGGATTGGTGAGACCTGGCAGATGAATGTTTTGTGACTGAGCAGGGTTTTAATGCTTCTGTAGAATCACAGAGTGAAACACAATTTTTTCTTTATTACCCCATGGCCACAGAATTTATTGAAAATTTGCTTTACAGTACTGATGTACATATATATGAGGACTTCCTTTCCTGGATGTGTAAATCATTAACAGAACTCTGTGTGTGGTCAGTAGTCAGCTTATGATTTAAGTAAATACTTTTATCTAGGGCACGTGGACACAGCAAAACATAAAACTGTTGAATGTTCAAATTCAGCAATGCCTCCTCTCTAGTTGCAAAAATGACACCTGGAATTTTATATTTTATGCACTCAGTGATGGTTCAAAATACAAAGACTCCTTTTCCTTAGGAAAAAATCCAGCTATTGAGAACAGCTCCTGCATAGAATCTGCTTTAACTAAGCTTCTTTGCCTACTTCCCCCTCTTCTCCTGCAGTCAGTGCGCTCAGGCCCTTAACTTCTTTGAAGAGCATTTAGGTACCTTGTCCTCACCCTTGAGGGCTGTTCAGCCCTGCTGCAGTTACTCACAAACCCCATCCCTAACCTGTGGCTGTACTCCTTTGTGCTGTCCTATGTCAAGATCATTGTTACTCTTCTTTCCATCAAATACTTTTAGGTCAACATATACTTTGTATTTCACTTCTTTCCACAGCATAAAAAACATTTAAGGGATAAGCTAAGACTTCATCTGGCTGGGACAGGCAGTGAAAGCTAAAATCTGTAATCCGAGTTTTGTGATATTCAGGTTTATTTCTTTTGTAGAGGTTTTTGTGAGACACTCCATGTCATCGTTGCTGGCTTCCAAGAATACTTTCATCAAGAGTTATTTCTTCTACAAGTTCTTCCAAACTCCTTCTTAGTTTGTGATTTTCTACTTGATCCTTCTAAGCTTGTAAGGTGTTAGCTATAGGAATGCATCTCAACCTGAAGTTTGAAAAATAAAGTGTAAAAATGCAATGTTACACAAATTGTTTTTGTTAGCAGCTCATTTAAGAATAGTATGCTGTGCAAAAACAGTTTGCATTTTCTAGTCCTTAAAAATCTAACTGTACATCATCCTAAAAACACACTGGAAAAGATGGTAAAAATTTTTTTAAAGGAAAGGTTATGGTTTTCCTTCATCTTTCTTTTTTAAATGGGAAAAAATACATGCAGTATTAAAATAAAGAATATATATAATTATAAAAGCTTTGATAGTGAAATAACCTTTCAAGTTTTATTTTCAGTTGTATTCACTGTATTTCACTCACTGTGCCATCATAGAAGATGGAAATAATGGTAATTTTTGTACAGTTGATGAGGTGTGAGAGAAGTTGTGATGCTTTTGTGAAATTTGTCAGGGAAAATTGTAAGCTCTATTGACTTTTTTTAAATTATTTTAGTATTGAAATTACCTCTGCGGAGTTGAAATCAGCTGTTTACTAAAAGAGATATACAATTTCTCCACTTATTTATATAAAATAAATAAATAATTCTTTATTTATCTGAATAAGGGGCAGCATCTGAAAAATTTGACCAGCTGATGCAATAAGTGTCTTCTCAGAAAATATAGGATAGGAAAATGCAACCAGAGAATGGAAAGAATAAGTACATCATTACTGACATTCAAAAATAGGAAAGGTAGATATTTCAAGAAAGGACCTTACTGGTGTATGTATTGTGGTGAAGGGGACACTCTAAGAATTTGCTTTCAGGTTTTCATTTCAGTTTTTTATAGACAAAAATAGGGAGATTATTATTTTTATCTTCAAATCAGTTTAATTACAGAAGGTACTATTGGAGCTCTGCTGCATTATAATATTAGAAATTTTCTAAGTCTATTTCCAGACTTATTGCATATAAACAGAATGGTTTTATTTAAAATAAAGATGTTACTTTTCCCATGATCTAGAATAAATTCTGAGTCAGAGTGGAACTTGTTTATTTTTTCCCAAACATTCACAAGGTACTTACATATTCCTCTTGTGTGACAAAGAGGGCATTGCATTCACCATACAAGCACAAAAATATCATCAGCGGAACTTGCAAGGCTTATGCCTTGCATAATCAAAACCAAAAAGGAAAAAAAAAAAAGTGGGAAAGCATATGAGAATTTCAAAACCTTACTGTATTTTCTGTTGCTGAGTAAGGGCAAGGTGCTGTCTTTTCTCTACACACCAACCTTAATTGTATCCATCTTTGAAGAGGTAACATCAGCCTCTCACCATCATGAAGAGAATTATGGATGTGTACCTGGGCCCTTGGGAGGTGTCTCCAGCCTTAGAGACTAAGAACAATGAACTGATAATTTGTTATTAATATAACTGCATTCATTCAATAGCTGTAAACCTGAACAGTTGTTGTCAGTGATGTTGTTGAACAGGCAAACAGTCTTCTAAAAGGTCAGGAGGCTGTGTGGCACCTCCATCTAACAGGAGACAACAACATTAACAGGAACACACTAGAGCTGGGAACATGCATCTCTCAAGAAAATGACAGAGAAAAATGCATTGCCACCTATGCTAGTCTTTTTCATCTGTAATGACAGGCAGCTGCATCAAGTCAAGCTCGTTCTAGTGTTGCCGATTTCAGAATTACTTTTTCCCCAAGCACAAAATGTTCTTGAACTATTTATTCTGCACACAAAGTTTGAATAGGTTTTGTTTTAGCAGAGGGTTGTTAGGGGTTTTTTGCTGCTTGTTCTTGTGCAGTTTTTGGAATGTTCATCCCAAACTGGCTAGGGAAGGCTGATAATATGACACGAGTCAAAATATGTAATCCTTTCCTGAGCCTATAACAAAATCCCTGATTTAAAGGCTGTTTCATTATCAGTTTTTGTCCTGAGTGTGTGAGAGCCCATAGACTGGCTCACAGTCTTTGCTGAACCCTTGTTTCTTTTATCCTCCCTACTGAGACCACCTAGTTTATTTGCAACAAAGTGGATTTCTAACTACATCCATACACAGACAATAGGAACAGAGGGAAGTCAAAATACACAGTGTAACAAGGAAAATAATTTCATGTCAGTATATGACTTGGTAATTGTCTCACAGATAACTGTTTTTAGTATTGTGGTGGGGTTTTAGATCTCTTTGCTGTCCTAGTTGACAGTTCTATGGAAGCTGATGATTTTTTTTTTAATTTAATAAAACTTATTCCAGAAAAATTAAACAAAATTATCATTTCAAGTTAAGAAGAAGAAACAGCAGTAGCTCATTAGAATTCATTTTCATGATCTATTTCAATTTTGTTTCCTTTTATAGAAATATAGGCATGCATATTAGGTTGGTGCTGACATACCCTTTCATGTAGGTCAAGTGCTTTTTTCTTTTTTTCCTAGATTGTTCACACTTAGCCAAATGTGACTGAAGGAACTG
This sequence comes from Rhadina sibilatrix, assembly GCA_013400275.1. Lineage (NCBI taxonomy): Eukaryota > Metazoa > Chordata > Aves > Passeriformes > Phylloscopidae > Rhadina > Rhadina sibilatrix. Next base: position 79,586 of record VWYO01017326.1, read on the forward strand.
TCCTTTTCATTTCACACTTTTCATTTGCTTCCAAGATGGAGAATGGGCAGCAAACATAGAATTAATACGCAATTACTTCATCAGGAAAACCGTCCAATATTCAGAAAAGTGCCCCAAGAAATAAAGGGTTTGGATCACAACCAGAGAATGACATTGGGATGGTAGAGCTATAAACAGAAAGGAAAAATACAGGCCTCCATTTTGATGGCAGTATTCCAGTACCTGCAGAGAAATCACTGGGAAGATGAGGGCAGGTTCTGCATGGTAGGAGGACAACAGACAACAGGCATATGTTGAAACAAGAGAGGTTCTCACTGAGTATCAGGTACTGCTTGTTCACCCTAAGGACAGTCAGGCAGTGGAACATGCTGCCTCAGAAATGTTGTGCAGTACACATCCTTTGAGATTTTCATGCTGTGAGTAGATAAACCCAGAGCAACATGTTCTGGTCTCGTGGGTGCCTTCAGCAGAAGATGGACTAGAGACCCTTCAGCATAAATTATTCTTCAATTCTGTGGGTTTGTGCTGTTCTGCTAAACCTCGATAGGTCACATGAAGTTTATGTGATGCTGCTGGGTCTTTCTGCTGCTTTTGTTTTCAATTTTTAGTGCATTTTTTTTACAGTCTGCTTCTATCAGACACATCCTTTTTCTGTGTTCAGCATTTTCTGAATTAAATGATTCCTGTGTGCATGTCCTACACATGCACACAGGGTTACCTCTGCTTTTTTAATCCTTCATTAACAAAGCTGATGTTTTCAGTCTCAGCAGTAAGATTTACCTGTCATATCTAACTTAGTGTAGTTCAACACATGCAGGAGAATGTATGGCTGTCATGCTTCCTAATCTTGCAAGTTTGTTTACTCAAGCTGCAAATGTTCACAGGATTTCATGGAGTTCTAAACAAACTTGTACTTGGTTTTCCACATTCCACATTAAACAGCTGTTGTAAGTCTAGAGTTAAGGTCACCTAGCTTTTTTGGCTTTCTTGCTGGTGTTCAGACAAACAGTATTGATTGCTCTTCAAGAACATTTTTAGAACATGTTTTTAGGGCATTTCTTTTGAAAAGAAAATTAAACAAATACATGCTTCTGCAAGTCTAATTTGAAAAACAGACATAGTTGGCAAATTTCAGGATGGCAACACCACATGTCCTTATATGCAAACTTTCAATGTTTAATATGCAACTTGTGAAATATCAATTAATTGCCAAGTATTTGACTTCTCTCTAAAAAAAATTGCAAAGGTAAGTAATTTGGTCCCTTTTCCCCTACCACAGTCTTTTTTTTCTCAGCCTCTCCTCCCTTCTGCATGCTCACATGTACAGACACACACAACAGGAGACGGTTTTCCTTTTACCTTTGTCTTCCACAGTTCTGCTACAGCATGTCCTCTCTCTTCTTTCTCTGCAGGGGTCTTTTCTTGATCCTCTTTCATTCTCCCTCCACATCTTAATCTGCATTCAACTGAATAGACAACTCCACCTGTCTTCTCTGTAGTGATTGCAAAAGAATCTATAATTCCAAACCTTTCCTTCTGACTTTTGTCCAAACAAAACTACTGGCCTCTCTCTTTGACATTTCCTTGTGAATTTGTCACCAGCAGAGCAAGCTAGACAAGGTTCAAAGACAGCCCCTAAGCAATCATGCAAACCTCTAGAGTTTTCAAGTTCTTCCTTAACTTCTGTAGCAGTCTCAACCACCCTGCCAATTAAGCAGCAGTTAATTTTTCACATCTGCATTCAGATCCAGGCTATCTTGCACATTCTTTTGCGTTACTAAAGTATTGTGTTTCCTTCCCTCAGATCTCTTCATGTATTTTATGCTGTATATTAGCTGCCACTAAAATAAGGAGAAAATTTGAGCAAGGAACAAGCAAACTTCATTCCTTTCCATCCAAGTACCTTAAAGATGAACCTATAGTTAGAGTCTGTCCTGGTTTTATTTTTTTTTTCCATCACTTTAACTCTTGCATTCTTAGCCAGAATGAAAAAAATATTACTAGAGAACAATTCTAGCCCAGATTACTACATGCCATAAGAAATAAGATATTTGCGACTGACTTTCCTAGAATGAGATGATAATTTAACTTACACCTTGTGGTTTCTAGGCAAATGACCAAACAAGTCTGTTCTTACCAAAGTAAGACAATAATTTGTAGTCCACACATTTGTTAAAAGCCTGTGCTCTCTTCGCTCAGGTGGCAACCCATAAAAAGAGAATTGCATGATCAGAGTGAACAGAAGCACTGTTACAGACTTACCAGGAAAAAAGTATAATAGAGAATGTCAGGGAAAGGAAGCTAGTGTTAAAATGGCAAGGTAAAATAACTGATTAGAAAATCAGGCTTTTTTAGTTCCACTGCATGGAAAAAACATCTTTTTTCTTCCAGGCTGGTCTCAGCTTTAATCATGTGTTATTGACAAGTTTCAGAACTTAAATTCTGTTGAGTCAGTATTGCAAAACTGTTTCTAAGAGAGCTTTTGTTCTCACAAAATTACAGACTTACTATATTCAAGGGCACAAAGTGTTATCAGTGGCCAAGAAGCATTCAGTGCAGCTGAGGGTGTAAGGGATAAGCAACATCGTAAGCAACATCGTAAGCCACTCATCATACCCTGACACCATCAACAAAGGTTAATACCACTGTGTAGAATGGAATTATTTGAAAACAATTTTGTTTCATACCAGCTGTCTGTGATTCAAACCTCATCTCCTGGCTTGAGAAGAGGGGTAGTACATTAATCATTACAACAACCAGGATGAGTATTTTCTTCCTCTGTGCTGCCATGGTAGAGCTGGCAGAGAGCCCATTTCCTCAATTCACAATGCCCTTAGTCAGTGTATTGGTTTTGTGTGAGAAGGGTTTCATAGCAGTGGATGACAGTGGATGACAGGAAGCTGCCAGAAGCTTCTCACACATCCAACAGAGCTAATGCTGGACAGATCCAAGATGGACCCACGCTGGCCAAGGCTGAACCCACTAGCGATGGTGACAGCACTTCTGGGATGAAAACTGCTGCACACTCACAGAAGGGAAAGAGGAGAGAGTGTGTGAGAAGAACAGCTCTGCAGACACAAGGTCAGTGAAGGAGGAGGGGCAGGAACTGCCAGGAGCCAGAGCAGAGATTCCCCTGAGCCCAAGGTATAGCCCACAGTGAAGCAGCTGTGCCCCTACAGCCCCTGGAGGTCCAGGGGGGAGCAGAGATCCACCTGCAGCCCCTGGAGGAGCCCATACCAGAGCAGAGAGATGCCCAAAGGAGGCTGTGACCCCATAGGAAGCCCATGCTGGAGCAGGCTCCTGGCAGGACCTGTGGCCCATGGACAGATCAGCCCACACTGGAGCAGGTTTGCCGTCAGGAGTTGTGACTCCACAAGGGGCGCACAGTGGAGCAGCCTTCCTGAGGGACTGCACCCTGTGGAGGGGAAGCTGAAGCAGTTCATGAAGAACTGCAGCCCATGAGAAAGAGTCATACTGAGTAGGAGAAGTTTGTGGAGGGCTGTTTCCCATGGGAGAGACCCCATGGGAGAAGGGGAAGAGTGTGAGGAGTCTTTCCTATGTGATGAACTAACCACAACCCCTACTCCCCATTCACCTACCTTGGTGGGGGGGCAAAGTAGAGAAATTGAGAGTGAAGCTGAACCTGGATAGAAGGGAGGGGCTGAGGGAAAGTGCTTTAAGCTTTACTTTTATTTCTCATTATCTTACTCTGAATTGATTGGTAATATATTAAACTCATTTCCCTAAGTCAAGTCTATTTCACCTGTGGCAGTAACTGGTGAGTGATCTCTTCCTGACTTATCTGGACCCAGCAGCCTTTCCTTGTGTTTTCTCTCCCCTGACCAGCTGAGCAGTGGACTGACAAAACAGTTTGACAAAGCTTTGGTGGGCATCTGGCATCCAGCCAGGGCCAACTTACCACAGTCAGGTATTCCACCCAGATGTCATAACCTAGTACTCTTTTGTTCATAAAATCAGGGGGGTTTTCTGGGTTTTAGTGTCAAATGTAATTGTGTAACTTAAGCTGCAGGAAAAACCTGCATATTTTGTAGATGCTATAAAGGACAAAGACCAGCAATAAGATGTGTGCTGTCAATCTAGGATTTTTATAAAATTATTATTATTAAGACATTCTGGGATATAGTTTCATTGCAATCAGTGAAAATTACACTCATGTAGAAATGCCAAATACGTAGTTCTTGTTAGGGGTTACCAACCTGAATGCTAATGGAGAGAGAGAAAAAAAATACCAAGAAATGACAAAGCTTTTATTTTCCATGCAGTTAGCCAAACACAAACAGATGAACTTTCTGAAGGATGACAGTTTGTTCCCAGGTTGAGAATTTATAAGACTTACTTAATGGTTTGGCTGTAAAGTCAAAAATAAAGTGGTTTGTAAAAGAATTCAGTCATTTGCTGATGCCTTTGTTATGAGCAGATTTCCTCTAAAAAAGGAATCAGATTTTGACTAATGGCAAAAGATAATATAAAATAAAATAGGAGATTCAGGATTAGAACCAGAATTCTCTGATCCTCAGTGCCAGTTCTTATACATATACACCAGTGGAAAATGAGCATTGCAGAGCTCTAAAGCAAAGTTCTTCTCAGAGCTGGCCTCATTATCTCTCCCTCACTCAATGGAATTAGGTGTATATTTCAGCTTTATTTTTCAAGTGTTGTCCTGAAGGGTTAGACAGCCTCAGGCTAAAGCACCTGGAGTTCTATCTGGAGCTCCCTAGCAGAAAAAAACTTGGCCATACCACAGTAAGTCCAGAAAAGGATGTGTGAGATAATAAAGAGATGGAATCATTCTACCAGGAAAACAGAACTTTTGAGGGAACTTCATCAATGGGTGAATGGGGAAGTGGATTAAGACAGGCTTCTCCTAGTGGCATCCAGGAAAAGAACAAGAAACAGTAGTACAGGAAAATGCACTTAAACATAAGAAAAAAATTATCTACCGTGAGGGAAGTCAAACAGGGGCAAGGTCTGTCCAGAGAGGTTTTCTGTAGAGAGGTCTGTCCTGAGCGGTTTTCCAGAGTGGTGGAATTTCTGTACTTGGACATATTCAAAGCCCAACTGGACATGATGCTGAACAAACTGCTCTAGCTGACCCTGCTTTGAGCACTGCAGGAGACTAGACATTCTCCAAAGGTCTCCTAACTTCATCCATTCTGTGATTCTTTGAAATGTTTGCTAAAATTTCTGCCACTTGGATTTTTTTTTTAGTTATTTTCAACTAAATCACTACTACCAATTATTCATCTCATGAATAATCACTTCATCTTAAGTCCTGAAAGTATCTTGGAAACATTAATTTCAATCAACCTGGAAACTATAAGTGTAGCTAAAAAGACACACATCTCAGTGAGATGCCCACCCATTTTGCAGATGAACAAGATGTCAGAGACTTAGCTACTGGAAGGGATGGCAGTAAAATCCTGGAGGTGAGTTCTAAGTCTCTCTCTTCATCAGCAGAACATACACATGCTTTCTGATACTCCACTTGTCTTCTCAAACTCTAGAATGGTATCTGGAAAACTTGGTGTCCACCATGATCTGCTCTCAATTTTTTCCCCCTCATTTTATGTGGAGTTTCGTGTTCCAAAACTCAAACTTCCACAATGGAAACTACAAAAGATTGCCAGGTCTTATGCAGCCCCAGCAGCACATCTAAACTGAGACTCTAGTTTCAAAGGTTTTGAACCAATGAAGGTTCCTACCAATTTCACTGGTGGACAACATGGAGATCTGCATCTCATTTTAACATCTGTTGTTTGTATTTCTGCACTGGTTTTTACATAGCTATTGATATTATTGTTGCAGCAGTGCATTCTGCTGGTGGTTTACATCTCCATTTGATGCCTTTACCCCATAATCTTTTTTTTTTTTTCCTGTATTTTTCCTGTCATGGTACCAAAACAACAAATTATTTCCCATCCCTTTTAGTTTCTAGTAAAGAGTTGATTGTACATTTTTAACTCACTAAGTGGAAAAAAATGCATTAATTCAGTGACATAAAACTGATTTCATGTTAAAGTGTATACTAGTGAATTTAATTCCATGGCAAAACAGACACTGAGAACCTCCTACTAAGCCTTTAGATTTCTGAAGAATAAAGGGCCATACTTGGTGTAGCAGAGTGGCTGTTACTGTGTACTTGTTGACTTGGAGATTTTCTGTTTGTCTATACTGTTATATACACAGAATTGTGAAACTCCTCTAAGTATACGCAGGTTAAAAAAGCAAGACCTTTTGCTCAAGTTAGAAGTTTTGAAATCTAAAAAAGAGTCCACGATCTTTTCCTTTCATATGCATCCATGCATGTATCTGTTTTCAAGCAACTGTTTCACCTTTCAATGCAGGGTGCATCAGCGTCTAGCAGAACCACTGTTATTTTTCACCTCCGGAGGAAGAATGTTACAGAAATCTCTGTTAAAAGCATTATCCCCTTGATTTCTTTTTAATATAAAAGACTAAGTGGGCTGTGAGTGGTGGCTAAATATTGCCATGTTTATTTAACCTTCCAAAGCTGGGAAGCTATGTTATCTCTTATCTGGATAGGGTAACATGTAATTCTAACTGCATTCACAGCTTTCTTGAAGGGCAGCAACATATCCATACATGTGGTTAGTGCTGAGTGTTCAGATCTGTATACCTGTATGCCTCTCAATCTGCATGATTTTGGGCAATTGTGCATCCAGAGGAGTTCACACTGTGGTCCAGAATAGAGAATTGAGGTAGGCTGTAGGTTTCTGAAGCAGTTTAAGGACACCACAGAGGTGGTTCTTGAACCGATAATATTCTTATTATATTGTTACTCAGCAGCATTAATCTGTGAAGAATAATTGATCTGTATTGCTGGACAGTTAATAATTTTTGTACCAATCAACATACTACATAGCTATGCAAATGTTTAAATGTACATGGTACTCTGAGAGTGAAGTAAAAATCAGCTTTAAGAAAGCTAAGTTTAAAAAGCAGTAAAATGGTATTTAAAACCCCATGGAATTCCATTACTCACTTGGTCTACTTATTTTAAAAATGTATGTTTACATCTCAAGATTTCAAAATGCCTCAATTATCCATCCATACTGCCTACAACAGATTTGCCCTCTTAAGGTTCTATTGCTATTTGTGTCTTGAAATACCATCTTGAGCTAACCTCAAGACCTGTTCTTCATCCAGACAGCAACTTTGCAAACTGAGTTCCCTACTCTCTCTCAGCTGCATCAGGGACAAAACTCCATAGGGCACAAGGAAAATTTGTTCTATGCACTTCTGTGTCTGGTTCTTAGGGCCTAAGTATTTCCTGTGAGATCAACTCCAGAGTAGAGCAATCAAGCCAGTGAAGGGTCTGGAGAGTAAATCCTGTAGGGAGTGTCAGCATGTGTGTATCCTGGAGAAAAGGAGGTTTAAGGGGGGTCTTATCACTCTTTGAAACTCCCTGAAAGGAGGATGTAGCCAGGTGGGGGTCAGGCTCTTCTCCCAGGCAGCAAGTGACAGGACAAGGGGAAGTTTTGCCAGTGGAGGTCCAGGATGGACATGAGGAAGAATTTCTTCATGGGAAGAGTTGCCAAGCATTGGAACAGACTGTTTAGGGAGATGCTGAAGTTGCTCAAGAAATGACTGGACGTGGCACTCAGTGCCATGGTCTGGTTGACAAGGTGGAGATCCATCACAGGTTGGACTCAATGACTTTAGAGTTCTTCTCTGAGCTGCTTCACATCTGTTTTGTTCTGTGTGCTGGTGTTTGTCACCCAAGATTGGTTTATTACATCTTGTCAGAGGTGTAACCCACTGCAGGAAGCCCAGATTTCCAGTGGAAGCAGACCTGAAGGAAGATAGAAACCTGAATGGTTTTGGCTCAAGGTTTCTACCATGCCCAGTTAAAAAAAAAAAACAATTGTTTTGAAATCTTTTTTTGAAATCTTGAGATGTAAACAACAACAACACAACAAAACACCAACCAAACAAAAAACAACCTGAATTTAACTTGAAAGTCTGGTGCTAGGATTTTAACAGTGTCAGATCATATATTCAATGTACAGTCAATGCGGCAAATCAAAGATTAAATTAAAAGAGGATTTTAAACCAGACTGTGTTAGTCTTCAGTGATTTTTCCATTTAAATTATATAAAATATGCTGTGACCTAGGGCCAAGCAGATTCAGACATATGAACATAAAGGCATCACTGAAAAAATAACTTGAAAAGATGCAGGTAAAAGTAATGGCTAAGGGTGGATCCAAGTTTCAATAGAAATTACTTTTATATCAATAGTAAAGGTCAGCCTTTATGCAAGCAAGGATTTAAAAGCCTTGCTGTTATTACCCAAAGTAATACACAGTTACAGCATTTTTCCTCCTGCCATTTCATAAATGTCAGCATAAGGTTTTTATTCCAGGGATTGTGGAAGAAATATAGTGGATTACACTCAAAATGAATGTTTTTATCATTTGAAATATGATTGGGTAACTGAGTGCGTACAAAAACCCTGAAAATTAAAGCTGGTTGTGTTGGGATATGAAACAAAATGGGTTGATGGTAATTATAGAGGCTGATAATTTATTTCTAGTGATCTAAATTACCATGCTTGAAATTATATCAGTTCTTACTGAAATTTCCTAGTTTGCTGCAATTAAGTAGCATTAAGTACACAATAAAGAGGGCAAGCATGAATATTTCTGATGCTTACGCCTTTTCTTTGATTCCTTGTAGATACTAAATACTTCTAAAATAAATGTCATTGCTATGTCAGACTTATTGCTATGTCAAACTTAAAATTTGGCTGAGGAAGGGCATTATGATTTTTAAGATAACCTTTGTAGAATTAAAAGATGCAGACTTGACATTTCAGATGCTTGGACATTAAAAAAGTTAATCTTTGTTTACCTGCAGTTATCGAAACTTTTTAATTTTGGTTTCAGTTTCTTTTAGGTAAAAATCAGATAGTTTTGTTTGCAATTAGCTCTGAAAGGATCACTCCAATACCCTTTCCCACCTTCCTCTTTTCCCCCTGAGTTGAATGTTGATTTAATATCTTGAAGAAGCATGCCTTTTCAAAGACAGAGGACACCAGTGTTGACTCCAGTGTTCCAAGGTTAAGTCATTACACAGTGTAATAAGGCCTATAATACTTGGTAATTACTGTACACACTGTAGGTCCAATCTGAGACTTTGTGCAAATAAGAACTTTCACAGCCAAGAGGAGCAGGGCAAACTGCTACATTCATGTTAATCTGGTTGGGCACATTTTTTGGTACCGCAGAGGTGAGAGAGGAGCATTTTTTTTTTTGTCTAAAACTAAACACTATCCACAGTCTGAAACCTAATATCCCATAGTTAGTTGATCTATTTGTGAAGCTATTTTTCGCATTTGCTGCACCATGAAGCTTCTCTTTTAGCAAAATTAATTTCTTCAGATAGATTCTTAACACATGTTCATTTATGGTTAGAGATGCAGATATTACCATTCATCAATAGGAGACAGTGCTGTCGTCATTGCAGTTCCTAAGGAGCTGAGCAAATGGCTTAATGAATGAATGGGTTAATGAATGAATTCATTAATGAATTTACATTTTAACCTCCAGAGATTGCAGTGTTAGTCTTTATTCTGTAAAGAAGTACATGAAAATCTCACAGTCTGCAACCTCAGAGTCATTTCCTTATACTTAAGAACAAAAGAAAAATCTAAACCACAATTCACTATAACTGAGAATCTCCAAAACTTAGCAACCTGAGTTGAAGATGGAGAATAGACCAGGTTAGTGCTACACTTCACTCAGTTTATTTATTATTCATCATGAAGAAATCATAAGGGAAATTTGTACTCCTCATCAAAGGGTGAATACAATTCCCTCATATTGCAGCTTTTAGGAATGTCAGTATTCTTTCACTGCTAAACTTTTTTNAACAGGGTTGTGATAGAGCAGTATTGATACTATTACTGGTTTAGCATGTAGAGGAGTTCACAGTAGCTTGAACATTTGACTTTCTGTATAAAGATTCTCCTCATGAGGATGTTGCATTGTTGTGTGTTTTCTACTGACATTAGAGATAAATGCCACCTATATAAACTCCTGTAGAGAATAATCTGTTTATAAAATGTGTTAAACACAAGTCTACTCAGGAGTTAGGTACCCGAGTAGATCCATAAAATGCCACCAAGATAAGATCTAGGCATGAAAAAGATACCTCTCTGCATATCCACATACTTCAATATTAAAGGGGGTATATTGCTTTAAGAGTGCCAAAAGATAATTATTTTAGTTCAGCACTCTGAAGGCTGAAGTTATACTACTGTTTTATTCCCATTATTTTCAGCAATTTCTCTCAAATAATTTGTATTAGATTCGCCAGGATAACATTTTTTCATTCCTTTAGCTAAGCAGTGTGTCACTTACCTGTACATGGCATCAATGGTGGCCTTTAGCATGCAACCACAAAGCTCTTTTACCAACAAGTTTGAAGCTTAGAGAATATGTTTGAGAAATGTCCATGCTCACAAATTATAGGACATTGAGTGTTTTTATCAGTTTGATTGGAGTAGTAATTTTTGGCAATTGCATTCTTTCACAGAATAACTCTACAGTCACTTAACAGTTCAAGTGTAAGTATACAATAAGTCTCAGGAAAACACAAAGAAACAGTTACTTTTAACAACTTCATACTGAGGACCTCCTGAAAAAGAGAACATTGAAACAGAAAACTATTGTTATTCTCTGCTTCCACTGTTAATACTGTTAATTGTTAACCATATTTGTGATTGAAGAAGAAAATTCACTCCCCTTCATCCAGGTTCTTTCTTTTAGAGTCTTACCACAGTCATAAAGCCTTCAAGAGAGACTCCAGACCCAGACTCAGCCAAAATGGGCTGTCCCACTACAAGGGAATACAGAAACTTCTCTTGAGCTATGGTCACAGCTTTTTTCAGTGTTGCCCCACTGATGCTTGCAGGGACTAGGATGCAGGAGATGCTTTTCCTCCATCCAACCCCACAGCCTGAGTTCAGCAAGAAAAAGCTATTGGGGGTCAGCATCCAGTGGGTGGAGCTTTTCTACTCATATGGGATCATGAAATCCATTCAAAATTACAATTCATCTGACTTTCTACTGCCTGGTCCCAACAGATTATTTCTTCTTTCCCCCTTCTGTGTCACTCTTCATTGTCTTATTCCCACTAACCTCTCACTATGTCCATTACTGTGTTCCCTTTACTACATTCCAAGTCCTGTTCCTTTGCTTTCTCTAAAGTTTTCATAATTTTTGTCTCTCTGCAATAAACCTCTGTCTTGGTCTGGAAAGACAGGTATCTGACAGGGAAAGCTGGAGTTTCCCTTAGAATGGGGAATGTAAACCCCTCACCCCCCTCCAAATTATAATTTTGCAATCAAGGGCTCTCAGGCAAAGATTTGGGAATAGGAATAACAGTTCTTTACTAGAAATACTAACAATACAAATGTAGTAGAAAAACAAAACCACCCAACCAAACCAGCAAACAAACAACAATTTTGGAGAAACCTGACAGAGTCAGGGCTACAACCTGACACCCTGTTGGTCAGGGTGTTGGAAGCAGTCCAAAAGTGAGTCCTCCTGGAGTGGCAGATGTGGTTCTGGTGGAGTAGAGATGATCCTGTAGAACAAGGGTCCAGTGGTAGTGAGAAGGGGTCCAGTCTTCNCACCTCTACACCAGCATCTTCCCCCAGAAATGTCATAATAGCAAGATTTTCATGCTATTGAATTACTCACTGAAATTCTGTGCATAATTAAAAATTATCAGAAAATTTTCATTGCAACATGATTTTACTGGAGAATTGGAAAACCCACAAATATTTGATCAGATTTCAGAAAATATTCTACTGGAAAGCTGCAAAACAAAATGCTTTATGTTATTTGGTGCTACTTGTTCATTTTGTAATTTTGAAAATTTTTATTTATTGACTTTGGTTGAAAAAGAATTCGTGACATTCCAAAACGAATTTTCTAAAACTGATCCTTCATTGGCAGTTTCCAGTTTATGGGATATTTTGAAAATATTTTACCAATAAAATAATCTTTAGTCTTAACCCAAAAATATGCAAGTTTTACCTGCCTTTTAGGTCCCTTTTTCCCACAATGTATTATTAATTAGGTACTTATAGTTTCAGTTCTTAAGAGCAGGAACTCCTGTTTGCACAGTACCTAAGACAGCAGGATTCTGTCTTTGTTCTCAGGACTATCATGATAAATATGATTTGAATAATGATTGTTTGATGTAGAAGTACTTGGATGAGAGTCATTGGTCGGGTTACAGCAGAAGGCTAAAGATACTCTATCATGATCCTTTCCAGTTGGTGATATGATGAAGCCAGTGCTTATGGCTCTGTTGCTACTTTGGTTTTTTGGTAAAAACCACATTTTATGTCTGTCACATGATGTAGGAATGCACACCACTATTTCATAATATCACTTCCTGACATAGAAAGTAGTGAAAGCGGAATAAAATTTACTGGAAGAATAGAATTGTATGTTTTGATATAGTACCAAGTAGTAGAAGAGTGTATTCAGCCAATCTTGAGATAAACAATGTTCCCAGCATGCACAATCTCAAACAGATTTCTGTCCTCTCTAAAGCAGGAATAATTTACTGAGCTCTATCTTTAAACTACATTTCACCTTATACCGTGGTTGAGTAACTGCAAATATTATTTCTGCCAGATTCAGCTACACATTATTGATGCCCTTTTAAATATGCACATAAACCCCCCCCCCAGTTTATTGCCGTCACTTAAATCTGTTCCTCTGTAATGGCATAATGTCTAGCTGCCAAATAACTTCATGGTATTTTTATTGCTCTCATTAGCTTTACTGAAATGGAGCCAAACAAAAGAATACCCTGGTAACTGAGAAATATGTCTTCCTACCTGGTCTCTGGAACTCTTATTCTTAGTTAGAAAATACTCTATTTTGTTTCAAATTGTTTACAGACAGATTTTGTCAGAAAAAACAATGATGAAGTCAGTGCTTTCAAAGTTAGTTACCTAATGTATAAGTAGTTTTTTATTGCTCTGGCAATAAGTTGCCCATCTAAATTCTTTCTTCACAGAATAGTGTATTTGGAGTGGATGGCAGACAGCAGGTAGTTAAACAAAGTAGGGTTTTTTTGGTAAAATATTGCATGTCAGTGTGCTTGAGTCAGCTCAGTCAGGCAGCCCCATAGATGTGAGGCTGCTGTGGGCCCTATCCTTAGTTTCTGCCTATAGCAAAACTGAGCAGCTGCTCCCAGTGGGTGGGTACATGGACACAAAAACCAAACAGGGGCCATGCCCATCAGCAATGTCCTACCGTGTAGATCTACATATATATGTGTGCATTTGCACATAAAGAAATGGATCACTCCAGTAACTTCTTTTAGATATTCAGCTGACCTAGTACCTGGTCCCAGATCCTCTTGCTCTCCTGAGCTGTGTGGGATCTGCATTTAAACCTGGAGGTCTGCAATCCTCTTTCTTCACTGGCTAATCCAGTTGAGAGTTCACTGGCAGCCAAAGGTAAAACTCAGAACAGTCCACCCAGACAGGAGATAAAAATAGGGTTTAATGAGATTATAGTGTAGACTACTGTGATCAGGCACACATTTCAGTCTGACAAGCCACCCGTTTATCCTGAACTGAATTGTTTATTCTCCTTATTTGCTTATCTCCTTTTTTCTCCTCAGTCCATTTTGAACCTTTCCTTTTCTCCCCAGAATTTTCCTTCCACTGCATCCCTTAATGAGTGTTCTTCCTCCTTCAGTCGATGAGTCAGGGAGGAAGAGGATTTGTTTAGTGGGCTACACATGGGGACAATGGTCTGACTGTGCTTTGGGAATCAGGTGTAGTTCGTTCCCTGCACCCGATTTTCACTGATGAGACTGCTAGAATTCCTCCCCCAGCCCTCTCAGTGTTTATCCAGTCGTGTCCTGGCCTGTGCAGATGTTGATTAGCCTTTAATCAAGTAGCCTAGCACAGTCTACAAGTAAATTTAAACTGCATCCAAAGCTCATTGCTGTTCTATTTTGTTTGAAATAGATAAAGGAATGCATGTACAGTATTTTACCACTGTCTCTACCACTCTCAATTTTTAAGTGTATTTACTCAGAGTGACAGTATCTACACCAACTAATACAGAGTGACCTTTTTTCTCTTTACGTTTTAGGAATAAAGTAGTGATACTTCAGTAATATACTATTCTTGGAATTTTTGTTTTTCCACTTGTAAAGTAATCTGACATTTATGAAAGAGAGGAATAAAAAGCTTCTTCACATACATGAATTCCCTAGGTAGAAAATTCTATTTTATACTTTATGACTATGTATCAAAAATACTTAAAATTAAAAAGATAGTGATTGTGTAGTTGGGCTTGTTAGAGATGAACATACATATTTCAAATTCTAATGTAAATTCTAGCTTTCAGTCTCTAAAATTTTCCTCTCTAGAGCTTATGATTTTCTTTTCTGTAAGAGACTGCTGTAAAAATAAATCCTGAAATTATGGCTAAACATACAAACCACCAGGGAAGAAAATGGAATATTCAGGAGATGTGAGTGGTAGAGAAAGACTACTACTTAGCTAAAGCATTAGATTTGGTTTTGTAGGAAAAAAAAGGCAGTAGAGGTAGTATTTAGAAAAGAAAAGGAAATTGGTAAAAAATTATCAGGTTTTAGCTTTTGTTACACTTCTACCATGAGTTTGTTGGGCATTCTTTACCTTGGTTCCCCATCTGCAAAGTGGGGATAATGGTAATTTCTTCTTCTCTTGTTTTTTGTGTGTTTGTTTGGTTTGGGGTTGTTTGTTTGTTTTGTTTGTTTGTTTTTGTTTCTTTTTGTTTGGTTTTTTGTGTTTTTTTTTTTTGTTGTTGTTTTTTGGTGTTTTTTGTGGTTTTTGTTGTTGTTGTTGTTTGGGGTTTTTTGGTGGGTTGTTGTTGTTGTTTGGGGGGATTTTTTCAGTTTTGGTAGTGAAAGTTCTTAAGGAAATTTCAGGCCCAGTTCTGTAAAATCAATAGGAATTAAGAACATAAATACTATAGTGGAGATGTAAGAGTCTAAACTATTTTCAAAAATCTGGTTGTATGTGATTTTCCTTTTTCAAAGTTGACTCAAGTCTTTCAGACTGAGGAACATATCTCCATGAGTGAGGAAATTTGTTTTGTTCATCATCACATCTTGACTGCTAATCAAAGGAAGGACTGCCAAGGATTGTTAGGAGGTGACATGTTTAAGAGAGAAATTTCAAAAAAAATGTATTATAAGTCCATATATATGCTTTTCAGGTGAAATCTGAAAATCCTTTCCACTGCTCTCTTGTTATGCAACACAGAAATATGAATTCCTTAGACCCAATAAATTAATTGAATATCTAGGCTCATAGCCAGCAGCCAGTACTAGGCTTCCTCACAAAGTACACCACAGAACCTATGTGCTTAAAGTTGCCAGCTGGAATCAGTCACAAGAAATTCAGAGCATAGGCATGCCTGAGTTCCTTATCTTCTCTGGAGCCTGTACATCAACATGAAGGCAGTACTGAGTTCCTGAGAGATTCAGAGACATCCAATTAGGGGTCTTTCAGGGAGGGAAAGCAGAGCTCTGGTCACACTGCATATCTATGGCTTTTAATTTGCAGTATAATCCCAACCATCACTGTCAGTCAGAAACACACCTGGCCATGATGCTCAGGCTATGGACAGGAACATGCCATCCCTGTTGGCATTTTGATCTCTATGTGGGAGTGCAGACTGAACACAGTACAGCTGAATGTTCTGGATGGTCTAACAGACCATCATATTTTTGCTTTATTGAGTTCCTTTAATGTATTTTGTTTCATACAGTTGTAGTTCAGCCCTTCAAATGGTAATGAACTACATTTTTTTGAGAGCTCCTTAAACTGCCTTCCCCCAGGCCTGAAAGATGAACATTGTTTATCATCATGACTAATGGAAATGTCAAACTTTTAAAGTAGAGATTGGTAAAGTACTTTTGGCTTTTTATTTCTTTAGCCACAGAAGCAGAACTTGTGTTGGACATTATGTCATTGCCAGTGGCTGATACACTGTTGTTCCTGTTCCTGCAAGCCCGAAAACATTGCAAATAGAAAATTTTTCCATCTGTGCAGAACTTAGTAAAGACTTCTCTGTCAGTCTCAAGAAATTTATCCATCAGCAGAGCCAAGAAAGAAAGAAAGAAAAGAATGCAAGAACTAAAAGTCAGTTAGGACAAGGACATTTTTCTCTCAACTCAGCTTCACAGTACCTGATTTAAATATTGGTGTTTAGCTTTCATCTTTATCTAGTAGCATTGCAGCATAGTTTTCAAACCTATAATTTCATTATATTATTAATTCCAGGTCAGAATTATTTTACAGGAATATCTAGCTCTTCTCTGTGTTCTAAAACATCAGTAATAGTTTCCATTTCTATCAAGGAGCACTGTATTCTGGCATGTGATGTGCAGCTGTTGAATACTATCTAACAGCTGTGTTAAAAGGGAGAAATTCAGATAGAATGTCAGAATGCAATAACTTGGTTGGAACTAAATCAAGACTTTCAAAAGGAGGCATATGATCTTTTAATTTAACTCAAGCCTTGGGTTTGGACAACATTGTGGCAAATCAATGTCCACTGCATCCCTTATAAAAGAATGCATTCAGCCCTAAAAGAGAAACATTACCTCATAGCATCTTCAATAATGCTAATTACCCATTTCTGAAAATATTTTCATGTCATACATAGGGAAGATACACTTCAGATACAGTTATGACAAACTATTACCTTTCTATTAAGCAAATATTTTCAAAAAAACAAGACATCTCTCCAAAACCCTTGTAAGCCTTATTTGCGTTGCAAATACCGAGTAGCAAGCAACCGTGGAAACATTCTTACTTTACATATTCTTATTTTCCCCCTTTCGATCCTTATCTCCTTCTATGTCTGCAGATGACAACCACACTTGCATGGAGTACAAAGCCAATTCTTTAAATCATCATGAGACAGTCTCTACGTCATGTTCGTAGCTGTGTTCTAAAATCTGTTTGGTTCTTTTTTTCCCAAGTGTAGGTTACCAGAATTGTGGACAGAGCTTAGTCTGTGGCACTGATAGGTCCACATTCCTTCCCTATACCCATCTTGTTCTTTTTTGCACAGCCACATTACAGAAGTGATTCACAATCATCTCATTTTCAAAAGCTCCAGAGGAAAAATACTTTTTTTAAAAATGCAGTAATTTTTTCCTCATTCTATTAATTTGGTTCTTTAGGTCTTCAGTTTACAAAATCATCCCATTTTCCTTGAAGAGTGCTCTAATAAAGATCTTTCTTGATTATGCCTCTCTTTTGTTGTATTAAAAAAATCTCTTTCAGCCAGTGTAATCAGTTTCTTTTTCTGTTAATTCTTCATGGAAAGATGCATACATGAAAGTAAAAACAATATATAATCATGGCACTAGTTCTTTATCCATATGAGTCTTAGCTTGAAAGGACAGGGTTTTGCAAATATTTCAACTATGTTTAGAAGTATTATTGTAAATACTGTAAATGCTATCATATGTACACATAGTAGTTACTGTTTGTAGTTTCATTATTTCACCTTCACCTGAGAAAAATGTGACTTTTATGAGCACAATCATATGTATTTTTCATTATATAGCCCCAAGTTTTTGGCTAATTTCTGAAGTCAAACACTAATGTTTGTGCCTGACATTTGTTTACAGTAACAAAGACTGCATGTGTTTACACCACACTGGCATTTATATTTAAGTGGTTCACTCTCTGTATATGCCCAAAATGCTCTGAGTGAGTTTAAAACTAACCCAGATGCAATTTTCCAGCCTGTAGCTCAGTTACACGCCTGAAACATGCCTGGATATTCAGAAGTGGCATATGGGAATGTAGCCAACTGTTGTTCTCTTCCACATTGTCCACAGTAAACATGTTTTAGATTTAGCTGCATTAACTGATACTTCACTTGGCTTTGTGCTTGAAAAACATTTGTATGATGATGTAGTATAGTTTCTTGATGTAGAAAATTAATTGCATACTGAAAATTGAGTCATCTGATAAACCACAAAGGATTTTTCCTCACCAAGGAAGCATGGGAACAGCTTGTTCCCATGTTATGCTACATGGAATGGGTTGCAAGCATACAACTACCTGTGAATGTGCTAGAGGTAGGAGTGAAAAGCTGAGATAAGGAGCTCCTATTTAGGAAGTAAATTGTTATTCTTGAGTTTCGAAGAGTGAAATTGGCTACCGAGAATCCAATAGCTGACTCCAGTCATCTCCAAGCAGGGAGCATGCTTGGTGGGAGAAGCAGGAGGTTTGCATTGAGTCGTGAACGTCGTTTCTTCAGGCTAAGCAGATTTAGCTGCAACAGGGACTTCAGAGCACCCAGAGTTGTAGCCTGAATTCTGAGGACATCTAGTGGTGTCAGCCCACTGCAGAGACTGGGTCTTGGTCCCAGCTGGCGACCACTTACACATCTGTATTTCAGCTGAAATTTACTACAAAATCAAATGCAGTAAAAGCAACTGGTTGAATACACTGAAAGAGTGACATTCTTCAGCTCAGATGATTCTGAATTCAATATTGACAGTCGCAAATATTGAGAAGTTTTGAGACTGTATCAAAAGTCATAAACTTCTAAATTACTGTTGGACCTCTTCTATTTGCCTTCTGTTTTCAGTACTTTCAGAGTTCAAATATGTTGACCTCTTCTTTGCATCAGTAGGGATAAAAGTATATTTTTATTGCTAAAGGCTACTTTCGTAGGTTAATTGATTAATCTAGAAGTTATAACTCTAAGGTAAGAACCCAGTATCCAAAATGCCAAAGAAATATGCAAGATTTGTTAATGCTAAGAAATTGTAATCCTAGCACTGCTAACCATTCAAAGACCTCTGGGAAGACTTACTTGCTTCTCTGAGATTCATGTTTTCAGCTTCCAAAGTGGAACTGTTGGTGTTGCCTCACCTTTTTGAGCGAGAACAAGAATCAATTAGCTGCAATTCAAAAAGGACTTTGATCAAGTCAAGTGATACGTACTACATGCTGAGCATTGTTACTGACTGTTGCATGATGGCGTGTTTTTCAGTGAGCCCTTGATCTGATACTTCCTCCTGAGGAGAGACAGGCATCATGAAACAGAGATTAATTTCATCAGTTCAAATTATTTTGCAGCTTGCTCTGACTACAGTAGGTCTGACTGGTAAGTACAACACTTCCTGAAACACTTGTAATTTCCTTAAGACTCTTTCTCTAGAAAAGTCTGGGGCTTTACCCAATCTATCCTGACCACCACTGAAGCATGTACCTAATGAAGTTACTTTCTTCTGATGTTTGGTATGGCAATTTTGAAAATGGCTGAAGTTGTCTTTTCTTTTTATACAATTATTTTAAGGATTGTTTAGTGGCAATACTGAAAGGCACTTACTCTACCCCTATATTTACTTTATGCCTGTCACCTTCTTGGGAGTTAGCATATGAATAGTTAAACTATTTGAGATAATTACGTGGAACTTTAATGAAATAAAGATAAGCTTAGGTTAAAAGGTCACATGCTTGTTGTTTTAAAATGAACGTAAATGTATGGTCTGTATTCTTGGTATAAGTTAATGAGAAGTAGTCTTAACATGAAATATTCTTGAATATATTTGGATTAACAGGGAATATTTGAATGATTAATGAATACATTCGGGTTGCCAGTACCCAAAAAATTGCATCTACCCTGTTGATTTCCTTCTTTTTATAATTGTCTGAACTATAATTTACCCCAAATATGCACAAAGAATGGAATTCTAGTTCTGTTGCAAATTGAAGGTGAAATTTAATCTTCAAATGATCTGAAGATAAAATTTTTAATGTTTATGGGGACAAACCCTAAAGGTCATATATTTCTTTCCAATCTTTATAATTTAATTTGGAGATAAATATACCATTTTGAGTTTAGGTAAAAAATAAATGTTCCTGTTAAAAAGCAAAATTCTACTAGCTATTTTAGATGTTTGAGTTAAAATGTGTTTAATTTTCTGAGAATATTGATCCTTTTCCCAGGTAGAGTTATTTGCCCAAGTCAGTTCACAGTTTTATGTAATTTCATTGTCTTCAAAAAAAGGATTGCTTGGTTGACTTATCATTCAACAATAGCATCCAAAACCATTCCCTACTTCTAATTTTAATAGTTGTATTTTTGCACTTCCCTAGGTCAATCGTACCCTGGAAAACCTCAGATAATAAGATGTCGTTCTCTAGAAAAGGAAACCTTTTCATGTTGGTGGAAGCCTGGCTCAGATGGAGGACTTCCTAACAATTATACCCTCTTCTACAGCAAGGACAGGTAACAAGTGGTGCATATGCACTCTGTAAGTGATCAAATGATGGCTATGACAGACTGAGAGAACGACAACATTAATTTGTAAAGTTGTTTTTATGAATCCATTTTAACCTCAGATAGACAAGGGCTGCATAAGATCCATGGTTTCCCTGTTTGGAAGAAAACATGACCACTAACAGCCCCTAATTTTCAGCGTGTCCCTTCTGAAACTCATCTGCCAAAAATCCCACTTGTCTGAAGATATGCTGGGAACAAAGGCATGTTTGCCCATCCTTTTGGAAGCACGCAGCTTTCAGCTGATCAGAGTCTGCTCTGAGCACTGAAGCATGAGGTCACCACAGGGCAGCAGGTCTCCCATCACCCCTGTCATGGAGCAGGGCAGGAGTGGGGCAGCCCAGCCCTGGTCACCTCCTTGGGGACAGGGACAGACTGAGGCCAGGCTGCCAGGACATCAGCGTATGGGTTGGGGCTGGCTCGTGTGGCTGTGGCTGGGAAAGGCAGGGCTGTGTGGAGCTGGACACCAGCTGAACTGGGGACCTGTGACCCAGGTAGGGCATGGAGGGGCTGGGCAGGGGCAGTGAGGGCTGCTGGGGCCCTTGAGGCCCTGCCAAGGAGCTTGTCCTTTACCATGCACACCAAAACCCTGCCTAGACTATAGTCATTTTTTCTGCTATTGGTTTTGTGATCAATGGTTCTGCTATTGGTTTTGTGATCATCAAATGCAGTGAAATCAGACATCTCAAAAGTTAATATTTTGGTAAATTCTCAACACCCTCGTCCTGTTCAGGAATAAAGTGTGTTTGTCTTTGGCAACTTTACTTAACTTGTCCATCTTTGTTTAACTGTACTTTCTTCCTGAAAATAATTAGTCTTTGAACAGGCACAAGTAAGCAGGGAGACTAATTTTTTTAAATAAATCCAGTGAGATTCAGAATATCCCTGCTACAATTAAATATTCCGAATCATTGAGCACAAAAAGATGCAATCTTTAATGAAGGTACCACACACACAACGATAATTCAAGAACTTTTATTTTATGAAAGCCTAAAAATGTTTCAGTCTTGATCAAAAAGTTGAACATTTTCATTCATACCTGTCACTGTCCAGAGCCATTCTGCTTAGGGAAGGATAGGAGCACTTATCCATTTCATTAAATTTGCTGAACCCAGGCTCTGCCAAGCACTTTAGACCTGGGCCACAATTGCCTTTCTAGGTTCATTGTTTCTTAGGTACAGTCCCTTTTCTCCCATCTTTTCTTCATCAACTGTGACAAAACTGCCTGGAATAATAAGAATAAATAATAAAAAATCTTATTATTGATAGAAAACCTTATGATACATAGAGCATAATAGTGGAATTAAAGTTCATTCTTGCACCACATCTGCTGATGCTTTGGGTTTGTGTAGCTCTTCACACCTAGGGTAGGCTGTGAGTACTTCACCCAGGCCAGCTCTGAGCACAAAATCCCTCTCCTAAAGAAGCCAAGAACCCATATAAATGCAACAAGTAATTGACTGTGGAGTTTGTTTTTTTGGGGTTTTTTTGAGATAGTTGTGATGATGATCATTTAAAAAAAACAAATAACTTGACATTAGGAAGGTTGTGGAACAGGTTGCCTTGAGTGCAACCACACAGCACATACAGGACAACCAAGGGATCAGGCCCAGCTACCATGGATTTAGGAAAGGAGGGTCCTGCTTGATGTCCTTTTATGAACAGGTGACCCAGTCAGGAGAGGCTGTGGAAGTAGTCTGCCTGAACTTCAGCAAAGCCTTTAACACTGTCTCCCACAGCATTCTCTTGGAAAAGCTGGCAGCCCAAAATTTGGACAGGAACACTCTTTGCTGTGTTAAAAACTGGCTGATGGTTGCGCCTAGAGAGTGGTTGTGAATGGGGTTACATCCAGCTGTACCCAGTCATTGTAGTGTCCTTAATGAATCAGTGTTGGGGTCAATACTATTTAATATCATTATTGATGATCTGGATGAGAGGATTGAGAGGTCCCTCAGTCAGTTTGCAGATGACACCAAGCTGGGCAGGAATGTTGATCTGCTGGAGGCCAGGAAGGCTCTGCAGAGGGATCTGCATCGATGAGCTGAAGCCAGTCATCTTGAAGTTGTGTGAGGTGCAACCAGGCCAAGTGCCAGATCCTATCCTTGGTCACAACAACCTCATGCAGCTCCAGGCTGGGGCAGAGTGGCTGGACTGTGGCTCAGGCGAGAAGGACCGGGGGATGAACATGAGCAAGTGTGTGCCCAGGTGGCCAGGAAGCCAACAGCACCCAGCCTGTGTCAGCAATAATGTGGCCAGCAGAACCAAGACAGTGATTGCCCCCTGTACTCAGCACTGGTGAGGCCACACCTCAGACCAAATCCTGTGTTCAGTTCTGGGCCCCTCACTGCAAGAAGGACACTGAGATGCTGGAGCATAACTGGAGAAGGGTAACAGAGCTGGAGCACAAGTCCAGTGAGAAGTGGCTAAGGGAGCCAGGGATGTTTATCCTGGAGAAGAGGAGGCTCAGGGGGCACCTTATCACTCTCTACAACCACCTGAAAGGAGGTTGAACTCATGTGTGGGTCAGTCTCTTCTCTCAGGGCATAGTNCAACCACCTGAAAGGAGGTTGAACTCATGTGTGGGTCAGTCTCTTCTCTCAGGGCATAGTGATAGGACAAGAGGAAATGGCCTCAAACTGCACAAGAGGAGGTTCAAGTTGGACCTCAGGAAGAATTTCTTCACTGAAAGCATCAGAATGGGCTTGCCAGGGAGGTGGTGGTAGAATCACCATTCCTGGAGGTGTTCAAGAAACACCTGGACATGGCACTTGGTGCTATGATCTGGTTGACAAGGTGATCAAAGATTGACTTGACAGTCTTAGAGGTCTTTTCCAACCTAAATGATTCTCTGACCTTGCTGGAAACAAACTGATCAATGAGAGTTCTCTGCCATAGGGCTTGTAAGTTTATTTTCTAGGGGTAATATGCAAAGATATTTAGCAACTTATCAAACTGAAGTAAATGTTTTTCATTTCCCTCTTACTTGCTCCTAAATATTGTTAAAATTTTTTTTTTGTTCTGTCTCTGGAAATTTCTGTTTCTATTCTTTTGTTGATTTATTCCCATGTATAAAAAAGGGGGTGAAAGCATTCATTAAAGCAACTGCAGTAAAAATATCAATGAAGCCTTTATGGTAATGACATTTACGTGTACCAAAATGTTTCCAAGAGGTGGGATTTTATATATATAATATAAAATT
>VWYO01017327.1:0-16920 GCA_013400275.1 Rhadina sibilatrix
ACGCCGGCCCCCGGTACGGGGGTGCTGCTGCCCGGGATGGGCACCCTGCGCCTGGGATAGCGAAGCCGCTCCCGGGACTGCTGCTCCCTGGATGACGCGGATTCCGCTCCTCCGGGAGGAATCCGGCTCCCCGGGATGGGGATGCTGCTCCTCGGACCTCACCGCTGCTCCCCGGAGGAGGCTCAGGCTCCCCTGCTCGGGCTGGGCTCACTGCCGGGGTTCTGTGCTGCTCTTGCCCCTCAGGACCGCGTTCCCGGCGGGGCTGCGCAGCTGCGGGTGCCCGCGGTAGCCGGAGGGGCCGTGCGGGGCTCAGGGCCGTGATGGAGGGGCGGCTCCAGCCCCCAGTGCCCGTTCTGCCTTGTGCTCGGCAGAGACGGGAGATGGGCACGGGGCTGGCGGGCAGTGGTGGGCAGTGCCAGGTGGCCGAGGGAGCCGTGTGTGACCCCTCTGTGCCAGGTCGGGCCAGGGCACGGGGCGGGGTTGGCTGTGGCCCCTGTAGCATCACTGGATGTGCCCAGCAGTGCTCGGGGTCTGGGCACAGGCTGCGCCCGTGGGGTGTCCCCACATGAATCATGGGGCTCGTGGGGCACCCCTGCATTGCTGGCAGCAAACGGGGTCGGTGTCCTCTCCTGAGCTGTGCTGTGCCAGGTCTCAGCCCACCCCGCAGGGACCAGGGTGCCCAGGGTGAGCCCGCTGGAGGCCGGCTGTGGGTGTGGGACACCCGCACGGCTCCTGGAGGCACCCGGGGCGCCACGCCAAGCAAGGAGCCGGGCAGGCAGGAGCGATGCCAGCTCCACCAGAGGCTTGGCTGCCACTCCCAGAGCCTCTCCCTGCTGGCATCTTCCCTGGCATCCTCCCTGGCACCCTGGGGCGCTGCCTGCAGCCGGCTACCTGCCATCACTGCCCGCAGCATGTCCTTACAAGGGCACGGGCACGGCTCCCGCTGCTCCCGCCTCAGCCGCGCTCCTCCCCGGCTCCCGGACCTGCCGTGCCAGGGCCACCCCGCGGCCACCCTGCTGTGCCACGGCCACCGTGCCACAGCCAGCCAGCCCTGACGTGCTCGCCCTGCCACCCGGATCCTGGCATGGGTCACAGCAGGGACATCCATGCCAACCTAGAGCTGGCAAGGGACGGGAATGAGGCTGCTCCTGTGCACAGTCTGAGCTGGGCATGGGGCATCTCTGCCAAGACACAAAGCATCTGTCTGGGCAGATTTTGGAGTCACGGTGGTGAATTTTCCTCCAAACACATCTGGATGGAGCTGGAGGGCTGTTACCTGGCGAGGGAAGAGTCGGAAGGGCTTGTCCCCACTGCAGCAGGGTGACAAATGACACAATGGTGTCTGCGGGGTCCCTGCGCAGGACACAGCATCTCCACAGCCTGACCGTCCCTGTCGTGCCACCAGGTCTCCCACCGCCGCAGCCATGGCAAACAAAGGGCCAGCCTACGGCATGAGCAGGGATGTGCAGTCCAAGATCGAGAAGAAGTACGATGACGAGCTGGAGGACCGGCTGGTGGAGTGGATCGTGGCGCAGTGCGGGGCCGCCGTGGGGCGCCCCGAGCGAGGCCGCCTGGGCTTCCAGGTCTGGCTGAAGAACGGAATCGTAAGTGGGGGCCGGGGGTGGGCGGCCGGGGGGAGCTCCGAGGGCAGCACCGGGAGCTCCTTGGGCAGCACAGGCAGCTCCGAGCACAGGGAGCTCCTTGGGCACCACAGGCAGCTCCGAGGGCAGCGCAGGGAGCTCCGAGGGCAGCACGGGCAGCTCCGAGGGCAGCACGGGCAGCTCCGAGGGCAGCACAGGGAGCTCCGAGGGCAGNGCAGGTGCTCAGCAGGCTGGTGAACAGCCTCTACCCCGACGGCTCCAAGCCCGTCAAGATCCCCGACGCGCCGCCCACCATGGTGTTCAAGCAGATGGAACAGATCGCCCAGTTCCTGAAGGCGGCCGAGGACTACGGTGTGGTCAAGACAGACATTTTCCAGACCGTGGACCTGTTTGAAGGTGTGGGAGGGGGCGGCCGGGGTTGGGGCTCCCAGGGTTGCTGCGTTGTGCCCGTCCTCACGCCGCTCTCTCCCTGGGCAGCCAAGGACATGGCAGCGGTGCAGAGGACGCTGATGGCCCTGGGGAGCCTGGCAGTCACCAAGAACGACGGCAACTACCACGGGGACCCCAACTGGTTCATGAAGTAAGTGGGGGAGCGCGGAGCTGGGCACGGGGACTCCCCTGCCCTGGGGTACTGCTCAGACCCGGCTCTTTCCCCTGCCTGTGCCCCGGAGCGCACGGAACTGGGACGCCAAAGGTTCGGCTGGGGAGGGAGGGTGGCTGGGACATTCCTGAGGATCGCGAGGGGGGTTCCCGAGCAGCCGGGGCTGCGGGCGCCCCACGGCCTCTCCCTGTGCCCCGCAGGAAAGCGCAGGAGCACAAGCGGGAGTTCACCGAGAGCCAGCTGAAGGAGGGCAAGAACATCATCGGGCTACAGATGGGCACCAACAAGGGAGCGTCACAGGCGGGGATGAGCTACGGCCGGCCCCGGCAGATCATCAGCTAGGCACGCCCCCGCCGCCCCNGGGCAGCCCCTGCCCCCGGCCTCGCACCCCCGCCGCCAGCCGGTCCTGCCCTGGCCGGCACCCTCGGGCCCCCGGGGCCACCGCCCTGCCCGCCGCCCGCACCGCCACTGCCGCAGAGATCCCTGCCAACGGGGAGAAGAGAGAATTGGCCTCGGTTTTGTACTTCGTTTTTGTCAAAATTAAAAGGTTATATTCATCTGGCGTGGCCTGACGAGGTTTCCCCCCCCAGCCTGCTCTGTTGCAGCTGGCCGATGGCACCTGGAAAGCCAAAGCCCTTCTCCCTAAAAGGCCAAAGCTGCTCCTTCCGCCGCCTCCAAACCTGGGAAAACTAAAGCTGGAGCTTGTATTTTCCGTGCTCGGTTCGGAAAACTCTGCCCTCTCCCCCCTGAACCACGGCACCCACTTTTGCCCTTGCTCCTTGCGATGCTCTGGCCCTGCCCTTGCCCCCCAGCCCCTTTTAGCCCCGGGCACAGAGGGCACGCAGCCCCCACCGTGCAGCGCCCCAGCACTGGGTGCCCCCCGCCCCCGGGGCTGGGAGGTGTTGTGTGACACATTTTTCCACAGTGAGGAAGCTTTGGGAGGGCAGAAGAGTGACGGGTGGGGGAGAGGAGGGTTTTTCAGGCTTTATTTGGAAAGCTACACAAAAGGGCTTTGCTGATTAAAAAAACAAACCCCCGGCTCTTAAAAAAATAAACCACCGAACCCAAAGACATGTGAACAAGCCAACCCCGCTCAGAGGAGCCACTGCCAGAGCAACTCAACCTCCCCTCCCTGCCCAAACCAGGCCCACCTGCTAGCAGAGGTGCTCCTGTGCCCAGGGACACGGGGACAGCCCCATCCTGCCCCCAAACAGGCTGGTTCCTGCCTCCCCCGCCCCACAGCTGCCCCGTGCCCACAGCAGAAGAGGAAATCAGCGGGACTGGAGCACGGGGAGAGCAGGGAGAAGCGCTGGTTGGAGATGAGTGAGAGGACTCCCTGCATCTAAACTGGGATAACTGGTGGGTAGGGGCCGGCTGCCAGCCGGGAAAACACCGGGGCTGCGGGGTCCCTGCCTGCAGAGGGGGGTCCCTGCCTGCAGAGGGGGGTCCCTGCCTGCAGAGGGGGTCCCTGCCTGCAGAGGGGGGGTCCCTGCCTGCAGAGGGGGGTCCCTGCCTGCAGAGGGGGTCCCTGCCCGGGGCGGCGGGGTCCCTGCCTGCAGAGGGGGGTCCCTGCCTGCAGAGGGGGGGTCCCTGCCTGCAGAGGGGGTCCCTGCCTGCAGAGGCAGCTGCCTGTGCCCTGTCTCACCTTCCAGGCTCGCTCTGCAGAAATCAGGGACCAAGTGCCACGTCCTGGCCCCGCTGCAGGGGCAGGAAGGGGCTCGCTGTGGAGCTGCCCTGCTCTGTGGGAATGGCACCCCACACACCACGGGGAGCCCTGAGTGTCCGGCAGGGCAGGCTCTGAGTGTCCGGCAGGGCAGGCTCCGTCAGGAAAGGCTTTAAGGCTTGCTTCGTTTTCCAGGAGGGAAGGGAGGCTCCCCTTCCAGTACCAGCACTCTCCTCCTTTCCCAGCCACTTCCAGCACCACCTCTGGCAGGACACAGTGGCAATGGTCCATGGAGGCTCAGGAATGAGTCTGTGCTGCCCCGGCCCAGGGAGGTCGTACCAAGGGAGGGCCCCAGTCAGCAGGGCTGGTGCTCCCTGTCCTCCCCGAGGAGCTCAGCCGATGCCTCCTGGCCCAGGAATCCCGTTCCAGCGGGGGCTGCCTCATGGAAGCTCACAGCTCTGCCGTTGCTGGCAACTTTGGGGTGGGTGGGGGTCCAGGACCCCTCCTCCCCGTCCCGGGCAGGCTCCAGGTGCTCACACTCCATCTCAGCCTCCTCCACGTCCTTCTCCCGGTACAGAGGCACCGACTCCATCTCCAGGCCGCTCTCCAGGGCTCGGTGCTTCCCACCCTGCTGGTACCACCTGCAGCTGGAGGAGCTGGAGCAGGCCAGGTCCAGCCCCACCTCGTTCCTCGTCAGGCACACCTCCAGCATGTAGTAGAAAGTCCAGAACACGGCAAAGCATCCCAAGAGCAGGAGGGTCTGCAGAGGGAAACCCCTTGAAAAACACAGCTCTCAACCCCCTCAGGGCCCTGCCCGCTGCCCAGCAGAGAGGGCACAGAGCACTGAGCAGGGTCCTGCTCTTCCAGCTCATCCTGGGGCGTGCAGGGCTCCCAGCCTGCAGGCAGGCTCACCTTCAGGGTGTTGGCTGTGATGGTGTAACGCTGCTCCTCGGGGATGTCCAGCCCTGGGGGACAGGGCAGGGAGAAGTCAGCGCTCAGGTACTGCCCACTCATGGCTTCCTCCAGCAGCCTGGGGACAGAGACACCCCGTGAGGGCCCCGTGGGTAGGGGGGCTCCAGGGAGGCTCCAAGATGCCCGCAAAGGGTCTGGAGTGTCTCCTGCAGCACACAGAGCTGTGTCCTACAGCCCATGGCTGCCCTGGGAGCTGTGAGGGCAGCCCCTCCTTCACCTGACAGCAAGACGGCTCCAACCCACTGCTCAGACAGGGATCAACCCCCCAGCCTCCCTCTCCTGGCCCCCAGCAAGCTGGGGACGTGCTGTCCTACCTCTGCCGCTCCTTCATCTCTGCCGGGGACCAGGAGGAGCCGTACAGGGTCAGCTGCCACTGCTTCAGGGTGCCAGGCCTCAGGCTCTCGTCTCCTGGGGAGGAAGCAGGCTGCTCCAGTGGGGAACTCCCTGAGCCAAGCAGGGCATGAGCTGGCAGCTCCCTGGGACACGGCACGGAGCTGCCACCACCCCTGCGGGCCCCCTGGAAGGCAGGACTCACCCGTGTCCCTGATGAGCAGCCTGTAGGTGCCCTGTGCCTCCTCGCCCCAGCAGCGCACCGTGGAGAAGGTCCAGTCAGAGAAGCCATTGGGGTCCCTGCCAGGGGTGAGGGGAAACAGCCCGTGAGGTGTGGGAGTCCAGGGCATTCCTTTGGATACCCTGGACAAACAGAAACCTGTACAGAGGGGTCTGAAAGGGTTAAAACCTGTACGGGGGGGGTCTGGGATTTGTACAGGGGGGTTGTAGACCCTGGCACAGACTTCAGACAGGCAAGGGCCTTGACTTTAGTCCATGGGAAAGGCTGCCAGCATTAAGAGAGGAATTGCAAGCCTCCAAGGGTGGTAAAAAGCAGAATTATTTGCACATTTAGGGTTCTAGAATAGGGGTGCCCAGAGACCCCGAGAGTGAGGGGTCACAGAGCCCAGCGTGCTGCCCCAGCCGGGTGCTCACGAGTCCATGCTGCGCGTGGTCCCGATCAGGGACATCATCCCGCTGGGGCAGAAGAGCCGGATCTCCAGGTTGCCACGGCGAGGGTGGGTGATGGTGACAGTCACTGCCACGTGCTCCAGGGTCCTCATGCCAGACAGCTCCAGGTCAGCAGGGGTGACTGGGGAAGGGAAGGGAAGGGGGGCTGGTCAAGGCTGGTGGCTTCGGGGTGGAGTCCCCGCTCCCAGCCGGCCCCGCTGGGCTGTGGTGCCACTCAACAGGACACACAGGTTGTCTCTGCCCCTTCCCGACTGCCCCGTGTGGGGCTGGGA
Source organism: Rhadina sibilatrix (assembly GCA_013400275.1). Classification (NCBI taxonomy): domain Eukaryota; kingdom Metazoa; phylum Chordata; class Aves; order Passeriformes; family Phylloscopidae; genus Rhadina; species Rhadina sibilatrix. Next base: position 6,130 of record VWYO01017327.1, read on the forward strand.
GCACAAGCCAGGTGTCCAGGCTGGCCCATCCCATCTCGAGCTGCTCCCAGCTCCCCCAGCGCTCACAGCCCCGGAGCTGCTGCAGAGGAGGGAGCCTGGGGGGTGGCTGCTCCCAGCCCCTGCTGAGGGGGGCACACGCCAGGACAGGCACATCACAGAGCCCCCCGTGCAGGCCCTGCTGGGGGGCAGGGAAGGGCTGGGGCCGGGCTCTCCTTCCCGCTGGTAGCAGCGCTGCTGTTCCGGCCAGGCTTGGCCAAGTCGGGAGCTGCAGCATTGCCTAAAATGGTCAAAGCCAGCACAGCGCCTCTGGCCGCTGCCCAGCCCCGCTCCTGAGCCCCGTCTGGCTCCCCAAACGCACAACACGGGATGGGACCGCGGGGAGGGGATCGGCAGCAGGCAGATCCCCTGGGGATGGGCAGCGGAAAAAGCCCAGGCAGCCCAGCACTTTTAACCCCTTGCCGGCCTCCTGCAGCCCGGGGCCGGTCCTGCCCTGCCGTGCCACACGCCGGGGCGGGGCAGGGCTGGCTCCGGGCAGGGCTGGCTCCGCGCTCCGTGGCACACCTGCTCTTACCGTTCCAGGCCACCTGCAGCTCCCGCGGGAGCAGCGGGATGCTCCTGCCCTCCTTCAGCACCGGGCTCACGTACGAGGCCAGGTATGGCACGGACTCCCAGATCTGCCAGGGGAAGGAGAGAGGGCTCAGCACGGATTGCACCCTCCCTGCACATCCATCCCTGCCTCTCCCACAGCTCTCACAAGCTGCTCCTGTGCTGGATGGGGGCCCAGGCCAAGGGGCTCTCCCGCTGATGTTCTGGGACGCCCCAGGGATGGGAGCAGTGCCCAGGAAAGGAGGGGAAGCCACTGCTGGGAGCCAGAGGGGCTGATCAAAGTTTGGGACTCCCCAGCTCTGCGTTTGTCACAGGGGCTTTGAGTGGTGTCCTGAGGCTGTTCCACTCCAACCCCTGGTACACTGGGACAGGGAACAGCAGAACCCATCTGCTTGCAGAAGAGGGAGCATCCTGGAAGTCCCTGTGACCCCGGGGCACGGCTGGCAGCAGCAGTGACCTGGCACAGCTGCACAGAGCTCCACACACGAGCTGGGACCGACCAAGTGCCAAAGGGATGTGCCCTGGGCTCCCCGTGTGACCAGAGGAGGAAGAGATGGGGATGCCTCTGCCTGCTGTCACCACACCACCCCTGGAGCTGGCAGCTGGGGACAGCCTGTTTCCCGGGGCAGGACACCCTCCCTGCAGCCACTGTGGAGGGAGGGAGGAAGGTGCTGGGGCTGCTGCCGAAGCTCCCGTGGCTGTGAAGCAGGGCCCTTGCCATGGCTATATATAGTGCTGGGGAGCAGCAGCTCGGGGCAGCTTTCAGCCACTGCTGGCAGCCTCATGACCTCACAGCAGAAGCAGCCTCAGAGCCAGGGCCAGCAGGATGGTGGCCAAAGTGCTGGCCCTGAGCGGCAGCGGTGTCACCGGGACAGGACCCATCCCTGGCATGGGGCTGAGCTGCTGTGCCTGCCCACAGGGCAGGTGTGGGAGGGCAGGGAGGTACCTTGGCAGCATTCACCAGCCTCCAGGCGTTGAGCAGGCCGAAGCCATGCTGGTGGCTGTGGCTGAAGCCCGCCTGGTTCGTGTCCCACTTGGCGTGACGGTCCTCGTACTGCAAAGACACACTCTGCTCACCTGGGGGGCACCAGCAGCCTGAAACCCCCAGGCCTGAAGGAAAGGAGGCTCAGACACAGCCCACGGTGGTGGGGAAGCAAACCCACATGGCCTTATTGGAAAGGAACAGGTTGACCTTTGTTTGAAACAAATCCCAGGACAAAGTGGCTTCCCAGCTCCTCAGAAAGGAAATGGAGCAGCACGAAAGGGCACAAATGCCTCTGCTCTGAAACATCCCAGCTGCTCCCTGCTGCCCAAACCACTGCCTGTGGCATGGCAGAAGCCTTGGAGAGAAGGAACAGAGTCCTTTAAATCCCCAGGAGCTGGGGGCAGGACAGATCTGGGTCCCATCACTTTGTGGGTTGTACTGCTCTGGCAACATTGGAAGTTATGGAAAACACTGTCCCATGCCAAAGAGAGCACAGCATCAGCTGGACATAGACTCCTGCTCCCCAGGGGGGTGTGGAAGAAGCCCCATCCCTCCAGTCAGTTCCCACTCCTGCTCTGGGTGAAGGGAAGAGCTGTGTTTGCTGCCCAGCTCTCTGTTGTGCCTGTTTCCAGGAGCCCAGTCCTCTGGAGAGCCCAGGAAAGGCCAGGGCAGGGCAGAGCTCCTCACTTTCCCACTGCCTGGACCATGAGGTGACAGTGCAGAGGTGTCAGCCCTTGGGCTGGGCCAGCCCCACCGCAGGCACACAGGGCTGAGCCCTGGAACCCAGAGCCCTGGAACCCAGAGCCCTGGAACCCACTGAGCCCCTGAAATCCAGAGCCCTGGAACCCAGAGCCCTGGAACCCAGAGCCCCTGGAACCCAGAGCCCCTGGAACCCACTGAGCCCCTGGAACCCACTGAGCCCTGGAACCAGCTGAACCCTGGAAGCCACTGAGCCCCTGGAACCCACTGAGCCCCTGAAATCCAGAGCCCTGGAACCCAGAGCCCTGGAACCCAGAGCCCCTGGAACCCACTGAGCCCCTGGAACCCACTGAGCCCCTGGAAGAGCCCTACATTGGCAGATGGAGGCAATTCCTGAGGCAAATAGCCCATTTGTTAGGATGACAGGGGAAAATGCCTCAGCCACATTCCTGGAAGGAACACGGGGTGAGGGGAGAATGCAATCCCCGCGTGCTGGGAGCCAGAGCAGGGGGAGATTTACGCAGGGGCAGCACACACACACACACAGAGGGCTGTGCACAGCAGGGCCACCCTGCAGCAGCCCCGGGGGCAGCCGTGGGGAGGAGGGAGGCTGACCTTGGTGGCAGTGAAGACGATGACGTGCTGCACGTCCCGCCAGGTGAGGCAGGGCCGCACCTGCAGCATCAGCGCGATCATCCCCGCGGCCAGCGGGGCGGCGGCCGACGTCCCCGTGTGACCCTCCGTGCAGCCCGTGCCCTTCTGCAGGTCCCAGTCTGTTGTCACCTGCCCCAGGGACAGGAGACAGGCCTCTGTCAGGTCGCCGCGCTGGGCACGTGGTCCTGTGCCCTTGCCAGCCCAAGCTCAGGCTGTGACACGACTGTCCCTGCTCACAGGCAGCCAGGAAGGGTCCCTGGGACAGCCCTGACTGCAGGGACAGTGATCCCAGCTGGCAAACAATCCAAGGAGATGGTTCCCTTTGGGGAGAGAGAGAGAAGCTAGCCCTAACTAAGCAGCTCTGTGGGAAACTCCTGGCAGGTCCAGGTTGGGTTCTTCCTCACCTTCATTGCTGATCAGTGTCACAACCAGACTGCAGGGGGGCCACGTGGGGCTGTGCACAGCACACAGCCCCTCTCAAGGGGCACCAGGAGGCTCCCAAATTATGCCACCTCACTGCAAAGCAAGTGCATCCATCTGCCTCTGCCCCCCGTGGGGAGAAAGCCCAAAATCTGAAGGATTTCTTGTGTTTTTGCTTGGCTCCATCCCCTTTTTCCAGCTGTGAGTGGCTCCAGCTCACACTGGGACACAGAGTGTCCCACACAGAGCACCCCGAGAACACAAACTTTCAGTAGGAAGCACATCCAGTGCCAGAAGCTGTATTAAATTCTTCCCATTAAGGAAACCACACAAAGTTTATGGTCTGGTAAAAGGAAAAAAAAAAAAAAAATAGCTGGAGCAGATGGCTGCAGGGAAGTTAACTCTGGCACCACTGCAGGGAGCTCCAGGGTGCCCAGGAGCAGGCTGTGCTCCTGAAAAAGGCTGTGTGGGGTTCAGCAAGGCACGGGCTGGCTGAAGGAGCCAGGCTCTTCCCAGGCTATGTCTGGATCTCACCCTGGCTGCCCCATGGAGTGCCAGCTCCCCTCTTTGTGTCCCATACAGCCAGTGCTTAAAATGAACATGAAATTGTGACCTTCAAGGCACTGACACCACGCTGGGGGAAGCCAGACCAAGCCATGAGCCTGTGGCCCCTGCTGGAATGCAGCAGGGCCCTCTCTGGTTCCCTTTTTTCCCAGTGTCAGTACTTTCCAAACCAGCCTGGGACAACTGCAGTGATTTCTGAAAGCAAAAGCCAGCCCCGTTCTGGGTCTGACTGTCCCTGTGGCAGGCTGTGCCATGCCCTGGCTGGGCACAGATCCCTGCCCTGGCTCTGGGCTGCAGGAGGAGCTTGCTGAGCCCCAGCCAGGCGGTGCCTGAGGATCCCAGGCTCTCCCTGCTCTCCCAGTTTACCCAGCACGTGGGGAAGCCTGTTTGGCAAGCCTGGGTTCAGCTGCTCTGTGGCAGGCACAGAGCCACAGGGAAGTGATTTTGGGACGTTCCTGTGCTGGTGGGAGACCCTCCAAACATGGACAACCCAGCCCTAAACATCAGGAGCCAGTGGTGTTTCCCCCAAGCTGCCCTGGGCTGGGTGGGCTCTACAGACCCTGCTGGCCCCACAGGACAGGAAGGGGTCACACCACTGGGGTGGGAGCAGCCTGGCACCAAGGGAGGGTCAGGCAGGGCCAGGCCTGCAGGGGTGAAAACATCCCTGGCTGCCTGGCTCGGGCAAGAAGGATGTGTTGTTGACAAGAAGTCGTTTTTTGGCAAAAGAAGGGAAAAGCTGATAGAAATATTCTTAAAAATTCCACTGGGAGAGGCCCACGTGCCAGAAGAGAGGAGAAGCTGGGGCCAAGGGGTTTGAAAAGCCTGATGCTCTCCCTACCCTCCATGCTCCAGCATCCTTTGGGGGACACAGCGAGGTGGGCTGGCTGGGCAGGGGTGAGAGGGGCTGGCTGGGCAGGAGTGAGGGGCTGGCTGTGGCAGGGCTGAGAAACAGGAGCCTCCCTCTGTTTGTGCAGGGCCTGGATAACAGGCACATCCCTGGCCTGGCTCCCGGAGGAGGGGACAGAGCGATGTCCTGGCTGTCCCCGGGGTGGCCAGGAGGGCTCAGGGGACACACAGGTACTCACGATGCTCCTCATCATCTTGTCCCCGCCGCTGAAGGTGACGGCCAGCATGGAGGCACACTCCTCGGCATAGAAGGGCATGGAGCCCGTCTCATCCACGGCTCCTGGGAAAATGGGAGAGGCACCCACTGCGTGAAACCTGTCCTGCTCCAGCTGCTGGAGTTTCAAGGTGTTGATCCCCTAAGAGCCCCTCCTGCCAGATGTGCTCTTCCAGGGGAATCAGAAGCAAGCCTGTATTTTCCCCATCTGGAACATTATGGTCAATAATTCCTCTCTGTGCTCAGGATCACACAGATCTTCTGCCCCTCACGCAGCTTCTGCTCTGGAGAACGTGGGTTACACAGCTCTCCTCTAACACAAGTGATGGGAATGCTGCATTCCAGGTCATTCCCTGAACACAGCAGGGTCTGCCACATCCCCCAGGGAGGCCTGGACACGGGCAGGAATGTCTCTGGCCTCCTCTTGCCCTCTGGGTCAGAAGCAAACTGCAGGCATGGGGGCTGAAGCCCAGCACACCCCAGACACTGCCATGCTTGTTCCCAGACACTTTCCCACAGATTCCCACCATCCAGCCAGCTCCCAGCTGGGCAGGTTCTGTGCTTTTGGGATGACCTCACTGCCGCAGGCTGGGAAGGGAGGAGACAGAAGGGGCAGGCTGACCTATCGTGACAGTGTAGATGGAGTTGGCGTATCCGTCGTAGTTGCAGTTGTCGCTGTGCTGGCCCCCGTTGCCACTGGCCACCACGAAGATGCTCCCGAAGCCCCGGCGACCCGCGATCACCCCGTGCTGCAGGGCAGCCTGTGGAGAGCAACAGGGCAGGGGGGCTCTTCCTGAGTGCTTCCAGCCTGAGCCCTGATGGCAGCCAGCCCAGCAGCGTGATCAGGGCTGCCCACACGGAGCCACTGCCCCTCTGCGAGCACCCAGCCCCACTGGGGCTTTGCCTCTGCGGAGGGACACCACACCACGGGCCCCACCTGGAAGCACATTCCAGCCCAGACACCACTCCCACCTAGGGGAAGGACAGGTCTGATGGATGAGCAGGAACACAACCCCGCTGGATGTGGCTGCCCTGCTCTCCCTCCCCCTGGCAGATGCAGGGACACTCTGCCCTCCTGACTGTGCCGTGGCACAGTGAGCTCTGCCCGTGCTCTGTGTCCCAGAGCTTGTTCCAGCTGTCTCTGCAGGCAGGGAGGGAATAAATTAACTTGCAGAACTGGAAACCATTTGTTCTGGTGAACGAGCAGCTCGGTTGTCAGCGCTGCTCCGAGGAGCGCAGGAACTGCTGAGCTGTGGTTGGAAAAGCACAGCAGAGGAGCACTGGAGCAGAACCACACCCCACTGCTGGTTTTGGGGGCCCCTCAGTGACCCCTTGCTGCAGCACAGGCAGGCTGTGTGCGCTTTGCAGCAGTTCTGCAGGAGCTCTGAGATGGCCAGGGAAGGAGCAGCCTCAGCTCTGACTCTTCCTCCCACTGCAATCCCACTCCCCTCATTCATTCCCAGTCCAAAGGCACCATCCCTGCCTCGAGAACCCTCCTGAGCAGAGAGCATCCCGTGGGCTGCACAAGCTGTCAGTGCAATACCACAGGCTGTGAGAGAGCCTTTCCCTGCTGGAAGCAAGCAGCCCCTCCTTGGGAAGCTCATCCTGCCAACTGCAGAGTGACAGGGAAACCTCTGCTGGCACCGGGGCACACAGGCAGACGTGCAGAGTATCACAGCAACGTCCTTCCCTGCCTGAACGGGCAGGCAAGGAGCCACGAGCTCCGGAGGCTCCCCCAGGGCTGCTGGGGCTGGGTTTTACCTTTCCCAGCTGATGGGGGCCATCCACAGTCTTCCCATCGTCATCGGGACCCCAGCTGCAAAGAGAGACACCGTGAGGTGACAGCCCCAGGAGCACAGGCGGCTCTTCCTGCCATTACAGAGAGCTCCCAGCACCACTGGGACTGCAGAGCACTGCACTTTCCCACCCATCAGGATGGCCCCTTGCTGCTGGGACATGGCTGCTGTGTTTGCACTGCGCCCCTGGGTCAGATTCCAGTGGATGAAATGTTTGATTTTTATTGAACGAGCGGCTTCTCACACATTCCAGTCCCCGTCACAGGCTCAGCTGGGGCTGCCTGGCCACAGTGGGGAGCACAGTGCCCCCTCCAGCACAGCCAGCCCAGGGGATGTGCTGCAGCAGCACACAGAGGGAGATCTCACAACTGCAGGTGCTGTGCAAAGCCCGGGACAGGTCTCCAGGAACAGGATTTTGGTGCCTCAAGGCGAACTGCGGCCACAGGAGGATGGGGGCTGCCATGAGCACTCAGCCATGAGCTGTGACCCCGTCCCCAGAGGCAGCTCAGGGTGCCCTGGGGGCTCACCTGCAGCTGTAGATGTCATTGATCTGATAGTGCTTGTTGAAGGCGATGGCCTCCATGCTGTCCGTGAGGGGCCCGTCCAGCACTCGGATGCCTGCAGGACAGAGGAACGTGGCTAACCTGGGTCACAGGAGCTGCACAAGCTGCAAACAAACTCCTGGCTCGAGGCTGCCCCACTGTGCTCGCCTTGCAAGGCCAGCCCAGCTTTGGACGGCTGAGGCCTGAGGCAGTGCCAGGTCCTGCCTGGATCTGGGGCAAAACCTTCCTGTTCCCTGTGCTGTGGGTACAGGATGAGCTCATCCCTGATTCTGCCAGCTGGGAGCCTCTGCTTGCTATGCCCTGGGCAAGCCCTGACTGCCTCTGGCACCCCAGGGACTGTGGTGTGACCAGGAATGGACAGAATTGTGTCCAGCACTGCTGTCCCCTGCCCTGCCAGGGACACACCCTGCAGGACAGAGAGCCCTCGTCTCCTCCTGCAGAGCAGCTCAGGAGCTCTGGAGACAGCTGGGGCACAGCACACATCCCCTGGCTTTGCAGGGGAGAGACACAGCACTGGTCCTTCGCCCCATCCATCCCACAAGGCAAAGCTGAGACCAGGGGCCAGGGCAGTGAGAGGGACTGGCCAAGATTTGCTGCCCCAGTGCCTCCAGACACGGCCTGGGCACATCGTGGCACAACTGCCTGGCTCAGCCAGCATGGCACAGTTGCTCTGCCCAAGGTCTGGCAGCCAGGGAAGCCAGGAACAGGCTGGAAAAGCTGCCAGGAGCCAGCTCCTCTGGAGAGGAGCTCAGGCAGGCGCCAGGCCCTGCCTGCAACAGCCCAACCAGCCCGAGCAGGGCAGCGCTGACTCAGAGCCAGCCCAGCCCGTGGAGCCGTGTCCCGGGGCTGGGGAGGGGAGGCGGGCTGGCCCCGGGCTGGGGAGGGGAGGCGGGCCGGCCCCGCACGTACCCGCGATGCGGCTCCCGAAGGCGACTCCCACCGTGCAGAAGCTGTTGTTGGGCACGGCCGCGATCTCCCCGGCGCAGCGCGTCCCGTGGTGGTTCCCGTTCTCCTCGTCCGCGTGAGGCATCGGGTCGGGGTCGTTGGAGTTCAAGTCATAGCTGCCTTCTGGGCTCTGGGAACAGACCCACGGTCAGGACTGGGGCTCTGCGCTCCTCGGTTTGGGAAAAGCAGGAGTTGAGAGAATGCAACATGGGCCGAAGCACAGGCTGGGAGTCACGGGAACTTGGAGGCTGCTTCCTCACGGGGCTGCAGCTCAACACTGCTATCTGCTGCTGTGAGGAAGGGACCAACCAAGGCAGCTCCAGGCACTGCTGCGCTCAGAGGGACGCCAGCTGCCTCCCACGGGCTGCACAAAGGCAGGTAACCCCGAAACCCGGGTGCAAAATCTCCCAGGAAAGATTTTGCTGCTGTCGCTTTCCATCCCGGCTGAGCCCGAGGGGATGGTGCAGGTTGGACTCTGAGCTCTGGCAGGCTCCTGTCACACTGCCCGGCCTCCAGCCTGTGCAGGCACTCACGTAGTTTGGCTGGATGTCCTTGATGGTGTGCTCCACGCCATCGTCCACCACCACCACCGTCACCCCGCGCCCCGTCACGTTCCGCTCCCACACGCCCGTGACGTTGATGTCCTTCCCGGGGCTCTTGCGGTTGTTCTAAGCATCAGAAAGGACAGCGAGGGGAAGGGGTCAGCGCTGAGGGGACCTCCTGGCTGCACTGGACCTGATGTGTGGGGCTGGGGCCAGCACGGGAAGGAGCTGCAGGACACTCAGAGGCTGACAGCGAGCAACAGCGAGTGGCTCGAGCCACGACGTGGAGGGCACAGCGTGCTCCAACCAAACCCCTCTGCCCACCCCAGGGCCACCAGTGCACAACCAGCTGCAGGAGCTGCTTCCTGCTGTCACCACAGCGAGCACGTGGCAGGCAGGGCAGCTCTCAGCCAGCTCCCTCCTCACCAAAGAACAGAAAGAGGCTGTTGTGCCTCCCTCATGACACCTCGCCCGTGGCCACACAAACAGCCCAGGCCCACGAGCCCAGCAGGAGCCAGAAAACCACTCACCAGATGCCACTGCTGGGGGTATTTGGGATCGTTAAAGTGCAGGCTGCGCTTGGAGCGCTTCAGAAGCTTCTGCTCCGAGTGCCACCGCACGCTGTCGTGCTGTGCAAACAAAGTGTCCACCGACCTCCTTATTGCTTCGTGCTCGGTCGCCGCGCGGCCGTCGGGCTGGTAGGCAAAGAGGTAATGGCCCTTGAGCTCCCCGACACGGCCCATGTTCACCAGCCCCGCAGTCCGGGCCAGCTCCTCTGCCCGCTGCTCCAGCTCCTCCTCGGGTGCATCCAAGCTGACCGCCCACGTCAGCTTCCCGTGGCGGCCCTCAGTGTCCGGAGCGCGCTGCCCGCCGCAGGCCGGCCCCAGGGAGGCCAGGGGGATCCAGGCAGCGCTCAGCCAAAGGCACGTGTGGATGCAGAGCGTGGCCTCCATCCCCGCACTCCATAGCGGCGCTCCCCGCCTCCAATGCGGCATCAGACAGGCGGGCTGCAACGGCACACGTGAAACCGGTGAGAACTCCTCCCGACGAGGGACACGACGGCCAGGATCTCACCTGAAGGTCCCACAGAGCCCCACCGGGTTTGCCACCCACCCGCTGCCCAGCAGATCCCCGTCCCGGGAAACCCCGGCCGAGGCGGCTCCTTCCCAGCGGTTCAGGCACACCCAGGCTGGGCAGGGATCGATCCCAACCCTGCCCTGCCTGCTGGGTGGCAGCCCCGGGCCAGGAAACACCGCGCTGGGCTGGCAGGAGGAGCCACTTCCCCCTCTCGCCTCTGATAAGGAACCGATAAGAAACTTTCGGTGCGCTGTCCCCCAGAACAAACACCACGGGCAGCGCCAGGCTCCGTGGGCAGCCGAGAGCCGGTTCCTCTTCTGCAGGAGCCCCACCGAACTCGTTCCTCACCTGCCCCACGGCCGGAGGAACCTGCTTTTCCCTGGCACAGGCGGAAATCACCACCGAGCCCCGGTTCAACCCGCACTCCGTAAGCCACGGCAGCGCACAGCGGGGAAAACACCTCCCGAGACGCCGCTGCCTCGGACGCGCCCGGAGCTCGGCACCCCCGGCCCTTTCCCTGCCTCGATCCGGTCCGTTCCCCTCGGATACAACTCATCAGCTGCGGCTGCTGCCGGACGCCGAACTCCAGCTTTCTCTCCCCAAAACTCGGGGCTCTCAGCGCTCCTCCACGCACCCCGGGAGCGGCACCGCGCAGCGCCCCGGGGCAGCCCCGGCGCTCCCCGCTCCGCCGGGCGCCGGCGACACCGGGGACGCTGCGGAGGTCACCCACGGGCAGAGCCCCGCGGCTCCCCTCCGCCACCCCCGCGGGCAGCCGGCGACAGCCGCGGCCGGTGCTCCCCGGCCCGGTGCGCATCCCGCC
>VWYO01017327.1:34716-48919 GCA_013400275.1 Rhadina sibilatrix
GCGCCACGGTGAGCGGCGGGCGGGGAGGGTCCCCACACCGGCCGTGAACCCCGGCCCGGGCCCGGGGAGGCTCCCCTCGGTGAGCGGAGACTGCGGGGAGCGGCCCCGAGCCGCGCGGTTCCGGCCTCCCGCCCCCACGCGGGGTCTGCATCCTGGCTGTGCGTGTGTCGCGTGGGTGCTCTCGTGGTAAGGGCGAAAACGGCTTTTTTTCCCCCTGTTTTTAAAAATACGCTATTAACCAAAGCTGTTCGTCCTCCTTGCCAGCCGCGCTTTTCCCGTGGCTCCAGGTAGCGCGGCGGCGGCTGCACTGAGGATTCGGTTCTCTTCGCGTAGAGCTACAGAACGGTATTTTGGGCTAGAAGGGACCTGAAAGCCATCCAGTTCCACCCCCATGCCGTGGGCAGGGACGCCTTCCACTATCCCAGCTTGCTCCAAACCCCGTCCAGCCTGGCCTTGAACACTGCCAGGGATGGGGCAGCCACAGATGCTCTGGGCACCCTGTGGCAGGTCCTCACCACCCTCAGAGCAAAGATTTCCCTCCACAGATCTCACCTGAATCCTCCTCTTTTAGTTTAAAGCCGTTCCCCCTTGCCCCCAGCTGTTTTAGCTGCCCCTCAGGCACTGAAAGGTCGCACTGAGGTCTCCTCAGGCGTGGCGAGGCAGAGTCTCCAGGAGAGGGGTGAGCCTGTAATTCATCCCCCAGTGCCAACGCCAGGGATGGGAGACGGGGCTGAGATAGTCTGGGGAGAGGAAAATAGCAACAGGAGGCCCCGAGTGAGTTGCCCACATCCTGATGCTCTAAGTGGGGACATTTGGGAGGGGGAGTGGTGCGAGCTCCGTGGTGCTGGTTTGGCTCAGATGTCCTGAGAATATCTTCCCCTGGAAACTGCCAGGATTAGTTTGCTGCTTCTGAGCCTTGCTTTACATAAGAGTTATAAATACAGGGTGGGCTGAGGACACAGGGAGGTGGTGGCCGTGTCACAGGTGGTGATCCTGCTCTGGGATCACTGGGGGTACCTGGCAGGTAGCACAGCCCCCCGGGTCTCACAAGGAGAGCAGCGGAATGATTTTTGTGCTGAGGATTTGGGGGGTTTAGGCTGAAGTGTCTGACCTTGGCATTCACTTGTGTGTTTGAGCAGAAGTCGTGGTCCCCCAGTGCTTGTGCTGGCCAAATGTGGCAACACAGAGCCACAGGTGAGGATGTTTGGGGGGAGGTGGGTGAATTCCAAGTGTGAACCGGTGCTGGATGGGTTGGAAGGGCCCAGCTGTGCTGTGGTCTGTGAGTTAAATCACAAAGCAATGCTTTGGGAAAGTTGCTTGCTTTCTCTTTCTTCTCTTTCTCATTTCAGCTTATTTATTATCCAGTTAAAAAGTGCCTGAAGCACCTTTCCTGTAGAAACTGGAAGGCCTGGGGGAGCTGATTATAACTTTGTGCCACTTCTGCTCTGCTCCCTGTTTCCACAGCCCTTGCAAGTGTGTGTGGAAGCTCTTTGGTTTGGTTTTGCTGTGTGTGCTGCCGTGCAAGGGCTCTGCCATGTGCTGGGGACGAGGAATTTTCTTTTCTGAGGGCAGTTGTGACTCTGTGCTGGTTCCTCCCTGCTGCCAGGTTTGGGATCCATGGCAGGAGCCGTGTGCATCGGGGACCAGCTCATTCTGGAAGAAGAGGACACTGACTACATTCCTAAGGAGCAAGGTGAGTGAGGCCCATCTCCCCAGGAGCTGGGAGAAGGAATTGAGGCATGCAGGTCACTTCCAGGCACGTTCAGAGAGCAGGAATTTGTTTCTGGAGTGGGTGGGAGGGTGGAACACACGGGACTGTAGCAGAGGCAGAGCTGAATGTCACCCTGCGGTGTCACACAGCGCTTTGCCGCCGGCTCTGGGCAGCTTTGTTTTGCCCTCAGGATTTCCCACAGCTTTAGCTGAGGAGGGTGGCTCTGTTGGGCAGAGCAGCTGCACAGGTTCCTCCTCTGTTTCCCCAGAAATCCGGTATTTTGCACCAACCATCGGGATTGACCCCGACACGGAGTCGGAGCTGCTGTGGCTGGCCAGGGAGTGCCTGGTGACCCCGCTGCCCCCGCAGTGGAAGGCCTGGTGAGAGCTCTGGCAGCAGCTGTGCTGGGGCAGTCCCAGTGACAGCACAGGGGGAGCGGCTTCCAGCGGGCAGAGAATGGGCTTGGCTGGGGGAGCAGGAGTTCGGGGCTTTTTGGGGTGGCAGAAGAAGGGGAAAAAGCGTTTTGGGAAGCTGGATCTGAGCATCCTGGGAGAGCTGCTTCCCACACTGGTACATTCTTGGCCTCCTGGAGACATCACATTCCCCTTCCATGAGCTCAGGTGCTCACACCATCAGCAAAGATGTTCTGGCCCGTGCAGCTGTATTTTTAACGTGCTCTTTCACCTTTTCCTGCTGTTTTTGCCGTGCAGCCGAGATATCGAGGGCGGTGACATCTATTACTTCAACTTTGAGAATGGCCTCTCCATGTGGGAGCATCCCTGTGATGAGCATTACAAGCAGCTGGTCATCCAGGAGAGGGAGAAGCTGCTGGCACGGGGCGGCTTGAAGAAGGAAAAGAAGGAGAAAAAGGAGAAGAAGGAAAAGAAGGACAAGAAGGATAAGAAGGACAAGAAAGAGAAGAAGAAGGACAAGAAGGAGAAGCAGTTCCTGAAGCAACTCCCTGTGAGTAGGCTCTGCCTGCAGGGCTGCTGGGGAGGGCTGGGCAGAGGATGAGCAAGTGGCTTCAAGCACACAAAGTGCCCTGTGAGCCCAGACCCGGGTGATGGGCAGTGAATCAGCCGGGGTGGGAACACGGAGTACAGGAACACCTTGGGTTTTGGCTGTGAGACACTCTGCAGTAAACACACACTCTTGGTGTGTCTGGGAGGGAGGGGAGCATTCAGGACCCGTTCAGATGGGCAGCAAAGTGTGTGAGTAAGTCAAACTCTGTTTCCTTCCCTGTCCCGTGTGCTGGTGCCTGCTGGGTGTGGGGTCTGTGAGCAGGGTTGCTCCCCCAGCCCCTCTTTGCCCAGGGGAGCCCCTTGTCCCGTTCCAAGGTCAGGAGTGTGAGCTGCACGCCTGTGCTGTCCTGCCAGTGACTTCCTTGTGCTTCTCCAGCCCCCAGGCTCCCACCTGGCACCCATCCAGCCTCCCCTGGGCACCCTCTCTCCTCTCCGTGGCCTCACCCCGTCCTCATCCGTCGCCCTTCGTGGCTCCCTGAGCCTGGGGAACGTGGTGGACTCCAGCCTCAGCCCCAAGGAAGGAACTCCGGTGAGGCTCCCCCTTCCCTCCCCGGGGACGTGCACACTGCCAAGGGTCACGGGTGGGGGGCACTGAAATGACACAGTTTGTGACCTTCTGTCGCTTTTGGAATACTGTTGTGTGTTAAAAGAACTGTATTGCTTTTCTTCTTCTTCTATTTCTAGGGAGCCCAGTGCTAAATTAGTGGTGAGCTTTCTCCTGCTGTGTTTAGCAGATTGAGAGAATTGTTTCGATAGCTGTTGCAGAGGGAAAAAAAAAAACAAACCAAAAGTGTGTTAAGTTTTAGTAGAATTTGGCGTCCAAATGAGGCGTGGCAAACAATACAGATGTTATATTAATAATAATACAATATAATGCAATTTACACAATTTCATAATACAATTAATGCAATTTCATAGACCACTTCCACTCTTCTATTTGAGAGTAAAAACTAAAAGAACTGTTGTCCTGATGCATGTAAGGTTCACAACCATGTTAAATGCTTTATTTGTTTATTACTAGAAAGTGACCTAGGGAGTCAATAAAACTTGTTAAGAAATTGATCCTTTAGAGGAAGGCAAAGCAAAATATGTGCAAAACACAGACATAAACACCTTCAAAAATAAACAAACACTCTCAGTGGTAGGAAACTGATCTCCCTCCCAGAACCCAGCAGCTGCCCCGTGTCTCAGTGGGTCTCCATCTCCCTTTTCCTGTTGTCTGACCTCTCACTTCTCTTTCTTCTGGCTTTCATAGCCTGCAGAGATCTTGAAGCCCACCAGCCGCAGCAGGAGCCTGCTGGATTTGATCTGTGAAGAGAAAAGTTCCCCAAACGTGGCAGTGCCAGAGAAATGGAGAAGTGAAGAGGAAGAAAGTGAAATTGAGGTATTTGTGTGCCCTGGCTGTTGCTGTAACCAGAGTGCTGAAGCCTCCTGATGCTCCCCTGCTCACGGCTGTTCCATTTTCCCCTGGGCTTTCGTTTCTGCTCTCTTTTCTTTGTGCTGTTTGGTCCCCAAAAAGCATCTGATCCTATTTCCCCGTGGTAATCCCTGTAAATCAACATCTGCCACGGTGTCATTCCAAGGTGAATTGGCTGTAGGTGCATTGCCATGGCTCTGCTGCCTCATTCCACTGCTGAGGAGCTCCTCCTGTGGCATTGCAGAGGGCAGAACTCAATTTCGACCTTTTTCTTTTTTTGGTTGTTTTTAACCCTTCAGAGTTTCCCCGGGATCTCAAGACTGTCCAAAAATGTGTACCTGGATGTTGAAGCCCTGGCAGGCAGCTTTGACTTTGAGGTAAGGCCACGGTGGTGGGATGGGCAGGGAGGGTGCCCAGGAGGGAGGGGAGCTGTGGCAGGGGGTGGGAGTGCAGGAATGGTGCCAGGAGATGAGTTTCCTGTGTCACTCAGGGGCAGGAACAACCTGGAGCAGAGTGATGGAGAGGAGGGCACTGCAGCAGGGCTGGGGGGCCGTGAGCAGCCAGATGTGGCCCACAGGGGACAGTGGGGTGGGCATTGAAGGGAGATTTGTGCTTGGAGTGCTTGTGGTCTGGTCGCTGGGACTTGAGGAGACATCTTTGCACAGGCTGGAGCTTTGCTTCATCCTCAGACAGGAAAAGCAAAGCCAGGTGGGTGAAGCCAGCAAGGGGAAATCTGCTTTTCCAGGGAAGAGCAGGAAAAGGGTCTGGGCAGAGGTGCCACTGCTCCTGCTGTGGGAGGAAGGCTCAGTGAGGAGGAGGCACTCCCATGCTGTTTGCCAGGGGCTGTGGAGGGAAGGCTCCTTGCCAGCTGGAGCTGCGGTGCTGGCTCTGGGGGGAGGAGAGGGTCCTGTGGGAATGTTCCTGCACTGCGCTGGCTCCCACGGGGATCTTCACGTGGGCTGCACGGGGCCGCTCTTCTGTGGCAACACGGAACCTGTTTTTCTTTCTTCTTGCCCTGCTGATAAATCCCGCGGCTGAGGCACGGGCTTTCAGTGCACCCGAGGCCTTGTGCAGACTGTGCTGTGCTTTCCCTGCGTTTCCTTAGCTGGGATCAGGCTTAAGATGACAAGGGCACAATGGGAAGTGCGTTGTAAGCAGCTCTGGTGATTTGGCCCGACTGTTTGTGCTGACATTAATCCTTTCTCACCGCTTTGAAAATCCTGTTCCAGTATCTGAAAGGCAAATTAATTTCTTTTAAAGTGTTTTAGAGTATTTCCCTTATCCTTTTCACGGCACACGAAAATTAAGCTGTAAAGTACTTTGCTGGAGAACCTATTCACGGTGCTGGGCAGGATCTGCAAAGGCTTATGCTAAAGTGGATGTGACAAAGAGAGCCCTGACTCTCTCATCTCCAGACAACAAGCAGCCTGTGGGGGCCCAGTTCCTCGCCGAAATGTTAATGTGTGCAGGAACAAAGAGCTGTCTTGGCATTTCAATGCCGCGGGGATGGGGCTGGGGGAATCTATTATGGAATGGCAATTGCTGCCCAACAGCCAGGCTGTTAACCCAGATGGGTGATAGCCTCGTCCTGATAAGACAGCAGCGCCCTGACTGGAGAGCAGAATTCCTGTGTAGTTCCATGAGATGGCAGTAGAAAAGCGTTTCTAGGAGCGAGCCCCAGCCGGCTCCCGAGCCCTTCTCCGGCTTCCTTGCAAAACAGGAGACCAGGGTTCGTGTAGCAAGTCCTGAGGGGGAAATCTAAGCAGTAATGGGTGAAATCATGAAAAAACCTGGCTTTTTGTAGCCCGTGGTCAGGGTTGGATGCCTGTATTCCATGGAGATAGGAGGTTTTAGTGACTTGCTGAGCCAGGGTGTTGGGTGGAGTGGAGGCAGCATCAGACACGGCTCTCAGGGAGCCCGGAGCTGGGAAGAGTCTGGAGGAACAGTGAGTTCATGGAGCTGGCCAGCAGGAAAAGCAGCAGTGAAGCATCCAACAGCTTGACCTGTGGGAATCTGGGCCTGTGAGCTCCCAGGAAAGGTGTTCATCTGGAGAGCTTTCTGCTCCAGGGGTGCACCTGTCCCAGGTGGGCGAGTACTCCAGCTTGGGAAGGTGATGTGGGGAATTCTGCAAGTGGCTGTGTCCCCCTGCCTAGGAGAAGAGCAGGGAGGAGCAGGAGGACCGTGGCAGCCCATCAGCTGGTGCTGCTGAAGCTGCTGAAGCTGCTGAAGCTGCTGAAGCTGCTCCCCAGCCCCCCGGGAGCCCTGAGGAGGAGGAGGCTGCCAGCCTGGGAGAGGTGACAGCAGCTCCCTGGCATCCCCATCCTGCTTGCACGGTGCCACCCAGGCTTTGCATGCATTAGGCAGCTTCTGGTGTTGTGCTGTGTGTCTTGGCAGCTGCTTGACTTCCTTCTCTTGTTGGTTGAAGTTTAATGCTGATCAGTGGAAGTCATGGTTTGATAGGCAGGGATTTCCCATCAGTTAGTGCCACTCAGGGCAGGTAGAACATTACAGCTTGTGAAAAGATCACCCAAAGCCAGTTATAACTGTGGGAAATGGATTTGGAGGGTCAGAAAAGGGTGTAATCCAACAATAACCCAAGTGACTTGTCCAGCTCTGAGATCCATAGAAAATCTCTAGTCTGTTGCTGCAGGAGGAAAAACCTCTCTCCTCCTGCACCTGTGTGTCAGACTGGCAGGGTTCCCTCTTCTGCAGAGCTGCATTTGTGATCATCAAGGTGTGATGCTAACAAAAGGTTTGCCTGTAATTGCCATTAAAATAGGATTCTGCCAGCCAAAGAGATTATTCTGGGATATTTTAGTAGCTGAGGTGAACTTGCCTGGAGAGAAGTCCTTTTGTGTGCACGCCATTGCTGGTGTATGGATATATTTTGGTGTGTGTGTGATCCTGTGTTCAAGCATCAGGATCCTGCTTGGCCTCATTTGGGATATCCTGGACGCTGCCAGGTCTCCTGGTGGGATGTCCTCAGGAGAACTCTGGAGCAAGTTGTCCAAAAGGAACATAACTTTCCAGCCCTAATCCCCATAACAGGGGGAGCACGAGGGCGACTAAAGAAGTTCCTCTTGCCCGCCTTTCTCTGGGTCCTGCTGTCCCCAAGGAGCCTCGTGTGGCTGGTTGGTGACTCTGGGAACCTTTGCTGGACAGGCTCCAGGAGCTGTCAGTACCAGGGAATTGCAGGTGAGGCCCAGAGCCTCAGGATTTTTGGGAGTTGGACTCCTCTGTCCTCTCGGTCCTGCTGGATGCTCGCCCGGCCCCGGGGAGGTCTGGCAGAGCAGTGCCACCCTCAGAACGTGCTCCCGGAGCGCTGCGGCCCCGGGCTGGGAGCTGACAGCATTCCAGAGGCTCTCTGATAAAAATACACCGCTAAAATATGCGCTCAGTGTACAGAACACGCCGTGCACAGGATGCAGGGAATGTTTGACAAGACACGGCGGCATTAATAAAACAGCGAGGAAGTGGGACGTGCGAGCAGGTCTGTTTGCATGCTGATGAGGGAGCCTCCTCCTGGCCATTCCCCTCTCCATGGGCAGTGTTGTGGCCTCCCCGCTGCTGGGAGAGGCAGCTGAACCTTTGGGTGACTAAGCTTTAATTTGGGGTTGTTTTTTTCCCCCCATCTCTCCGCCTCCTGTGTTAGTCACGGGCTCGCTCTGAGTGATGCCTTCAATCAGTGCCCACCCTCCAGTCTGTCCCACTGGGAGGTGGGATGGTGATCCTGCCCGCTCTCCTCTGCTTGAAATGTCAGGCAGAAGTGAAATGCCCTGTCGTGGTCTCTTACAAATTTCCATCTCTCGCTGAACAGATCCAATGTGGAAGCATAAATGGGCCTGCTGTGGGGCACGTTGGGTGCTCTCAGGGGCTGGTGGCCTTGCACAGCCACTCTCATCCACTGAGGCCCTGTGAATAAAAAAGCAACAGATCAAAAAAAGTCAGAGCCCAAGAAACGAATGAGATTGTGTCAGTGGAGTCCCTTGCCTTGGAACGGGACTGTGTGAAAAGAAGTCAAACAGGTCTCAAAGTCACCCAAAGATTTGTGATTTTGCTGCTTGCTGTAGGAGAGCCTGTGCTGTTCCTGACTCCTACATCCCCCAGAGAGAATATTGGGTCTATAATTGTGTTTGACTTGCTGCCTAGAAGGAGTCTTTAAAATCGAGACATCCTGAAGAGGTGCCAGAGTCTTCCCTGGATTCTGGTGCTGCGTGCCCTCCGTCTCCGGTCCAGATCCTCCCCGGAGATGCTGACAGCAGCCTGTCTGCCCAGAACAAGGAGCAGGAACTTGCTGGGGATGAAGCTGGGGACAAAGAAGATGCTGAGGTGGAAAGAGACGCCTCTGCAGCTGAGGAGCTGCCTCAGTCTGAGGGGGAAGGGGGCGCAGCAGGGCCGGACGTGCCCGGCTCTCCTGGGCAGCCCCGAGCCACCTCTCCGGCTGTGGAAGGGGCCGGGGCAGAGCAGCTGGCCAGCCTGGCTGCCACTGCTGACACCCTGTCCTGTGCAGAAAAGGTCCTGGATGAAGAGAGGGAAGAAGCAGCAGCTGATTCAAAATCAGAGGACTTGCTGGATGATGGCAAAGTAAGAGACCCGCCTGCGTGGTTTTGGTGTTGGCTGTTCCCGCCGTCTCATCGGGCCCTGACTCAGGAAAGCTCTTGGAGCGCTGTCTGCTTTTCTGTGAAGCCAGTCCAAGTGCTTTCCTGGTCAGCAGGGCAGTCATTCCTGGGGGGGCATGAGTGCTCTGAGTCCCCAGATGAGCATCCTCAGCACTGAGCCGGGCAGTCCTTCCCTCCTGCACACACCACGTGCTGCCCAAAGCCACCGACAGGCAAAACCCTGGACTGCGCCGAGTGCTTTGAGCCTGGGAGGAGGAGCAGTCCCAGCTTCCGGTGCTGCCGTCTGTCCTGGGCGAGCGGGGTTGATAATGAAGCTCACGCCGAGCCCAGCTGTCCGTGCTGCTTTGTTTCTCTCCTTCTGTTGTTTCT
Source organism: Rhadina sibilatrix (assembly GCA_013400275.1). NCBI lineage: Eukaryota > Metazoa > Chordata > Aves > Passeriformes > Phylloscopidae > Rhadina > Rhadina sibilatrix. The sequence continues at coordinate 43,855 of VWYO01017327.1, forward strand.
CTCAGCTTGCTCAGAGCACAGAGACGTGTAAGGAGCTGCCTGGCGCCGCGTTCGCGGCTCCGTGCGGGGTGCGAGGTTGGAGTGGGGAAGGACGGAGCCTCAGGGCTGGTTCAGGAGCTGGGAGCACAGAACCTTCCAGTCCTCCCACTCTGGGAGGAGAGCTGGGCAGACTGCAGGAGCAGGGGCTTGGGCTGGGTGTCACACGCTGCCCGTGGCCTGGCCCCGCAGCCAGGCTGCCAGACACGCGCTGCCCGCTCGTGTTCACGTCCCAGAGTAGGATCCGAGCCAGAACAGGGGATCTGATGAACGATCTCTCTCCAGTCTGGCTGCCTTCCTGCTGATTTTGATGATTTCTCAAGTTCACTGATGCGTAATGTCTGTAAGAAATGATAAACTACAAAACCCAGCCTGGAGAACACACTCTGTCCTGGGGAGCCGAGGGCGTTGCTTTCCCCGACTCCTCTGTGTGCCTTGTGCACCTGAGCTGTTCTGCTGAGGTCAGCAGGGCCACGGGGTGTTCCCATCGAGCAGTTCCCTGCAGCTGCAAATGGCTGGGAGTGCAGGAGCCCTCACTGCACTCAGACACAGCAAAGTGGAATTTTAAAGTGCTTTTATGGCTCCAGTGCTGCGCTGCATGGTGAGCTGGGAGCTCTGAGAGCTGCAGAGATCCTTGCAGATGGAGAGGAAGCAAGTGCCTTTTATCAGGGGTGTTTGAAGAGCACTTCTTTGCCTTCCCCAGCCCTGCCTCCTGCCCTCCTGTGAAGTGGCGTTTTGTGCTTGTCCTGTGGGTCACGCATCCTTGGTGTCTTCCCCATGATGTTCAGCCACCTTTTCTTCCCTGAGAGAGGCCAGGCTTGGGAATGCCCAGGTGGGGCTGCAGGGGTAGGACATGTACAGGCTGTAATGTGCTTTTCCTCTCAGCTTTCAAAGGCATCCGGGGTCAGCAGCTGTGAGCAGGACTTACCTCTCTCCAAGTGCTCCGACCACGAGGTGGTTCAGCCTGTGGTGAGTCACCAAAAGCTCCTTTTTCCTTGGGTGTGAGCGTCAGGTTCCTCTGGGATGGCGCAGCCAGCGGGTGCAGTGCCCTCACAGCTGTGCGTGGTGCCCCAGGCCAGCAGTGCCACCCTGCACCTCGCAGGCTGGGGCTGTGGGTGAGGTAAATATCCCTGGAAAAGTAGGTCACGTAGAGCTGAGAGTGTACTTGGATAATTGCAAAAAGGAAAATAATAAGCAGTGTGAGGATTGTGCTTCAGGGGCTCAGCAGCTTTTGCTGAGGGGGGCGTGTGTGGCTGGAGACCCCTCTGCAGAGGGGGAGAGCAGGGGGAGGGCGGCCCTGGGTTGGGGGGAGATGCCCATCAGCATCTCTTCATCTCCACAGGAAGCTGCCATTGCCATCTGCCAGTGGGAGCAGAGGCAGCGTGGCCAGCAAATGGCTGAGAATATCATTATTTGCTGCCTTGGTAGGAGCCTGCGCTGCTGGCAGGCGCCTCTGCCTCGGGTGGGCACGTGTGTGCAGGGCCCCCCAGGCGTGGGGATTGTCTCCAAGGGGGAATAACTCGTGGGGGCTGGCTGGGAGGAGAGGAATCCCTGGAAATGTGCAGCAGTATCACAAAGGGGAGCAGCAGAGGCTGGGGAAGATGGTCCCCCTCTGGATGCTCCTCGTGCCAAGGTCGGTGGCACGGGGGGGTGCACTGGGAGTGTGACAGTGCCCTCCCTGTGTGACACTGATGTCCCTTGGTCCCACAGGGAGGGACCCAGGGAGGGGAAACGCTGCTGAGCTGCTGTCAGTGGGGTGGTGAGCACGGATTCCAAGCTGTGTTGGGGTATATCAGAGACTGATCCTTTCTGCTTTCTTTTTTAGGGCTTGGGCATGAAGAGCCAGCTCACCGAGGGGGTTCCGGATGTGGGGACTGTGTCCCCTGATTTGGACAGCCCCAAGTGCAAGGTCAGTGCTGTGTGAGGGGTCAGGGGTGACACAGCAGGTGGTGTGATGCTGTCAGTGAAGGCTCTGCAGAGGTGGGCAGGGGTTGGGGTGTGAAGCACCAGGGGTCACGGCAGCACCACCCGTGCTTTGTTTCTTCTGCAGAGAGGAGGTGCAGGTGGCTACACAAGGAACATAAACCCTGAGCAGAGGTGGCTGGAGGGGTGTGCACAGGCAGGCTCCCCTGGGTGCTCTCCCTGCTCCACTAGGAGAGCCAATAAAAGGTTTTCCTGGGGAATGGAGGAAGTAGAGTCTCTTTTCCTTTCTTCTTTTGTGAGAATATTTGTCCTTTTCTTTCTCTTAAGCAGATGGGAAGGATTTGTGTGGCAGAACACGATAGAATCAATGGGAAGAAAAGGAGGTTAACTCCCTCTGACAGATTTTGGTAGAGGGAAGCTTATTTTTAAGCATTTGGTTGTCTTGCCTGCTTTAATGTAGGGGGAAAAGGGGCTCCTTTCAGTGAGCCTGTGGCACATGGAGTGTACGTGTGCACGTCTGTGTCAGCCTGGGATGCAGCCCTGGTCAGGCAGCTCTGCCTAAAGATTGCTGTGCATCTCTGGTTTATCCTTGTCCTCTCAGCGTGGTTCTGGCTTGGCTTGCCCAGCCCCACGTTCCTCTGGAGCCCTCCCGCTCCACCTCGGTGTTGGTTGGAGGCAGGATCCAGGATCCAGCTGGGGTTACTCAGCCTTGCCCTGATTGTGAGGGGATCAGCTGCTCTGGAGGAGAGGCCCTGAGTGGCAAACTCCCCACCTGTCCAGCAGAGAGGAGCAATCCTGTCTGCAAGGTTGTGTCTGGAGAACACACCTGTCCTCTCGTGCCTAATAATGAGCATAATCAGATGTGAAGGGAAAACAAAACATATGCCTGCTGTGCTCCCCCTCTCCCTCCCCGCAGCGCCGGCACTGTGCATGCAAATGCTGCTTGGAGCAGCCACGTTTGGGTTCATTACAGCCCTGTTTGGGGAGAGGTGGGTGTGAAATGGTGCTCCCTGCAGAACTGCAGCTGCTCTTTTGTGTCTGTGCGCAGAGCCTCGGCTGGAGCCGCTCGGGCTTGGAGGAATGTGCCACGCCAGGAGCTTGCCTTGCTTGGAGTGTATTGGCAAAATATTCTGTTGTTAAAAAAAAAAAACNATCCCACAAACATCATCACAGTCTAACTCCTGGCCCCACACAGACACCCCAAAATCCCACCCTGTGCCTGAGAGTGCTGCCCAAGAGCTCCTGGAGCTCCGGCAGCCCCAGGGCTGTGACCATTCCCTGGGCACCCTCAGGAAAAAGGCAGACCTGTCCCAAGTGCTCAGTGCTGGCACCTTGCAGCGTGATCTGAGCTGATGTGAGATGGTCCCCTGGGATCTGGGCTGTGCAGAGGGAGGAGGTGGCCCATTATCTGTCATCCCTGCGTTCACACAGCTGGTTCTGTGTCTTGAGCATGTGAAATGTCCTCCGGGGCTGCAGCGGGGTGGAAAACCGAGCTGCTTGGGGCTCTGGGGCTGCTGGGGATCCTGGGGCAGCAAGAGGGGCCAGGATCTGATAATTCCACACACAAGGCTTAAAATCTGCCCTCGTTCCCTGCAGATGGGGGCTGTCTTCACCTTCCAAACGTGTCCAGAGGTTCCTGCAGCCCATGGTTCCTCGGGAGGGAGTGCCCTGTTGGGCAGAGGGGCAGTAGGAGCCCTGTGCCTGGGCTCAGAGGGGCTACCCTGTCAGCAGTTACCCTCTTTCCAAGAGGATCTCCTTCCCCATTTGTCTGGCTCCTTCCCGTTCCCGGGCGGCGGTGACAGAGCCCATTTGGAGCGAGGAAACATTTGCTGAGCTCCTCGGTTCTGGGGAATTGCAGCCATCAGTTACAGGGGCAGGAGGGGGCTGTGCCCAGGCTGATGTGATGGAAGGTGACAGCACTTGCAGGGGATCCTTCTGCCGTTTGCTCGGCTGAGCATTTGCATAAATTACCATTTGCATAAATTAACCGCGGGTTTAATTCCGCCTCCTGTTGGCCCTGCCCCGCTCACAGCCCTGCGGGGCTCACCTGCTGGGGTCCCCAAAAGTTTATGAATGGGCCCTCCCTGCTTCCTGTGGGGCTGACAGGTGAGGAGGGAAGTCCTTCCCCTCCTCAGGTGTCCCTGCTGCGGGGACAGAGGGATCTGGGAGCTGGCAGGTGGGGAAAGGAGCAGCTGACTGTTTCACATTCTGGTATTTCCTAACCATATTTCAAGTATTTACTATGCCATAAATGAGCCAAGGGTGTGCTGCCAAGGGGCCTGGACTGCTGATGTGTCCTGGAGTCAGAAATCCCTGGACTGGTGGCTCTGTGCAGCCCATCACACCCTGCCCTAGGACTGAGTCCTGCTGTGGTTTTTGGTCCCAGACAATGCATCCTTTGCTTCACTGCCGCAGCACTTTGTGTGTGTGACATTTCCCTTTTAGGAGATCTCTCTCCTGTGCTTTCCAGGGGGTTCAGTCTGACTTGGGATTGCAAAATGACCTTCAGGAAAGAATAGCCAAACCTGTGTCCCAAGTTCTTGGTGCTGGTGGGGACTTCACCTTTTGTCCTGAGAAAGCTCCCAAGCCTCTCCTTGTGCTGCTGGAAGGGTTCCTGGGATGGTTGGAGACCCTTGGATGCCCTCAGGAGTGGAGCCTGGCACACTCACCCTTCTGGAACAGCCTGTGGGTGCTGTGTGGCCCGGCTGATTCCGTGGACCTGCAGCAGAACTCCTCTGAGGTCTTGGATGGTGAAGGAGCCACAAACTCCGCCCTGTTTGCTTTTACCTGCAGGCCCAGGAGCTGGGAGGAGAGGAGGAAGACCGAAGCAAAGCCAGTGCAGAGGAAGAGCAAAGGAAAGGAACAGAAGCTGCTGAGAGGTACGGTACAGACAGAGGCACAGGGGAGGCGTGGGCAGCTCCAGCTGCTGCTGCCTTCCCTGCCTTCCCTGNGGCAGCTCTGTGAGCACAGAATCAGAGGGGTTTTGTTGGTGTGTTTTGGCAGGAGCTGTGGTGGCTGCAGAGGCTCTGTGGGATGTGTCCTGCTGGACTTGGGAGAGGGGAGGCTGCTCCTTCCCCTTCCCCTTCCCCTTCCCCTTCCCCTTCCC
>VWYO01017327.1:53251-71045 GCA_013400275.1 Rhadina sibilatrix
AAAAAAAAAAAAAAAAGCTTAATTAGAACCAGATTGGGTTTGAATTTTTGGAGTGCTGAGGGCTTTCCATTGCCTGGAGCTGGCAAATTCCCAGCACACTTTGGGTTGCAATTGCAGAAAAATACCTGGTCCGTGAGAAGCCCCAGTCCCTGGGCTGGGGGCAGGTACTGATGGCATCTGCTCCTGTGCCTGGCAGCCTGGCCAGGGCTTTTCATCAAGAGAGATTTTATTGACCTCACAATAGCTCTGGTGGGCCAAAATCAGGGCTGTTTAGGCCTGGAGTGCAGCTGGGGCTGGGCTCAGTTCATCAGTTGGAGATTCTCTGGGAGTCACCAAGAGGACCCACCAGTGATCCTCAGGATCCACCTGAGGTCAGCAGTGGAGCTCCTGGAGTATGTGTCTCTGAGGTTTTTGGTTTGGAGTTGATGCTCTGTGCAGGAGGTTCCTGTTCCTTCTATGTTCCTCTGTTTTCTGTCACCCTTTTGCCAAAGGAGCTTTTTCTCCTTGGTAGGCAACCCGAGGAGGAAATCGAGCAGTCCTTGAACCAGCCTAATGATGAATCCCTGGAGGAAATAGTCAAGGAGGTGGAGACGGAGCTGGAGCAAGAGGAAACACATTTATTTCAAGCAAAGGAGGAGAAAATTCAGCAATTCCAGGAGGAGATGAGGCAGAAGGAGGAGGAGGAAGCTGAAAAGCTTCATCAGCAGAAAGAAAAACCCCTCAGGTACTTTCCTTTTTTACTCCATCTCCTCCAAGCCTTTGCAAGGTGGGATTTAACTGCTGCTGGCCACAGACTGGTGTGCTGCAGCCACCACCTGGGAAGAGCTGGGGAAAAGGAGCAAGATCAGGGCTCTCAGGGAGGAGGAGGAAGGGGAGGAAGGACAGGCTTTGGCTCTCCCACCCTGCCAGGAGAGCATCCTGCAGGCTGAGCTGTGATCCCACACACACACACACACAGCTCTTTGGTGTGGTTAACCTGGGAGAAGTTCCCAGCTGAGTGCTTGGAGCTCTCTCACCTGGCAGATGTTCAGATCCTGGGCTCAGTGGTGGGAACAGGGCTGCAAATGGGAGCTTTAGAGGAGATGAGGTTACCCCAGAGGAGCTGTTACAGGGGATGTTTTACAGAGGGACCTCCAGACAAGGCTTCTAGCAACAGGGCAGGGAAGGCAGCATCTGAGAGCAGTGCAGGGGGTGGGACAGCACTGGGAGCTGTGTCCTTTCTCTGGGGGAATTTTTCTCTTGGGCCTTCTCTATTATCTTGCTGGACTTGATGCTTATGTTCTGAGCAGCCAGAAACAGCTGCATTCTTGGCATGAAACATCATAGGGATGCAGGCTGGGTGTGAAGAAAGATGCAGAAATGGCAGCTGAAGGGAAAAAAAAAAGTGTAGCAAAAGGTATAATATGGAAACATAGAGCTTGCAGATGTGCTAATGCAGCCAGGTACCTTGCCTGAGAGCCTGCATCCATTTAGTGAGAGTTGGTTTCACTTTCCTGCAAAAAAATAAAAGAAAAAATAAAGAAAGAAAAAGAAAACAACAACAAAAAAAATCCCAAAGTAGTGTAAACTCTGATGATATAGCAAGTTTTAAACCCACACTGCTCAGGTTTGATGCTGGGGCTGCATCTCCTGTGCCAGCAGCAGGTTCTGCAGGTGTGTGTGGGGGAAATGAACGTGTCACCACAGCCAGTGAGATCCCCAGCTGAGCTGAAGCCCTTGGAGAGGTGACTGGGAGATACTGAAGCCTCCTGAACCTGTTTTTCTCCTTTTTATTTTCTGTCTCAGCCCTCCAGAAGAAGATTTGGCAAAATCTGAGCAGGAAGAGTTGCTTGTCAGAGAGGAAAAAGCCGAGAGACTCGAAAAGCTGCGAGCCCAGATCGCCTCAGAGATCCAGGCAGAGGAGGAGAGGATGAGGTGAGAGGTTCTGCTGCCATTCCTGGGGCTGTGAAGTGCTGCTTTGGGAGGGAAGGGTTGGGCACATCCCCAGCAGCTGCTCAGAGGGACATCCTGAGCCTCCCTGCCCACTGCTGGGTCCTGATTTCTGTGCTCTTGTTCCAAACCCACCAGGGCAGAGCAGGAGGCCACGCTGCAGAAGCTCAGGAAAGAGTGGGAATCCCAGCAGCTGGTGGAGAAGGAGAGCCTGGAGAGGAAGCAGCAGCTTGCCTTGGAGGAAATGAAGCTGGCAGTGGAGGAAGCCCAGAGGAGGGAGATGAGTGAGCTGGAAGAAGAGAAGGAGCAGTTCCTGAGCGAGCTCAGGGAGAGGTTAGACAGGGAGAAGAGGAAGGTGAGATCCTCACTGCTCTGTTCCTGCTCACCTGGCTGGCCTGGCAGTGCCAGGTGCTGGGATTAACTCACACCTGCAGTGCTTTGGTGACAGCTCACTTAGAGCACCAGGGGAAGATGCCAGCTGGGCTGTGGGAGGCACGGGGAGGTGGGCAGGAGGGCTCCCCTAGTTGTTACTACAATTATTAACTAACTGTTATTTCAATGGCCACTCTGCATCTGCAGATCAGGATCACTGGGTGTCTCACCCAGCTAAACCTGAGCCCTGTTATCAGACCAGAACTAAACTGAGCCACTTTATCAGCTCCCAGCACCTCTTTGGCTGCTGCTTTAGTCCTGCAGGGACCTGGGGAGCCCTCCAGTGGGGCAGTCTCCAGTCCCTGCAGCACAGCATGACAGGGATTCACCGAGATCCCCGGGAGGGAAAGCACAGAGGGAGTAAAGGCACCTTTGGGATGGGGGGTTACTGCTCTGCCGTTTGATGCTTTGGGACAGAATCTAACTGCAAATGCACCTTGTCCCCACACGCAGAGGTTTCCCAGCAGACTGTTTTGCTCTGTTTCCACAGGCAGCAGAGGAGCTGGAGGAACAGTTTGCCAGTGAACTCCAGCAGCTGAAGTCTGCAGCAGAAGAGAAGCACCGTGAGGTGAGGATGGTGCCCTTAGAATGTAAATGATTGGGTTTTTTTTTAAACTCACGCTGTCACCAAAGTTGTCCAGGGAGGGTGGCACTAATGCCTTCTCCCCTCCCTAGCTGTGGTTCTGGTCTGGCTCAGTGTTTGGCCATGCCCCAGGCAGGGGGTGGTGAGGCTGTGCTGTGCTCTGTCGAGGGCATGGGATGGACCCGTGGAAAAGGCTGACGAGGCTCTGTGGGTGGCTTTCCTGGCAGGTCATTTCCAGCCTGCAAGCCCAGCTGGCAGAGGCACAGAGCAGCCAGGAGGCGCAGCTGCGTGAGGAGCTGCAGAGAGCAGATCAGAAAGTGCAGCAGAAAGCCCTTCAAGTGAGGGAGTACGAGCGTGAGGTGAGTGCTGAAGGTTCTTCACGCCCTCCCCTCAGCTGTGGGGTGAGCTCTGGGAGCCCCCATCCCCTGCCCAGTGACAGTGGTGCCTTAGGGGGCAGGACATCCCTCAGCACCTCACCGGGGTGCAGGCTTTGTGCTCCCCAGGGCACAATCCCTGACCCCGCTCTGGGCTTGGGCTCTGGTGAGAGGCTCATTTCTGGGAGGCCACTGCAGCGCTGCACTTCAGGGAAAACCTCTTTCCCTGCCACCCCTGCAGCTCAGCGAGCTGATGAGCGACAAACGCCGGGAAGTGGAGAAGGAGCAGGAGAGGAGGCTGGAGAGGATGAGGGAGGAGCACCGGCAGGCCCTGGCGCGGATCCAGGAGCAGTACCAGGAGGAGGTACCGCCGGTGGGGAGGCACCGTGGCCTGGATGCCCAGCCAGTGCTGTGCGTCCTGGCTGTGTTTTGGAGAGCCCTGTGCCTGACAGAGGTGTTTCCCTGTGGTGTTTCCCTGTCCCCTGGCCGGGCAGGAGCGGAAGCAGAGGTCAGAGCTGCTGGAGGGGCTGCGGAGCGAGGCCGCGCGGCTGCGGCAGCTCCACGACGCCGACGTGAAGGGGCTGCAGGCAGAGCTGGAGGGGAGGCTGACGGCCCTGCAGCAGAGGTACAGGGAGAAGGTGAGCAGCAGGCTCTGCCTCTGGCCCTTGGGACTCCTGAGGGACAGCCTGGGGGCACCACGCCTTGTCCCCCTGCCGCCCTGCCCAGCCCAGGGTGGCAGGCACAGGTGGCAGGTCACGCTACCCGGTTTGTGTTTTCCTGGTGAGGGAGGAGCTCGTGCCTTTCTCTTTAACTCAGCTCCCTGTGCAGGAAAGGAAGCTCCAGGATTCAGAGAACGAGCTTGAAATCCGCATGAAAAACCTCCAAGCCAGATCAGAGCAGCTGCTCAGCCAGGTGAGTCGGCCTGTTGGGCTCTCAGGGCTTCCCTAAGCTGTGCCAGTCCTTTGGCTGCTTCCTCACGGGGAGCTGTTCAGAAAAGCTCAGCCAGGGCTTCTGCTGCCATCCCACTTAGAGGGAAAACTTTGTCACAAGTCAGGGCAGGGCTAAGCACTGCTGGTGGCTGTGGAGGTCTGAGCTCTGGGTTTGGGGGGCAGCCAGTGGCCATGGGAGGGGTCACAAGGCAAATCTGACAACACTCCTGGTGTATTTTGGTCTTGAGACTCAGCAGTGTCCTGGTTCTGACATTCCCCTGCCTTCTCCTGTGCCACAGGAGGAGTCCCTGCAGAGGAGGAAGCAGCTGCTGCTGGATGAGGACAAACAGATGCAGCTCCAAAGAGACGTACGGACACCTGGGCTCTGGGGAGGGGCTGTGCTGCTCTGGGGCTGAGGGCAGCACCTTAGAATGGGGCTTTAGGAAAGCAAAGTGCTGTTTGGGTTAGTTCTGAGCTCCCCAAGGAGAAGAGCCAGTCCTGTTCTCCCAGGATGGGTTTTGGGTGTGTAGCTCTGGGACCCTGCGAGCTGCCTGCCCCTTGTTTCGCTCCTGGGGAAATGACTGTGGGGGCTTTCCTGGTTTTCTTCCAGGAAGCTGCTCTAGCCTCTCAGCTGTGCCTGGAGGAGAGCAGGAAGGAGCATTCCAGCCTCCTGGAGTCTGTCAGGCAGCTGCGGAAGACCCTGGAGGAGCTGCAGGACCAGAAGGCTGAGCTGGAGGCCCAGGTGGACCTGCTGCAGAGCCGGAGCCAGCGGCTGCAGAAACGCATCGGGTGCGTCTGAGAGGTTTCCTCCAACACCAAAAACTCTGCCCTGTGCCCCTGACAAACCTCTCTGACCCAACCTGGGCCTCTCCCTGACCTCTGAGCTCTGTGCTGGGCCATGTTCCTTCAGAATCCTGAGGTGCCCAGTGAGGGCACAGAGTTGCTTGGAGGCTGGTTCCAGATTTTTATTAACTCAGGGTGTGAATTTGGATGTGCTGGGTTCATTTGTCTCCTCCACTCCTGCCTTGGGAGGTTAATGAGGTGCTATGAGAGGGGCACTGAAATGCAGAGAGGTTTTCCTGAGGTGCCTGAGCTGCTGAGGAAGGATAGGAAGCAGTTTCCCTGCCCAGCCAGGGCTTACACTTGGTGTGACACCACAGAGCCAGTCCTAGTGTTGCCTTGCACACCTGTAGCCCTGGAGGTCACTCTGGACACCATTGCAGGCCAATCAAGTGCCTCTGCTGTTTCTTTTTCCTGTGGCAGAGAGCTGGAGGAAGCAATCAGGAGCAAGCAGGAGGCTCTGAAAGAGCTGGAGGCAGAAGAAAGTGTGGGATCTCCAAGAAAGAAAGCTGAGCTCCGCGTTGAAGACCTGAGAGAAACTCCTCAAGCTGTGAGTAAAGCAGCCTGTGAAGGTGTTTGCCTTGTGAGATCTGAGGCTGAAACTCCCTTGAAAATCCTGGCATTTGTTCCTTTCTCTGGAATCATTTGAGATGCAGAGATGGATTTCTCTTTGCTGCTGTGTTCAGTCGTATTTGCAGATGTCTGTCTATTATTAGTGGGTGGAGAGGAGTGTGGGATACTCAAATCAAAGGCAGGGCTTGTGTCAGGATAGAAATGTCTTTGTTACCTTCAAAAGTCTCATCAAGACTGCCCCTGGTCTGTGTCTGGATCTGGGCAGTGCCGTGCTGATGTCATTCCAAGCTTTTGCTCCTCATTGGATTCTTAGGGGGCCCTGGGCTCCTGTTTCCCCCACCCCTGTTTCTTAGTTTTTGCAACATCTCACCCTCTCAGGACTCCTCCAGAGAGCCCTCCCCAGCCCCTCAGAGCCTCGAGGAGGGCGAGCTGCAGTTCGATCGGTGAGCACCCCTGTGCCAGGAAATCTTCCTGCCCTGCTTCTCCCAGCCGGGCTCCCAGCCGGGCTGTGCACACCCAGCACTGAGCAGCCCTTTCCGGGGGTGCAGCGTGGGGCGTGCAGAGCACGGGGAGCCAGCACAGCCCCTCCTGTTGCCCGCAGTGTCCGGAGCTACATCTCTGCCGAGGGGCAGTCCCTGAGGAGCGCCAAGGAGTTCCTGCTGCGCCAGGGCCGCTCCCTGCGCCAGCGGCGCTCGGCGCTCAGGGCCGCCAGCCTGCAGTGGCACCAGGACCTGCGCAGGGCCCAGGAGGCCGTGCAGGATCCCAACAGCTCCCAGCTGCTGCAGGGAATGCCCTGGAACCTGGAGGAGGTGAGCAGCCCGTGCCTCGGGCGTTGGGTGGCACAGGCTTCCCGCAGCGCTGGCATCAGCTCCTGGCTCTGCGGCTGCTCCTGTGGTTCTGGGCTGGGTGACCCTCTCGGGTGTGGGTTGGGAAGTGAAACCTCCCTTTCCTTGGGCTGGAGCTGCTCTGGGCCACGTGCTCTGCTCGCTTTTTGTTCCCCTGTGCTCCCGAGGACGTGGGGGCCATTTCACTCCAGCAGCGCTTCCTGTGCTGGGCAGAGTGAGGGGATGAAAGTCAGCCCAGATGCTGAGGTGGATTATTTCCTGTCATTGCTGTTTGATTTCCCTCCTTGGCATGGCTGTTGGTCTGTGCAGGCGGCAAAGGAGTTGGACAAGATGAAGTCAGCCATGGAGAAAGGAAAGGTGCTGCTGAAGAAGAAGGAGGAGAAGCTCAGCCAGCTGGAGTCCTCGCTGCTGGAGGAGGTAAACTCCAGCATCCCTGCCCAGCTGCATTCCCCTGCCCAGAGCTCTTGGCCTCCTCCCGCAGGCAGGGGGGCTGCAAGGGGCTCGTGGTCCCTGTCAGGGCTGTTCAGCTGGTGGCCAAAGACTGGTGTTTGCCAGCAGAGCTGGATTTTGGAACCACTTTGTGCGAGAGCACCAGACTGCTGAGTGTGTGGCTGCAGAAAGCAGCTCGGAAAAGCTGCATGGGCTGAGCCTGGAGAAAACAAGGGCAGGTCACCTCCTGTGGGCTGAGATGGAGCCTGCTCTCCTGACCAAGGCCAGCCTTGGAATGTTTGGCTCTGCCTGGCACCACGTGGCCTTAGGCAGGACAGCAGCAGATGCAAGAGAACCAGACCTCTGATGGTCAAACTCCTGCCCTCGGCGCAGAGAACCCAGCCCTGCGAGAGTTTGAGGTTATCCACAGCACAAACCAGGCTGGCTCCTGCTGAAGGGCTGGTTCACGTGGCTGCTGGGTTTGGCCTCTTGCACTTCCAGAGCCAAGGCAGTCTCTGGGCATTCAGGCTTTGCTGTCAGGGGCTGAAGACAAGTTTGCCTTCACTTGACCCGTGCCTGAGTGCAGTCCAGCTCTGTAGACAAGCTGCAGGCAGATTTCCAGTAGCTTTTATGTTCCAGGGATGATACAGCAGGTTTTACTGGCATTGTTTTCCTCCTCCTGAGCAGCTCTCAGATGAGGATACACTGAAGAGTGCTGCGTGCAAGAAGGTGGTGACTTTTGATCTGAGCACCTCTGAGGACACAAACAGCACCTCCAGTGTGCATCTGGGCCCATCTAGATGTAAGTGCCCTGCCTGTGAGGCTCCAGGCCTGTTCTGCCTGCCCCTCTCACCTCTCTGATGTCCCTGTTCTCATTTGTGCCCAGTGGTGTCCGAGGCAGGTCTGGGACTGCTCTGTACCACACCTGATTGCAAAAACTTGTTTCCTGTCTGTAGTGGCAGATAAGAGGGATGGGGTCTGTGGGTGAACCTGCCTTTTAAATCTCTGTGGATTATAAAATCTCTCTGATTTCCCTCAGATCCTGCAGATCTATATTGCTCTTCTGCAGGAGTCTGGGCTTCCCCTTCCTCACATCCAAGGCAGGAGGAGCTGCTGTGATTCCCTCTCTGCTGCTCGTGCTTTTCTTGGGCTTTGCTTGCCTGTAACTGGAGTTGTGCTGGGGAAGAAGGGCAGGCAGGCAGGAGGGCAGACAGACAAAGGCTGCTCTTGTTAGGGCTTGTCTGTGATCCCTCTCTTCCCCTTTCTCCCTTCAGCTGACTTGAGAACGGATTTCTGGTCTGTCCTCCAGCAGGACAAGATCCAGCACCTGAGGGACTCTGTGCAGAGCATCACCAGTGAGCTCAACGGGGTCCTGGGGCTCCTGGACTCCCTGAGCCATCACCAGCCTCCTCTCCTCACCTCCACACCCCACGAGGGCGTCCCTCTTGCCACACATCCCTCCTTGGCAGGCCTAGGGGCGGGCAGCTCCCTGGGGAACCCCCCCAGGGCTTTCCCCCTGGACCAGTGGGCCCGGAGCAACGGGCTCAGCTCCAGTTACCCCACCTCAGGGCAGTCAGTGGACAACCTGCTGACAGAGAAATGGCACAGGTATTTCCCAGGTGAGTCTCCTGGCCTCACTCCACCTGCTTTGCTGCCTGCAACTTCTGATTTTGTCTCAGTGCTGGGAAGGGTGGGTGCACTGGTGCTGCTGGTAGGAGGGGGGATGAGGGGATCAGGGGTGAGCAGCTCATTCCAGAAGCAGCATGTGGCTGGTGCTGTCACCTGCTCTGTAATACACACCCAAGGAAGCTGCAAAAGAGGAGCCAGCCCCCTCCCAGTGGCAGGCAGGGGCCTCCCTCTGTTTCCTTGGTGTCCTTGCAGGGGCAGCGTGTCTGTGGTGCAGGAGGGCAAACAGCCCCAGGTCTGTGGATTCTCTGGGGTCTGTGTTTAATCTCTGTTTTCCAGGTGGGTCCTCGTCGCTCACTGGGAGTTCTCTGGGCAGCAGGCTGGGATATGTCCCTGCAGAGTAAGGGCTTTCTTCCATGAGCTGTTTCACTGGGCTGCTGTTGTTTCTCTGCAGTGATCATTAGGTCACTTATCAGCTAACTAATAGATAACAATTTGATAATTACTATGAGCTACTTATTAAGGAGAAAAGATAAACTACCAGGATATATTTTAGAGGAGGTGTTTTTTGTTTTTTTTTTTTTTTCCTTCAGCAGCCCATCACTTTCTCATCTCTGGGATAATTTCTTCCCAGACCTTTTTTTTCCCCCCATTTATCCCCTCTCTCTCTCTCACTGCCACAGTGAACAAATCCGGCTCTTCCAGCACTCCAAGTTCAGTGAGCCAGAGAAGAAGAATATTGAGGAGATGATTGAGAGCAACAAGAAATGGCTGAAAGGCTTCAAGAAGGATTCCAAAGTGTATCTTTTACCTGCGTCTGGTCTTTAATTGCATTGCTGCTTCCTGCAGAAGGTAGGAGGGGAGTGGCAGGAGGGCTGTGAAATGAAGAACTGAGCAGCAATTTCAAGGCCTTGGCCTCTGTTCCAGTGCCTGGTTCTGCAGAGGGATGTGGTGCTCAGCAGATGGGGCAGGAGTGACCTGTGCTGCTCTCTGGGCTGTGCTTGGCTGGGGAAGTTTCCCTTCCTTTCCCTGGTTGTGTTGTGGTGCTCTTTAGTGACACTGCTCAGCTGTAAAGGAGCAGTTTGAGCTGGGAATGTGAGGATTGAAAAATACGGACCAAATAGTGCAGAATTGAGGATGGGGCAGGCAAGAAGGAGGTCTGGCTTTGCAGGGCTGCTTCTGGTGCTGAGGATGGAGCCCTTGGCCACGGGCAGGCCCTGCTGAGCAGCCTGGGAGGAGGTGAGGGCTCCTGGAGATGTGTGGGCTGGGTCCGTGGTGGGGCAGGGAGGGCTGGGCTCCCTCTGGAGCTCTCTCCAGCTCTGTTTTGAGGGATCTTGTAGCATGGGGCTGGACCAGAGAGCAAGATCTCTCTGTGCTGTGAGCAGGGCTGCTCCCAGGCCGTGTGGTGCCAGCCTTGTGCTGTTGGTGTCTCCTCAGTGTGCACTGACATTAGCAGTGAATCCTCATGGCCTCTGAGCTGTCCTGAGCATGGTTTGCCTCTGAATTCCCTAATCCCCCTCTAATTCCATTTGAGTGGGATGCAGCAGGCTAAATACAGCCCGTGTGCACTGGGCTGGCTCAGTACCTGGTACCTGTCCTGCCTGTGCCAATTCCTGCTGTGAGGAATTTTTCCAGGCTTTTCCTTCACCCAGCCCTCAGACCTCTCTCCCCACGGGCACAGAAGCCCCCAGGCAGCAGCCCCAGCCTCCTCCAGCTGGGCCTGGATGAAAACAGAGACATCAAGGTGTACCACTACTGAAGGTGGGTTTTTCTCTGCAGGGATGGTGGGGGGCCTGTGCAGCCTCCCCGTGATGGGCTGGGCTTGGGTGATGCCCACCCAGGCACCTCCACACTCTGTGTGTGTGTGCCATGTCCTTGAAACTGGGTGATTTGCAAGGGAGTGGAGGAAGGAGGAAGAGAACTTCCCAGGTGGATTCTTCTAATCCTGTAATGTGTCCAAATATACTTTATAGACTGTTTAATCCAGCGGTGACATATCAGGGCTTCAATAAATCAACATTTCCCTCATTAGTATTCCAGCACTGGCGAGGCAGAGCCGTGAATCACGGAGGACTTTGAGTAACTGGTCAAGGGGGAGGATGTGAATCCAGCTGGGGGCCCTGCTGGAGGAAATGTGTCAGGAAAGGAGCCTGCCCTGATGCCCAGCAGTGCTGGGTGGCGGGTGGGCCGTGTCAGTTGGCCCCTGGCATGTGGGAGCAGCGGAATGGCTGCAGAGTCTGGGGATCAAAGCAGGGAATGGCACATCCCAGCTCCTGGGGAGGGTTCTGCTTGTTTGGGGTGGAAGCAGTAGGAGCTGAGCCAAGAGTGGTAGATGTGGACGAGCCCTCCCCGCTCCGCACACGCCAGGCTGGCCAGGGCTGTGCAGCACAGCAGCTGCTGCAGCTCTGTGCCCTGTCAGGGATGTGGTGGCAGGGCAGGGTCTGGTGCAGGCAGGGCTGAGGAGCTGCTGTGAGTGCTGGGACAGCCCCACCTGCGTCCTTCCATGCCCTGGGGAGGGGGATCCAGAGCCCGGCTGCGCAGCTGGGATCTCTCCATGCACAGGGCTGGGGAGCCCCTGCCACAAATCCTGGAGCCCGATCCTGCTGCCCCTGAGGCAGCTCCACAGGGATCCCGGGAGAGCAGGGCTGTGGGAAGGTGCCTGAGGAGTTGGGATGAGCAGCTCCTGGAGCTCAGCTGTGACACGGTGGCTCAGGGCTTTGCTCACCAGGTGCTGTGATGTTCCTGGGATCCACAGGGTATCCCAGCCTGCTGGGGTGCTTGGAACTGGGAGGGGTTTCACTCCACCCGGCGGGGAGGAGTCAGGCTTTCACGGGAAGGTGCGATTTGGTTGTCTTTGTCAGTATTTCCTCCGAGCTGACTCTAAATATTTTATGCTTTAAAAAGCTGCCGAGCCACTCTCCCGCTCCGGCTGACGAGGACGCTGCACTTCAAGGGAGCCCATCTGTGAGAAACCATCTTCAAAGCCACTCTCCTGAGACAGCTGCTGGGGGGAGGCTCTGAAGCTGCTGCCCCACACCCCCCGTGCTGTGCGAGCCCCTCGGGTGGGCAGTGGGGGCAGGCAGAGCCCCCCTGCTCTGCTCCCTGGGTGCAGCGTGCTGGCACACGCCGTGAGCCTGGCACAGGGATGTTTACATGCAAATAGAAATATATTTTTGATGAACATCATTTTAAAAGCTCTTAAGAATGTATGTATTTTATTTTATTTTTTTTTTTTTTGCTTGATGTTTTTCTAGAGTTTTTGTAGTCATTCAACCAGCCTTATTCCTTCCCAGGAAAGGAGGGATGGAAACACGGGTATCCCATCTGCTGTTGGATTGCACAAACCCCTTCCTGTAGGGATTTGGCTTTTAGTTTACTGCGTACTCAGAGGACACACAGCAGTCCTTCCAGTCAGGGGTTTTAGAAGGGGCCCCACAGTTGTGGTGGCTGTGGCCAAAGCCATATCACTGAGTCCGTGCTGTGTTTTGGGAGAAGCATGCATTAGTGGTGCAGGGAAATGCCAGGGTTTTTTTAACACTAACTTGGTTTGAAACCTGCTCCTTTTTCCTGTTAAAACCCGGGACAGCAGCTGTATCTGGTTTTGTATAAATTAAATCAACGTGAGCCTGTTTTGTATGATGGTGGTGGTTGTCACTCTGTTTTGTTGTAGCTGGATATCCAGCTGTACTTACCTCTCACATCTCCCCTTGTCTCTGGGCTCTCTCATGTTCTGTCTTGTCAAGGTCATTTCTGGCAGTTCCCAAGACCACTTAAGCTCGCTGTGGCTTTGTTACCATTATCCTTTTAAGTATCTGGACAGGGTAGCAAATGCAGAGGCAGAGGGAGGAAAGCTGCAAACCAAAACTAGAGAAGGAAAACAAGGCGTTGCTCTGGCAGCCTGGGATCTGTTAAAAGTGTCTTGCTGTTGGCTGTGGCTGCTGATTTCCCGTGGGGTTGGGAGCAGCCAGGAATTGCCCCAGCAGCCTGCTGGGTGCTGCTGGGATCGCTGAGTAACGCTCTCACCAGGAATTAGGGAGGGTTGGGGACGTGCTCCTCTCTTCCCATGGCATGTTCCCATCCCCTGCTCACCTCCTGCCAGCAGCCTGTGGGAGCTGGAGAGGCTCAGGGAGAGCAGGGTGTGCATCAGCTGCTCATGCACAAGTGGAGGCTGCCGGTTTTGTCCTTAAAAAGAAAGCTAACCACCACCAGGCTTTTTTGCCCCAGTTCCTGCTGTGTCTGAGCTGCACCGGTGTGTCTTTGCCCTCTGGAGAGCTGGATAAGAGCTGCTGGAGGAGCTCTGGTGGCAGCACACGCTGTCCAGGCGGGCACTGCTGGGGACAAGTCTCCCACCCCACTGCTGGGCAGTTGAGGGTGGTTCTGTGACATCCCAAATGCCAGCAGGAGTGTGGGATCCTCCTGGGCGTGGTGTGACCCTGCTGGGATGGGTCCCCACGGGGCAGGGGTGACCCCAGGCTGGGCTGGGCTGTCTGTCCGTGCTCCCTGCCGTGCTGTGTGCTGGAGCAGAGGATTTGCCTTTCCTGGAATGCCTGCACCGTGCCTCTTGGAGAAACTCTGCGATTAGAAGAGCAAAAGGGCAGTGCCTGATTACTTCACCAAGCTGAGCAGGGGCTGTAAGCTCCTTAAGGGGCTTGGCCTCTGCCTGCCCAGGGAGGGCCATCTCAGTCCTGGCTGTTTGGAGATCCCGAGGTGCTGCTGCCCAGCTGAGGCTCCCCGGGGCGGAGGGAGCGCTGGCACAGCCTGGCCATGCTGGGCACCCTGATGACAGCGCTGTTCTTTGTGGTCAGGGCGGTCAGACAGGTGAGTCCGGGCAGCAGGGAACATTTATTTATGGCAGGGGCCATTCTCTCCTGCCTGGGGCTGCTCTCTGTTGGGGCAGGGAGAGGAGGCAGCAGTTTCTGTTTGCCCTGCTAGGAATGGCTTCTGTGCCTCCTAAACCACGCTGGGCAGGGGGGCTGGGAGCTCTGTGGGGTTGGTGTGGGTGGCAGGGGAGGGTTGTGATCTCTGGTGATGATTGTGGCTGAGCAGCTCTTTCTGTTCCTCTTCCCCTGCTGAAAAACCTTCCCCGTGTGCAGCTGGGGACCAACCTGTTCCGTGAGGAGCCCCTGCCTTACCTGGTGTACCAGCCCCTGCCCTGGCAGATCCAGTGCGTGTCCCAGAGCCGCCGCACCAGCCGGGACAGCGAGGTGAGGGCTGGCAGGGCCAGGGCAGAGGGGTGAGGGCTGGCAGGGCCGGGACAGCGAGGTGAGGGCTGGCAGGGCCGGGACAGCGAGGTGAGGGCTGGCAGGGCCGGGACAGCGAGGTGAGGGCTGCCAGGCAGCCTGGAGGTGTAGGCAAGGGGAAAATGGAATGCCAGGAGGGCAGGGTAATCTGGAAAATGTTGGAGAGGTATTTGCAGACGAATTCAAGCTTATTTCTATAAATAGAAATATCCCCTGGAAGNGGTGAGGGCTGGCAGGGCCAGGGCAGAGGGGTGAGGGCTGGCAGGGCCGGGGCAGAGGGGTGAGGGCTGCTGGCAGTGCCAGTACAGCGAGGTGAGGGCTGCCAGGCAGCCTGGAGGTGTAGGCAAGGGGAAAATGGAATGCCAGGAGGGCAGGGTAATCTGGAAAATGTTGGAGAGGTATTTGCAGACGAATTCAAGCTTATTTCTATAAATAGAAATATCCCCTGGAAGAGCTGGCAGCCCAGGAGCTGTAGGTTTGTGGTGTAGGGGCTGTCTCCTTCCTGGTTTGAAATGCAGACCCAGGGAGGATAGCCTGTGCCAACATCCGTCCATGGACTGGAGCATCTCACAGCTCTGAGTTTGGATGCAAAGCTATTCCCTACCTCTCCTTAGAGGTCTTTTCATAAATGCAGATTAATTAATCAGTACTCTTTAAGGGAACAACAGTAAGCATGTTCCAATTTCTTAAAGGGAATGGAGAATGGAAAGGTTCTGGGCTGGCCTGAAAGGGGCTGCCCTCACTGCCTCTGCCTGGGGTAGAACTAACTTTTATTTCTCTGCCTTTCTAGAGAGGCAGGAACTCCAGGCACAACAGCATCTACTCACTTTCTGGAGAGAAAGGTGAGTGTGGAACAGGCAGGGAGGCAGCAAAAAAACCCCCAATCAACACAAGTAATGAGTGGAACTCCTGGCTGGGGCTGGATGCAGCAGAGGAGCAGGCATTGTAGTATCTGCATCCTTCCTGGCCTGTCTCCCACAAATCTGCCTGTGATGTTATGAAGGGGTATTTGATGATGAGACACTTGTTAAGGTGTGCAGCATCAGCCAGTGCAGGTCCCAGTGCTGCAGGGCTGGGTGTAGAACCCCACACGTGTGTCTGTGCAGACCCCTGCTCCCCTCCTCCCAGGGAACCTGCCCCATAAAACAGCCCCCTTCCCCTTGTTCTGGGAAAACCACCTGGAATTCCCCCACCCTCCCTTCTCCTCGGTCTGGTGTCCAAGGCTCTGCAGTGCTCAGCAAAGAGGATTTGAGCCGTTCTATTCTCGGTGCCAAGCGGATAACGGGCGGTGGGGGCTGGGGGTGCCAGCCCTCCTCCTGGCCCAGGAGCTCTGCCCAGCCTGGTGCTGGGCTGGGGGTTTCACTGCAAATAGGTGCAGGTCTGGGGGTGCCAGGGGCTGAGCCCCTTGGGCAGGTGAGTTTGTGGCAGAGCTGCACGGCCGGGGCTCACCCTGGCAGTGCCCGGCAGTGCCTGTGCTCAGCCTCTGCCCTTGGGCAGCATTCACAGCTGGCAGTGTCCTGCTGAGCAGGGCAGGGGGGAGCCCTCTCCCTCCTTTTATTTATCTTTTTCCTCCGCAGTTTCTTTCAGGCAGTGAAGGGAAATGGGTTCGGGTGGCAGTGGTGAGTTTATACAGCAGCATCTGGCCCCAGGATCCCTGATGGCTGCTCGGGGGGTGCTTAGCAGTGACACACTGGCTTAGAGGAGCACTGCTGAGTGGCTTTGATGCAGTTCCTGTTGAATTTCACAATACTTCCCTAATGCCACATTAAGGGGGAGTGGGGAGGGCTCCCATTTGTCAGCGTGAGAGCTTTATTGCTGCGTGGGGCCAGGCTTTTTTTCTAATCTTATTTGTGTGTGCGAGAGTAAGCGAGCATCATAGGTGGTGATTAAACGTGGGGAAGCTGCGGCCTTCAGGGAGTGGAGCTGTGTAAATAGAGGGCTCAGCACTGCCAGGGAGGCTGGGCTTTGCTTTGCCTCCCCTTCCCTGCTCCTTTTGCCCTGGAGATGTCCCTGCGAGCTGGTGGAGTTGTGGTTTCATGCTGTGAGCTCTGCAGCGAGGACAGCTGTCCTGTCTGAGGAGTGGGGAGGCCACTGACCCCGTGGGGGTGATGCCAGAGCCCTGCTCCTGCTCCATGGAGCCTGTTCAGGGCTGTTGGCACTCTCTATGGTCACTATGATGCTCTATTGCCTCCCCAGGTGATGTGACCCCTGATGCCAGCAAGGAGAGCAAGGTCACTGACCCTTCTGAGAGGGCAGCCATCACCATCCAGACCCACTTCAGGAGGTACCAGCAGCAGAAGCAGGAGAAGAAGTAACCACAGCATCCACCTGTGGCCTGCACTGCCCCTCCTGTTTGTCTCTTCTGTACCCCAGAGTCATTTGGGGCCGTGGTGACTGTGAACCTGCCCCCAATACGTAGCTCCTGGTGCAGGTGTAGGTTCTCTGCCCTTGTGTTGGTGCTCACAGGGAGTTCTCTGTCCTGCTCAGTCCTTCCCCAGACAGCATCACTTGGTGGGCCAGGTTCCAGCTGCTGAGGGGCTGTTGGGGACAGGGCACAGGCGTGACAGCACATCTGGGAGCCTTGGCCAGCCCTTGGGTGCTGCTGTGAGCCCCAGCAGCTGTGTGGGTGGGAGGGGGTCCTGCACAGCAGAGGCTGCTTGTGGGCTGGTCACTGCCCAGCTGGGGCTTGTTTCACCCCAGGAACCCTCCCCTGTGCCTGCACCTCCTCCACTCTGCCTTTGTCCCCTGCTCTGTGCAGCCAGCAGAGGGTCCAGCAGGGTGTCCAGGGGCCAGCCTGGAGTGGGAAATGCCAAGGGAAGGTGCTGCAGGCTGTGAGGGGAGCGGGAGGGGAGCTGGGAGCTGCTCTTACCTTTTCTTGGGGAGAACTGGTTGGGGTGTGCTGGTTCCAGAGCAGGCACTGGTGGGACTCTGTCCTGAGGCTGACCCCCTTTCCTTCCCCAGACAGCCCCCTGGTAATGCTGCTGTTGGCCTTGGAGCCCACCCAGCCCCCTGGCCTGGGCTTCTGGTGCATTTCTGAGCTCAATGGCTTCTTCTCTGCTGTTGGAAGGCAGAGCTGGGCTGGCATGGCCTGGATGGGCTGTTCTCCTTCACATTCTGCTGTGGTGGAGGGCAGGGGGCTCCCTGAGAGCAGGGGGGTGTTTGGGGGCTCACAGGGGAGTGCTGGAAACTTGTGCTGTGTTAAACTGTGCAAGGCCAGGGCTTGTGCCTGCTGGGGAAGGGAAGGGGGGAATCCTTGCTGGGATGTAGGAGGAAATCTGTACTAGCCAATTCCAATAAAGTTGTATTAATCTCTGTTAATCTGTTCCTCTTTTATCTTGCTAATCTGCTTACTCACAGCTGAACACGCTTGCCTTTTCTTGCCTCCTCTATTTTTAATTCTATTTCCCCCTTCTATTTCTATTCTCAGCCTGGGGTTGGTATTCTGGAGGTGCTGCATGGCTGTGACCCTGGTTTAAGGGCTGGGCACTTGGTTTACTTTAAAACCTGTATTATGTAATGGTTTATAAATGTTCTGTGCTCCGAGGCCTCCCCACCAGCCTGGTTGGGAAGGGTGCCCCTCTCCATATGGGATGTTCCTTGGCACAGTGGTACCTGAGTAATGGCCAAAAATGATAAAAAATGGGCACAAGGAATTGTCTTAGCAGCTTGTTTCTCAAGCCCCAGAGGTGAACAGCTGCCAGGCTCTGGCCAAGGCGCTTCCAGCTCTGCAGGATTCCAGGAGTTACCTTAGTTAGGAAGAACCAGATGGCGAAGGAGGATCTGCTGACCAGTGTGCCAGCAGGCTGGGAAGGGCACTGCAGAGCTGCACGTGGAAGCTGCAGTAACATCACTGTATTTGCATGTCATTTTAATTTGGGTACTCCGATTAAAAAAAAAAAAAAAATCAAGGAGAGAGAGAGGTTGAAAAAAATGACCTCTGCAGTGCTTGATTATAGCTGATGAATTAAACCTTGTCAAGAGAAAAAAAAAAAAA
>VWYO01017327.1:73045-100097 GCA_013400275.1 Rhadina sibilatrix
GAGAACCTGGGCTATGGAGAACCTGGGCTATGGAGAATGCGTTGGGCTACAGAGAATGATTTGGGCTACAGAGAACACTTTGGGCTACGGAGAACTTGGGCTACAGAGAACCTGGGCTATGGAGAACCTGGGCTATGGAGAATGTGTTGGGCTACAGAAAATTATTTGGGCTACAGAAAATTATTTGGGCTAGAGAGAATCATTTGGGCTACAGAGAACACTTTGGGCTGCAGAGAACCTGGGCTGTGGAGAACCTGAGCTATGGAGAATTTGGGCTATGGAGAACCTGGGCTATGGAGAACCTGGGCTATGGAGAATGCGTTGGGGTGTAGAGAACATTCTTGTTCTATTGACAGAGAATGTGTTGTACAGAGCAGGTCCTGCTGCAGAGGGAGAGAACGTGCTGTGCCACAGAGAACACGTTGTGCTATAAAGAATGTGTCACATCCTCATCCCAAAATTGTCCCACACAGCGCCACGCCTGGGATGTGTCAGGCTCCAGCGTTCAGCGCTGTGCACAGTGCCCTGTAATGTGCCGTGATGCAATAGTGTTAATTACATCATGCTAAATGCACAGTGATAAATATTATAACATTGGTGTGATGTAATGTACCCCAATGTACAGGGCAATACAGTACTATAATGGCAATAATGGGATGCTAAAGTTCTGATACGTGACAGGCGCAGATCCCATTCTGAAAAGCACAGTGGGAAATGTTCCTTGTGCTCTGTGTCCTGCCTGTGCCAGCACCCAGCAGTGGGATGTGGTGTGCCCCACACCTGGCTTTGCTCTGCCAAGGTGAGTGGCTGTGCTGCCATAAACAACAGGTTCTGCCGTGTTGTGTTATGGCATCATCTATAGTTAGTGCCCTAATTTAAGGGTTTTATGTCTGTGTATGGATAAGACCCTGTGCTGTTATATTGGCTGTTATCAGTGTTATAGGGTTTTATTTCTGTTCTATTACACTGCTCCCTTTGTGTTCTACAGCATCACCTCCAGCTGTAGGGCCTTAATTTAAGGATTTATACGCCCATAGATGTAAAACCCTGTTATTAGTTTGCCTTTTATATTTGCAATATATAACACCTCTAGCCCCAGAGCATCACTCCTTTAATTGTGTATATTGTGCAGTGTGTTCTGTGAGGGCACGTTCCTTTCTTCACAGGGTGTGGAGGGAATGTATTGCGGGATCTGTGGTGCTAATATAGGATACAGCACAAATATATATGGGATTATAGATATTAATACCTTAATTTAAGGAGTTATTGTTATGTATATATATTTCAATATTTACATTAAAATATAATTTATATATATAAATGTACATAAATATCTATATAAATACATATAAATTTTTATATTAAAATATAAATTTTTTCTATATAGATATATAGATATATACTGTAAAAGTATATAAAAATTTACATGTAAGTATACATAAACCTATGTATAAGTGTAGAAATTTTTATATGGAAGTATAGAAATTGCTATTTAAATATAGAAATTTATATATCAATATATAAAAATCTATATTAAGAATATAAAAAATTATGAATGAATATACTTTATATAAATGTATATATGTACATATTTCCATAGAAATAAAAATTATACAGTTAAATATATAAAAATGATCAAATATATATGTATATATAAATATATATATTTATATATATTTATACATCTATAAGGCCCTGCATCATTATATTGCCTCTTACAGGTGTTGTACTGGTGTTATTATAGCACTATTACCTTAAATCTTGTATGCTTTGTAATATGTTCTGTAAATCCCATTTTTTTAAGGTTACAACGGTGTTAAACCAAATACACTCTGTGCATTAAACTATGCCATAAAAATATGTGGCCTAATTTGCTGAGAAAGATGATCGCATTCTATTGTATGTTATGTAATCAGTAAATAAATTAACTATCAATTCCCACCTGTGTGTTTTTTTAAACATCTCCCAGGTATTGTTCTGTTTTGAGGTAATAAAACTCATGGGGGTTGGGAGATTTGTCGGGGCTCTTAGCACTAAGGATAGGGAAGAAATACTGAGGAATGCCAAGGAATACTGATGGGTATTAAAAAATGGCAATGAGTACTAAGGAAGGGGAAGGAAGAGTAAGGAATAGCTAGGCATACTGAAAAATGGGAAAGAATAATTAAAAAAGCACGGGGAAATATCAAGGGATGTGGAAAGAACAGTAAGGAATGCTAACGAATAGGAAGGAATACCGAAAAATGGGAAGGAGCAGTAAAATACAGGGGAAGAAAATACATACTTCCTTACTATGGGAAGGAATATTAAAGAATGGGGAGAAATGCCAGGGAACTGGGAAAAAAAAAAAAATACCAAAGATGGGGTGGAATCCCAAGGAAAGGATGGAATCCCAGGGAAAACATGGAATACTGAGGAGTGGGCAGCAACATTAAGCAACAGGGAAAGAACATTACCAGCACGGGGGGGAAATACCAAGAATGCCGAGGCATACAGGACTGGGAAGCCCTCCTAAGGATTTTGGGAAGCCCTGGGGCACTGAGGGCCCCCAGAGAGCCCGTGTGAACCTACTCTTGCTGGCGCGGTGCGGGATGGGCACGGCCACACCCTTGCCCCGCTCGCTGTCCTGGGGCTTGGGCGGGGAGGCGGTGAAGCGGCAGATGCCGGGCTCGGACGGGGTGCTCATGGAGGTCATGCTGTCAGCGTTGTCCGTGGTGCCCGTGGTCATCTGGTCCGAGGAGCTGTCGGAGATGAAGCACTCGGTGATCTCGAACTTGGCGTGCTGCAGCTGCTCCTCCAGCTTGGCGTGCTCGTAGGCGCGCGCCAGCTCCTCGTAGGTGGACGAGGCGCTCTCTGTGGACACCATGCTGTTCCGGCCCTTGTCTGTGGGGACAGGGTGTGTCACCTACCTGTGAGCTCTCCCTGGCACCTGGAACGCCTTTTCCCACGTCGTGGGAATGCCCAGGCTGGCCCTGCAGGGATACACCTGGCCACCTTTGAGGTGGACGGGACATGGAGCAATCCAGTCTAGTGGAAGGGTGAAATAGGGAAGAAATACTGAGGAATGCCAAGGAATACTGATGGGTATTAAAAAATGGCAATGAATACTAAGGAAGGGGAAGGAAGAGTAAGGAATAGCTAGGCATACTGAAAAATGGGAAAGAATAATTAAAGATGAGCAATAAGGTCCCTTCCAACCAAGCCACTTTGTTTTTTAATGGTTTTATCTGTCCCCATAGCTGGGCATGGTCTGGCTGCTCAGAGCCACCAAGCTGTGGTTCCATAATCCCACTGATAAATTCTGCGGTCACCCTGAACTCACAGTTTGGGGTCTCTGTGCACCCCAAAGCAGCAGATTCCTGCCAGCAGCAGAGCCAGGGAGGCTGTGGCCCTGCATACCTGTGTCCTGCGAGAGGCTGGCGCTGTAGCTGTCACTCTCGGTGACCGTGATGCCGTGCTGGGAGCCCACTGTCCTCCAGTCCGAGGTGAGGGTCCGGGCGGGGGTGGACGCCTGGCACTTGGTGAGTGTCCACTGGCTGGAGTAGCGGTTGCGGGTGCTGTGTGCAGACTTCACGCTCTTCCTGGACACGGGGTCTACGACACAAAGGTGCCAGAGTCACGGTGGGTCCCTCCCACTCGCAGCCAGGATGCTGTCCCCTCTCCCTGGAGCACTGCCTACCCCTTCTGCCTTCACAGCAGCTGCGTTTGGGCATGGCCAGTGCTGGAGGGGAGTTTCCCCACACCTGCCCCGCGTGTCCACCCCCTAGCACAGCCAGCCCGGCCCCACACACTCACTGGTGCCGGGGCGGATGTCGGACATGTCGATGAGGGGCCCCGTGTTCTGGATCAGGGCCGGGTGGTGCAGAGAGACGCCCGTGCAGAAGCTCTGGGGGTTCACTGCCTGGCTGAACTCCGTGTCGGTCACCGGGATCGTGGCTTTGTCATCCCCTGCGGGAGGGAGCTGGAGCTCAGACCTCTTTGTGGTCAGGCACTGTAGGCACCTGCTGGCCCACACTCAGTCCATCCATGGGACCCCAGCACTCCGGGGCAGCAGGGGATGGGAGCTTTGCCTGTGCTTACCCAGCTGCTTGATGCCCTCCTTGTCCTCGATGAGGAGCTGCACCCGTGGGATGTCGATGTGCAGGCGGGGGCCCTGTGGGGGCCCCTTCACCGGCGTGTCAAAGCTGCGGTTATTCTTGCTGTGAGGTGAGAGGGGACGCAGACCCGCCCATTACCGGACAGAGCCCCGGCGGCTCCAGCCTGGCACGGGCTGGGGATTGCCCCCAGCCAGCCCACCCGGGGCAAGCTCCACGGTGGGTGCTGGGACCCTCGGGCAGGCAGGAGCAGCCAGGAGCTGCTGTGCCACAGTCACTGCCACAACTTTCACAGGTGTGAGCGTGAGAAGGTCTGAAACTGACCGAGGGCTGTACCTGGGCTTAAAAGCAGCCACGACCACCCCCAGCAGCACCTATTCCCCTGCCTGCCCACCCAGCCCCAGCCACGGGCAGATGTGAGACTCACCTGATCAGCATTTCTGCCAAGCTCTTCGCATCTGTGCAGGAGACACAAAAACCAGAAAGTTTTTTGTAAGGGAGCACTTTAGGGCACAACGAGGCAGCCCAGGAACACAATCTGGGGTCCCGTGTGCTGCGCCTCTGAATCCCATCTCACCTCTAAGCCTCTTCAGCCGCTTCTCCTTCCTCTTCTTGCGGATGATGAAAAGCAGAGCCACTCCCAGCGTGGCCAGGATCACGGGGCAGGCGATGGTGAAGAGCTTCTTCACATCATCACCTTCCCCTTGGGCAGACTTGATCGGGGGGATGGTGCCTAGGGCAGAGCGCGGGCGGGTGGGCACTCAGCAGGGCGGGACCCCCCAGGTCTGGTGGCCCTTTCCCCCAGCCCGTGTCCCCACTCACTGCCATCGTAGTCCAGCGTGGCGAACTGCGCGGTCTCGTTGCCGCAGCCGGCGCTGTTGCAGGCCTTCATGCGCAGCTCGTACCAGGTGGCCTCGCGCAGCTCGGTCAGGAACACCTCGCTGGAGCTGTTGGTGCGCAGGCTCTGCCACACCCAGTTGCCCTTGGGCCGGTACTCCAGCACGATGGCCGTGATGGGGCAGCCCCCGCTGCTCCAGCCCTGCAGGTTCAGCCTGGCGTGCGTGGAGTTGATGTGGGTGAAGAGGTGCTGGTCCTTGCTGAAGGAGGGCTCTGCGGGACAGGAGCTGTCAGGAGGGCGGGGAGGGGACCCCCGTGCCCTGTGGTGGGGCAGGGGCACCACAGGCCAGGCTCACCTCTGCCGTGGGTCTTGGCCTCGATGATCTCGCTGATGCGGCCGGCACCGACGCTGTTCTTGGCCGCCAGCTTCACCTTGTACCAGGTGCCACACTTGAGGCTCTCCAGCTTGAAGGAGCGCTCGGAGGAGCTGATGAACACGTCCTTCCACTCCTCGCTGTTGTCCACCGAGTACTGGAGCACGAAGCCTGTGGGAGCAAGGAGGGGGTCACCTCGGGGCACATGGGCGAGGGGAAGGGCCTAAGGCTGGCACAAAGCCTGTGCCCAAGTCCAGCACAGCCTTGCAGCGCCAGGGCACCTATCACACACCAATTCCTGCACTACTCTGCGCTCACAAGCAGTGGTAGAAACTGCCTGCTCTGCCCACTGCACGGACAAGAGGAGCCTGGGCATGCCCAGAACCTCCCGAGAGCTCTGCCAGCACCCCTGGTCACACCTTGCCTGCCCCCAGCACCCCCAGGCTGGCCTCACTGCTCATTTCCACACGGGAGTGCATGCTGTGATTGACTGGTGCGAGGCTATAAAGGGAAAGCCGGAATTAGGCAGCTCCCTCGGGAGGCTGCAGGGAAGTTGCTTCTGTCATTGCACACCGCCTCCTCTCCCGTGATGAAGAGTATTAGGAAGCACACTGTGTCCTAGATGAGCAAACCTGTTACGCTGCCATCAACAAGGTGCCTGGAGATGGCTGGTCTGGGCTTCCCAGGAGAGCACAGGGACACAGGGACAGCCCCAAGGGCATCGGGGCATCTCAGGACAGCACATCCCTGCTGCCCTGGCCGTGCTGACCAAACCTTCCTGGTGCACTGATAGGTTTGGCTATTTTTGCAGGATATTTAGCCAATTCTCAAATAAAAATAGCAGGGAAGAGTAGGCTTCCTGCCTTGCTGTGTGCATAATGAGCTGCACAAGGCAGAGCTGGCAGGATGGCCCCGGTGCCAACGCCACCCAGGTACCACCGTGGCAATGCCAGAGGGTTCACATGAAGGAGCTCTGTGAACACCCAGCTCCAGCTTGGGCAGAGCAGCAGGGATGCTTCTCACACCTTCCCACCACCAAGGATTCCCTGTGGATGGTGACACCAGGAGCTTCCCAAGGCCATGGGCATGTGATTCCCAGCCGTGTCCACATCAGCTCTGACACCCCCACACCACCCACCCTGGTGCCTGCCACTGCTTATTTATTTATTTTGTACATGCGGTGTGTTTTTAATATTTCTAATCCAATTATAACCAAATTTATCAACAGAGTCCGCTGGAGTGAAAGGCTGCTGGCTGGGGAGATTTGCTTGTAATTACTTTCATGCTTTTAATTAATTGTAAGCGAGGTCTCCTTCCTCGCTCCCCGCTCCCCCCTCCGCACGCAGCTGTTTCAACCTATAATTCATGAGATGAATCAGAGCAGAAAGGAGACTTGGGAAAGCTGGGATGCTCCTGAAGCCCTCCCAGAGCCCCCAGCCTGTCAGGGATGTGGGACAACTCCTGCTCTGGTGGGTTCAGAGTGGCACCAATGCCAGGAGACATGGAGCAGCACTGGGGCTGGCCCTGGCCACCACCACCTTAGCACCCAGTGATGTGCCTTTCATTAGTTACCTCAGTCCCTGCAGCTCGTCTAAAACACCTGACAAACCCCAAATCAGGGCTGGCAGCCCCTGCTAAAAGCTCAGCGGCATCAACCTTACTCTGAAGCATTTCTGAGGCATTTTGGAGAGGGGAAAACTGAGATGCGGATACAAAGATGTGGCACAGTGTGCCTGAGAACATGTTCCATGAGAAGTGATCCAATCATAGCTCTGGGCTGGGCTGCTGGCACCAGCCCCATCCCTCACAGCAGCCCTACCTCGGATGGAGCTGCCCCCGTTGTCCCCAGGGATCCAGGCCAGCGTGATGGACGATGCTGAGGTCTTGGAGACGGTCAGGCGGGGCTGGTCCGGGGGCACTAGGGAGGAGGGAAAGCCCCTGAGCACCTCACATATGCAGAGTGCCCCAAATGTCCCCCCCCAAAGTGGCAAGGACACGTCGGCACTCATCCCTGGGGCAGCACGAGCCCCTGGTGCAGGACAGACCCCGGGCACGGGTCAGCGGGGATGGAGCGTGTCCCTGCAGGGCAGACACGGAGGTGGGAACGCTCACCTTGCACCAGCAGGTTGATGATGATGGTGTCGAAGCCCCAGGTGTTGGTGGCAGTGCAGGTGTAGTAGCCGGAGTCCTCGGCTTTCACCGAGCGCAGCACCAGCGTCCCGTTGGCCTGGATCAGGCGGTGGCCGTCCACCGTCACCGGGATGGCAGAGTCCTCGCTGCCGGCAGCACAGGGGGCACATCAGCCGTCTGTGGCACGGCCTGGGCTGGCACCACCCAGCACGGCTGGCAGCCGCCTCCATACCTGTCCTTGGTCCACTTGATGGCAGGGACGGGCTCCCCGACGGAGTTGCACGGCAGCCTCACGTCCTTCATCCACGGTGTGGTGACGGTGCCTCCGAAGGAGATGATCTTGGCGGGGGCTTGGGGGCAAGGAGGAGGTCAGCCTGGGGGGCAGGCCCCGTGTGCAGAGCCCCCCGAGGGGTAAGGAGACCTGGGAACCCCGTGCTGCCCCTCCTCTGCCCTGGGGTCACCCTGCCATGGGGCAGGGTACAGCAGCGGGTGCCCCCCAGGCCGGCAGCCCCCCGTACCTTTGCCCGCAGGCTCGATGGTGACCTTCTCGCTGATGTTGCCGCGGCCGGCGGAGGTGACGGCGGCCACCCAGAGCAGGTACTGCTGCCCCCGGTTCAGGTGGGCGATGCGGTAGAAGAGCTGGTCCGGGCTGGTCTCGTACTCGCTGGGAGCCTGCGGAGGGGGACACGATAGAACGTGAAGTTTCTGTGAGACCCTCACCCCATCACCCCCAGCAGAGACCCCCCCAGCCCCCCGCGATGCTCTGCGTTTATCCCGAGCAGCAGCGGCTCGGCTCCGTTCGCATCCCTCAATGCCGGGGAGAGCCGGCTGGTGTCGTGATTCCTCCAGGGAGCCGGGCTGGAGCCCGAGGAACAGATGGCTGCGCCGGCATCCTTGTTCCCGGGAAAGGACGCTGCCCTGGCACCCGCCGAGCTGCAGCGGGGCCAGCCTGGAGGCAACCCCAGCCGGGCTGGCCCAAACCCTCTGCGTCCACAGCGAGAGGCCACGGGGTCCCCAAAACCCACGCGGGGACACCGCATCGCCCACAGCGACTGCCCCAGCCCTGCGGCGCCCTGCGGACAGGGCTGGCTGTGTGCAACACCGGCGACGGTCCCCATCACAAAGCCACCCTGCCCCAAGCGCGCCACGAGGGGTGGTACTGCCTGGCACAGCACTCGGCTGTGCCACCGTGCCAGCACCGGGCAGGGATGGGGCTCCACCAGCCCGGTGGCACAGGATGGGTGTATTTAACCATGACTTGGCAGGTACCCGTGCGTTCACACGCATGTCCTTGAAGGGACGTGGATGTGAGTGTACCCCCAAAGCAGACACACCTATATGAATATTGTATAGTATACATAATTTTTTTTTTTTTTTACCCAAATGACAGTTTTGACAAGATGCCAAGAAAACAATATCGGATCCCAGCGGTTTTACCAGTTGCTTTGATGAAAAGATTATGTTGCCCTGGAAACCAGAGGCTCAGATAGTGAAATGAGTTTGAGAAGGAGCTTTTGATAAGCACTAGTCTGCAGACCTCCCATCAACCTCTCCCTCACCAAGGAGGGATGGGGCCAGGTTGGATTTCTGTTTCATTTTTGGTCAGCTGCTGGCGTGTTTCCCCCTCTGGAGCGAGCGCTGAGCAGGGCAGGTGCCAGAGGATGGGAACAGAGAGATGATGGGGCCATTCCCTGGTGCACGGTGCCCATGGATGCCCTTGGACAATTCCGCAGTGCACCCCAAGAGGTCCTTGCTGCGGCTGCTGCCTGGCATCAGCTCTCCCTCCCGTTCCTGCTCGGCCAGCTCAGCATTCCCTGGCACGCTGCGGCGACTGCCAGCCCCATTCCCATCACGTACCGGCTGCCCCGAGCCGGGGCTGGAGCAGAAGATGGTGTACTTCCGAATGATCCCGTTGGGCTTGGCTGGAGGCAGCCAGGACACCACCACACTGCTGGCAGAGGATGGCACAGCCTTGATCCCAGCTGGGGGACCTGGAACTGAGGAGGGAGGGCATGGCAGAGCCGGTGCCAGGAGGTCTCCAAGGTCTCTGCCCAGCTGGGAGATGAGACAGCATCCTGCTGTGGGGCTGGCATCCCAACCACACCCTGGGAAGCAGCTGCAGTGGCAGTGTCACACACAGGCAGGGACAGGTCTGCCTGCAGGACACCTCTCCACGGGTGGTTCTCGTCCCCATGATAACCAGAGGCAGGAGGGTTAATTGCAGCCCAAGCTCTCCTTTAGAAATCATGATTGGCTTTTAATGGCCATCTCCTTAATCTGTCAGCCGTACCCTGCCCAGCTGCACCTCCCTCCCAGCATCTGGCGCTTCCCAGGACACAGGCCCAGGGATGCTCTGCTAGCGAGCTAATGGCATTAAAGTAGGGCAGGCGGGGTGTAAATATTTAAATATCCGCACTTAAGGAAAAGGGAAAAAAGGGGAAGGGAAATGCCCTGCCCATGGCTGTACACGGGGGGTTTCCCCCGTGCCCCGGCAGCCGCTCCAGCCCTTTGGCACGAGCGGGTGGCAGAGCCACTTACTGTCCTCCTTGGTCTGGATGTAGAGCACGCTGCTGCGGACGCCGTCACCCGCCTGGGTGTAGGCCAGCACCTGCACGCTGTAGTTGGTGAATTTCTCCATGCCCCGCAGCTCCACCCGCTCCCGCGTGGTCGTGATGTTCTGCATCTCGCCCCACTCTGCAGGAGACAGGGCCCGTCAGTCAGCCCCAGAGCCCCCCACGTCCCCCCGTCACCTGCTCCCCACGGGTGCTCACCTCCGTCCATGTAGAGGGACCAGAAGATGACCCGGTAGCCCTTGAGCACCCCGTTGAGGGTGCTGCGTGGGGGCTCCGACCAGGAGATCACGGCCACATCCGAGGTGATGGAGATGGCTCGCACGTTCTCGGGGGGCTGGCTGGGAACTGGGGAAGGAAGGATGAGGAGGACAATCAGCAGGAAGCTGAAGGAGCTGTGTCCCACACAGCCACCCTGACTGCACACACGGACCCCGCTGTGCTGCTGGAAACCCTCAGCCAATCCTGCCCTGCCTCCAACATGCAGTTTTCCTTCTCCTGGGCCAGCAAGGTGGGTGTGAACCCTGTGCTGTGGTGACAGGGAGGATGCTTCCCCGCGAGGGGAGAGTGGGAGAGCTGGCTGGATGCGAGGCAATTAGATCCCATTGCCCCGCAAGAGGTAACTCTAATTTTTATGAGCATTTAAATGATAATACATCACCGTAACGATCCTCTTTGAAAATGATTATTGTTTCATATTACTTAGGTGCAAAAATATAAGCACCATGTAATTAGGGACAGAGTATAATAAACTAATACAGATAGTCCGTTTGAACAAAATGAAGGTAATATAATTATGGAAAAGACACTATTGCTAAAACAGGGGCCCTTGAATACCCCGGGAGGAGTGCTAATGCAGCCAGGAAACGATCGCGGCTTGACAGGCTAACGAGAGCCTTAATTAAGTATGAAAAACTGCTGAACAAACGCACTGCAAAACTTTTTCCTCATTGTTTTTAAAACGGCCGAGGCCACCAGCCACCGTGTCCCAGATGGAAACCCGCCTGGCACTTCAGCAGTGCCAAAATCCACCTCACACCTTTCAGCTGTGCCACAATCCCAGCGCCACGGGTACCCCTGTGCTCCCAGCTCCTTCCCAGGGAGCCGTGAGGGCGCACGCACCCACCACCCCAGACCTGCCTGGGACGGGATGGGGATCAACTGAGGTTCCCCCAGGTAGGACCTGGCCCTGGGGACCTCGTCCTGGTTTGGTCACTGGGCCATCCTCACCGTCCTCCAGCGTGGTGGCGTTGATCTCGCTGGACGAGGGCCCCGTGCCCGCGCGGTTGAAGGCCTGCACCACCACCCCGTACTGCGCAAACTTCTTGAGGTTGTCCAGCGTGTAGACCTCGCTGTCCCCCGTGGCCTTCATCTCCACGATGCTGTACTGCCCGTTGCTGCCCGGGCTGTTCTCCCGGTAGCCGATCTGGTAGCCGCGGATCACCCCGTTCTGCAGCTCCTTCTTGGGGGCCTGAGGGACAGCGAGGGCAGGACGGAGCGGTGTCACAGGGTTGGGAGGCTCACAGGGCTCCGTGCCCCAACCACCTCTCCCCAGTGGCTTTTCTCAAGGCTTTCAAGATGTTTTCCCTCCCCACTTTTCACTGAGTGGTAAAATAGCGATTAAAAAAGGTCCAGTGGGTCCTCAGAGCCACCAGAGAGGAAAGAGCTGCCTGGACAGCACCAGTCCCCAACTGGAGCAGGAGAAATCCCAAGTCTGAGAGGCCAGATTGAGATCAATCTTAACAATATTTCTCTGAAGCATTAAGAAATCAATAGGGTTGATTGCGAATTTATGTTACAATGCCAGGGCGATCCATCTTGCTGAAATACTCCTAAAACGAAGTGACTTATCTTTCAAGTGAATCTTACTTTTCATTAATTTGTTTTTCAGTGCTTAAGGGGAGGAGGGGGAGAAGCTGAAACCCTAAATTTATTGACTTAGCAGTTCATTCCCAAGTCCTAACTTTATAATCAATTTTATTTTTCATTAGGCAGCTTTGAAAAAATAAATCCGATTCTAAGTTTTATTGATCTCTGCTCAAACACTTTGCAAGCCAGCACCTCAGTTTTTACGTATTTATCCTCTCTGCCCCATGGCCCCCCACGGACACCCTGTGAGATAATGAGCTTGTTGTAAAACATGATTGATAAGAGCCCTGAGCAATAAAGGTGAGCTGCTTGCCCAGCCTCCAGGTTTTCCTTTTTCCTGGGGAATTTTTCCTGATTCTTGTAACACTGATGACTTGCTGGTTCTCAGGACAAGCTGGGACAGCATTTGTCCAAGGCCCCATAGCCAAAAAAACCCCACACACCATCCCAGCCTCACTCACCTTCCACGTGACCTGGATGCTCTGGGACGTGATGGGCTGCAAGGTGACATCCATGGGAGGGCCATCGGGAGCTGCACAGAGACAGACACAAAAGAGCACATTGAGAAGGTTCAGGAGCTCCTCACCAGGAAAACCCCTGGCTTTAGGAGAGCTGAACCTCAGCCAGCTTCCCCGCAGGCTGCAGCCCCCGTGCTCCCCTTGCCCACCATCCCCAGCACCCACGCCAGGAGCCCAGAGCAGCACCTGCTTCCTCGGTGCTGATGGTGAGCTCCTTGCTGGGCTCACTGCGCCCGATCTTGTTGAAGGAGTACATGCGGATGCTGTACACGGAGGCGGGGTGCAGGTCCACGATGTTGGCCTGGTTGATGGTCGGGGAGATGTTGCGTGTGGACTGCTTAAAATCCCAGGAATCTGGAAGGGCAGCGGAGCGAGGCAGCAGGGTCAGAGCCTGAATCCTGTCCAGGGCCCACGGTGCTGAGGGGGCTGTGCTCAGCCAGGTGAGGTCCCCAGGCACCTCCAGCTTTTGTACCCTTGGAGAGGTGCTGCTTCCCTCTCTCTCCGTTGTGCTTTGGGGTTCAGTTTTTTTCAAATATTGTCTCTTTTAATATTCCCTTTCAAATGCTCCCATCCAACGGAAATTACCATATTTCATTAATGCCGCTCTCTCCTTTCTTCATCAAAGGAACCAGGATGCAGAATATTCCCTTGGAGGCACTGGTGGGGCAGTTCCACACTTGCCTGTGCAGGCCAGCCCCCAGCCCCACTGTGGCACGAGGAGGGGACATCACTGTCACCTACCCGACTTGTTCTTGTACTCGATATCGAAGCCGGTGATGATGCTGTTGCCGTCGAACCGCTGCGTCCATCGCAAATTCATACTCCGGGCTTTCACCTCACGGATCTCCAGCTCCGGCGGGTCAGGGGGCTCTTGGGGACAGGCAGGCAGGTTAGGGACGCAGGCAGAGAAGGCCCCCAGGAGCAGGGGAACCCTCTCAGCAAGGCTTTGCACCGCAGGGCTCACGCAGGGAGGGTGGAGTACCTTGGACAGTGAGCTGGATCAGGCCTCTGTCCTCGCCGTAGGAGTTGATGGCGTGACAGGAGAAGAAGACGGAGTCCCCGCGGTCGGCTGGTTTCAGCTGCCAGTGTTCCAGGGAGAGGAGCCAGTTCAGACTGAGCTACCCCTAACATTGTCCCCTGCCATCACTGTCTGCTCCCACCACAGTGCCACCCACTGGAGCTGCAGTCCCTCCCACGGCACTCCCGACACCCCTCTGGGCTCATCTTTGCCACTCAGGGAGCCCAGCGCAGTGCCAGGCTCTGTGACACCCACAGGGGACCACCACACCCTCCCCACACCTTCCTCTCTTCTCTCCAGCAGCCCAGGCAGGCGCAGGACGCCCAGGCCTCACCTTGAGGGTGGAGATGACCTCGTCGCCGTTGTCCTTGGTGGTGATGGCGTAGCGCATGTTGCGGTCGGGGTCGATGACGGTGTCCCCCTTCTCCCAGCGGATGATGATGGGCCGCTCGCCCCGCGCCGTGCAGTTCAGCTCCTTGGTCTGGCCCTTGATGGCGATGGTGGTGTTGGGGTGGGAGGTGATCATGGCTGGGACTGCGGGGAGGCAAAGCATCACCTGTGTGCCCGCGGGACGGGCAGGTGACACCTGTGGCTGCCCGGCCCCGCGGAGCCCCCGGACCCACCGAGGGCTCGGCGCATGCGGCTCTCGCCGAGAGGCCCCGCAGCCCAAAGCGGAACCGTCTCGCTGCATTATACAGCTCGGGATCATAAAATAATGAAGCAGATAAATTTTATAATGCATAGCATTACACCGGGGTAGACAATAAAACGTGAAAGACAAATAACCAAGTGCACACTATAATGAAGAGAAAGCCTCCAGTCTGAGACGTGCGGGTATGAATTATTGACTAAGGTTTTACACTCCCGAGGATGAGAGGAAGAATGTTTTCCATCACGGATTTGCATAATTCACTCGTATAAACCTGGGCAGAATACAGAGTGTGATTTCCTATCAGCAAGGCCGCCTTTGCATTGCAGATGCCAGAGATGATTTTTTTTTTTCATAGCCACCCCAATAGACAAACAGGGCCAGTGGAGACACCCTGTGCTGTGGTCACCACCTGGCTGGGGTGCAGGACCCAGAGGTGCTCGAGCAGTGGGTGCAGCACAGATGGGGATGGCTGGTTTGTGCTGTGGGGTGCTGTGCTGATCCCTGGCCTGGCTCTTCCCTGTTCCAAGAGCCAAGCCCTTTGTGCCACCCCAGTGCCATGCAGTGGGCTGGCTGTGGCAGGCACCACACAGGAGGAACAGGCTGAGGGACTGAGGGCAGGCTGGGTAAGCAGAAAAAAATGTAATGCATAAACAAACAGCAGTGCTGAGTCCTGCAGTAATGTATGATAATGACAATCCGCAAAGGCAACACACACTGTTCTAATGGGACACAAGAGGCTCTAATGAGCTACGACTCCTCGGCTTTCTGTGGCAATGTAATTCAATTAACAGCAAAGGAAACCTCTCCTCCTGAGCTGCTGGAGTTTGTGGGGTGCAGGACAGTGCAGTGCCCAGCCGGGCGCCTGTGTGACAATCCTGCCCCAAGGGGAGCACGGCACCTCTGAGCTGGCAGGGGATGGCAAAGAGCAGGGATGTTGTGGCAGCGCAGCCTGGGGCACCAAGGGTTACAAGAAGCAGCCCAGGACTTCTCCGCACTGCCCTGCCCCATCCCCAGCTGCCTGCCCTGCTCTGACACCTCTGCCTGCCTCAGCCCCAGGTCAGGGACGCACCAGGACAGAGGCAGGCCTGGGAAGGACTGTCCCAGCCCCAGCATCTTGTGTCCCACTGGGGTGAGGCCAGAGCACGGGGACAGCCGGGGGCTCCTGCACTCGGCCCCAGGCAGGGCTGACTGCACAGCACAGCACAAGGGCACACACAGCTGGAAGAGAGGCTCAGCACTGGCCTTGCCAGGCTCCTGCCCACTGTCCCCTGTTCCTGCCGTGGAAAACCTTGGAGGGAGCACCCTGCAATTTGGCAGACAGGGACAGTGGGGCTGTGGTCCCTGCACTCAGCCCTTGTTCAGCCCAGGCTGGAGGACACTGCAGTGGCAGAGAGTGTGTGGCTGTGGGGCCAAGGAGGCAGGGCAGCCCCTCAGGGCTGCAGCAGCCTTGGCTACACCAGCCCCTTCCCAGTGAGCAGAGGCCCCGGGAGAGGAGCTCCGTTTCAGGCTCTGCTTCACTGAAATGCACTTATTGATGTTTGATTAAAAGCAGCTCCTTGGATGTAAACATATCAACTTCTCTCAATTGCCAGGATCCCAAGGGAGCCGCACGTAGTCCAGAGCAGGAAAAGAGCACAACAAACCCCAAGAAAACCCCAAGCAGCTGTGAGGTGAGCACAGATTGGGGCATTGGTGCCCAACACCTGCCCTGGAGCAGCTCCGCAGCTTGCAGAGGGAACACATTGCTTGAAACCGGCTGCAGGGACCTCCAAAGGTGGCTGAGGGCTGCTCCCGACCAGTCTGTGATCCCTTCCTGGGTGCAGGGGCATCAATAATGCAGCAACAACCACAGCTCATGCAGCACTCTGGACAGACGGGCTTCCTTCCAGGAGAGCTCGCCTCCAACACCACCTGTGCCCCCCAGGGTCCACCCCACCCAGCCTCCCCCAGTGCCTACGGCCTTGTTAACAAGGCCACAGCCAGGGGCCGGTCCCGCTGGCTGGGCAGAGATAAGCCTGGGAACAAAGGGAGCCGCCAGCACGCTGCCGTCCCACACCCGGCTGGGGCACGAGCCGCTTCGCAGAGCGCTGGTGACAACTGAATGAGAACAGTGACAAGGGTGACAAGGGCTGTGCCTGCCTCCCTCGCCCCCCTCTTTCTTGTTTGGAGCTGGCTCTGTGATGTTAATTTGATTGCACCCGTCTCAGCTTCCTTTCTACACTGATTAGCTGAGTTTCACCTGAAGCATGAGATTAATTCAAATTGCATGGAAGCAATCAGTTATGCTCGTGCTGTGTGGCAGCGAACTTCCAGAGAGGGCTACGCCACGACCACAGACAGAGACCCCTCTCCCTGCCCCCAGGCTGGACCCCTGGCGTGGAGGTGCTGGCACGGAGCAGGCAGAGGAGCCCCCTCCCCAGCGCCCAGGGTGCTGCCGCTCCGGCAGGACCCCGGGGGATGTGGCTGTCCCCATCCCACAGGCTCCCAGCACCCGGGCAGGTGTGCAGCCATGTGCTAAATGGCATTTATCACACGCTGCTGGGCCCCTCACCTGCGCCCAGCCCAGCCCGCTGTCCCCTCGGGCACACGCTCAGACACTCCAGCCCTCCCCACCTTCCGCTGGATGCTGATGAGACCCTTCAGCAGGAGGGACAGGCTGCCACAGGAAAGCCCCGAGCCCACGGGTGACATTCCCCAAGCAAATCTGGTGGCTTTCCTCACCCACCACCCCCTGACAAAAGCAGCACCCAGCTGCTGCTGGCTCTGCCGGGTCCGTGGAACTCAGCCACGCTGATGCTGTCCAGTGTGTTACCCGGCTGCCCCAGCTCACCCCTGCAGCCCCTTGCTGTGGTGTCAGGGCAGGGGATGTGTGACACCAGCTGGCTGCGGCACTGCCCTCTCCCCTGCTGACCGCCAGCACGCTTTGTTTGGGCTCTGATTAACTCTCATTTAACTCAGTCCGCAGCGGCCTGACTTTCAGGGAAAGCCAGTGCTGATGTCCCTTTAATTGGGCTGACATTTCACTAAACAAACAAAAACCCCAAAATGAAACAAAACAAAGAGCCCATCTAATGCTTAATTGGCTGTGGCGCCTCGTCTACCTATTCATCCAAACCTTTTCAAAGGCAGCGAGGGCTCCGGGAGATGTAAAAGCACTCGCATAATAAGGTTATGTGCTATTCAAGTCAGCAAGCAACCTGTCCTGGGATGCAATTACAGGAGATAGCAGGGACACGGCACCAGTCCGGGCTCCCAGACTTCGCACGCTCACTCGGGATTAATCGCCTCGACTTTGTACCTGCACCTCATTGAAGTGCCTTGTTTGAAGTCGCTGGGTTTGATTCATCAGTTGGAGGGATAAATTAAACAGCTGACAGGGAGGGGAACAGGAACCTGGGAAGGCAGGGGCTGGGTGGGGAGGGGAGAGGCCCCTGAGAGAAACAGCTGCTGGTGTTAGGGAAGAAAGGGCCAGGCTGGGGAGGGGAGGCCAGGGCAGGGTGGTGACCAAAAAAGGCTGCTTGTCCTCTCTGCCCACAGCATCCTGGGTGGACAACCAGGGGGTGGTGGCTCCCACAGCTTCCCCAGCAGCCTCCATCCCCTCTGGCACGGCATGCTCACTGCCTCATTCCCAGCATGGGCAAGGCAAAGTTTAGTCTTTCTGAGCCCAATCCTGACCCCAGCCCCTCCTGGAGACACCAGGAGTGAGGGTGATGGCTCTGGACCCCCTCCACCACCTCCTTTTGGAGGTTTGAATGCTCCCAGCAGCAACGAGCCCAGTAACTAACACGGAGCTGGCAATTATACATTCTGCTGATAGCAACGGGAGAGCAATCCAATAACACACACAGTTCAAACACGGTGTCTAACAACACTTCCCAGCCCATCCCTGTCAAAGCAGCCCAGCTATTTCCTTTCCTCCTGGATGATGTAGATTGATTGCCTGGTTTTATTAAAGACAAAGTGTGTTTAATAGCAAAAGGGAAGCGGGTCCCTGGAGGGGAGGAATCAATGCCCTCCCGTGCCCCGCATTGATCGCGGGGAGGCGCAGAGCCGAGGCTGGAGCACGGCTGGTGCAGCTGGAACCCTCAGAACAGGGAAGGAGGCTGCACCAGGCCAGGCTCTGCTGGTGACCCCACGTCCCACAGCCACCCTCACCTCTGTTCCCTGGGTTACTGCTGTGCATTACATTTTTTTCTGCAGGTCCCTGTCCCTGTGACGATGCCCCGTGGCACCGTGGCACAGCCCTGGGCACTCACTCTTGACGGTGAGGAACATGGACTTGCTGATGTCTGTGCCCACGCCGTTGCTGGCCTGGCAGAGGTAGTAGCCGATGTCCTCCTCCAGCACGTGGCGGATGAGCAGGGAGCTGTTGGGCAGGATCTGGATGCGGCCCGTCAGGGGGATGGGGTGGTACTGCTGGGGGTTGCCACTTCCTAACAGGGGACACAGAATTCAGCTGAGGCAGAGCAGCTCTCACGAGGCTCAGAGCTGGGGTGGCCATGCCCAAGGGGCTCTCCCCAGCCTGCACTGACCTCCCCACCCACTGCTGTGACCCATCCCTACCTTTAGCGTGCTTCCACATGACCTTCGGAGGGGGGTACCCATCAACAGAGCAGTTCAGCACCCCGGCTTTCCCATAAATGCCATCTTGGTTGTTGGGCTGGACCACGAAACGAGGAGGCACTGAGGAGTTTGGGAGAAAGGACGGTCACCGCAGGAAAACCCCCACCAGAGCCCTACAACTGCCCACTCACTGCCTGTGGGCACAGGGGTGGCTCAGCCTTGCCCCTCACCCTCCCAAATTCCCTCTGCTCCCCGCTGTGCTGCCCTTCCTCCCTCTCCCAGCAGGGCTGGGGGGATGCAGGAGGCCGGGGCACCCCCGGGCTCACCCCGCACGATGAGCTGCCGCTCCCGGCTGACGGTGGCAGCGTCGTTGCTGGCGATGCAGGTGTAGTTCCCATTGTGCTTGAGGGAGACGCTGGAGATCTGCAGGGAGCTCATGAACTCCTTGCTCTCGATGGTGACCCCAGAGCCAGAGAGGATGACGTGCCCATCCTTCCTCCAGGTGATGTGGATGGGCATGTCCCCGGAGGAGACCACGCAGGGGATGTAGAGGAGCTGTCCGATGGAGGCCGGCGGGAACTCGAAGGGCTGGATCAGCGGAGGGACTGCGAGGGGAGAGGCAGAGAATGCTGGAGCAGCCATCCCAGGAAAGCCTTCCTTCAGTGGGGATGGGCTGCAGTGGGGCTTGGGGAAGATGCTGTCCTGGGAGGAGAAGCAGCCCAGAAGCTAAGACAGGCTTTTGATTCCACCAGGAACAAGGCCAGGGGACAGCAGGAGGTGCCATCAAGCAGAGAACAGCAGGAGGACTTCTCCCACCTGGCAGGGCCACCCTGCTGAGAGCGGGATGGAGAAATGCTGACCCTGCACTGGGGAAAGCCCTGGCCACCCCCAGCACGTGCCACCCGAAATTCCACCTCAGCATTTATCCACTCACAGAAAAGCCGTCATTAGATGGATGCTTTTCTTAAAGGTGCTGGATTCAGAACCAGCCATTATCTTTCTGATAACTTAATTAGGCAACTGCAGCATCTCTGGCAATGTGGGAGGGGGAAGAAAGCAGAGAGAGGGAGACAATTAGCTTAACAAGGCTCAGCACCTGGTAGATGAGATCCTTGTTCTGCAGTCTCCATAATTAAATTAGCAGCCTGCCAATTGTCCCTCTGGCAGTAGGGAGCTGCCCTCTCATGTGGGCACGGGGGCAGTTCCCTGTACCCCCACGCCCTTCCCTGGGCTCCCACCTCCACCCTGTGCCCATCCCATCGCTCAGCTCTTGGCACTGCTGCCCGATCCAGAGCATGGCAAGCAGAGGCTGTCACTGTCCCCCAGGTGGGAGCCACTGCCATGGGACAGGCAGGTGCAGGCAGGGCTGGCCTGTCCCTCTGCCGGCGGCAGCAACGTGGCTGGAGCTGCCAGAGCCATGGAGCCAGTGCTGCCTGTTTTCCATAATTAA
This sequence comes from Rhadina sibilatrix, assembly GCA_013400275.1. Taxonomy (NCBI): domain Eukaryota; kingdom Metazoa; phylum Chordata; class Aves; order Passeriformes; family Phylloscopidae; genus Rhadina; species Rhadina sibilatrix. The sequence goes on from VWYO01017327.1 coordinate 93,121, forward strand.
TGAATAATTAATTGGGAATGCACTGCAGTCTATTGCAGAGCGGGGATGGGCTTGTGGATCCGCGCCTCTCCAAGCACGCCCCTCTGGCCGACAGACAAGCTCTCCCTGCTCCAGCTTCCCACAGACAGAGCTCACAACTCCCCTTTCCTTCCCAGATCGCTTCCCACCCCCATTCTCCTTTCTCCAGAGCTCCCAGGCTCTCACTCGGCCACAGCCTGGAGCGCCCTGCCCACGGTGCCACAGCAGAGCCCATCCCAGCAGCTCCAATCCAGAAGTGACCCTGGGAGCAGCCTCTGCCATCCCACGGGGTGAAGCATCACCCCACAGTGCCCTGGCACTGTGTCAGCCCTGCGCTCCCCAAAATGCTGCAGCCACCCCAGCAGAGCTGTGTGGGAGCCCCAGGACAGCACCAACCCACACGGGATTAATTAAAACCTTCAAAGATGTCTGCAGGAATAAGGAGCTGCCAGGGCACCTTGGAGGAGGCTGGATTTTGGATTGTGCTGCTGGGGAAGTGCAGGGAAGAGGCCCAGCAGCACCTCAGATCAGCAGAGCCCTGTGGAGCGGGGAGGTTTGAAACTGGGGTCCTGGGGTTCCCTGGCTGAGCAGCAGCAGCTAAGGCTGGGCAGGAGCTTCCCTCAGTGTGAGATGGGGATGATGGGGCTGCCTGCACATCCCTGCTCCTGGGGGGAGCAGTGCCAGAGGGAACAGTAAAGCTTTTAGTGCTGTGTGATGGGAAGCACCTGCATAACTCACTGGTGGCATTTCATGTGGTCACCAGGCACTTGGGGCTGTAAAAGCTTTATGGTGCTCCACGCCACCCCCCGCTCCTTGTGCTACACAGTTATGTTTATTCACTCCCTGACTCTCTTCTAGGGCCTTTGCTATTCTTCTCCACAGGCCTTTTATCCAAGGGCCAGAGGAAATGAGGAACTCAGCCAGCAGGGCTGGGTGTAAATCTCCAGCAGGGGAATGAAGATGTCTGGCCCATGCTGCACCATGCTCCAGCCTGCTCGCCCTCCTCAGCCTCTCACTGGCCACTGACAGAGGCAGTAAATCCACACTGGGTAGGGTTCAGTAGCAGTTGCTTCCCAGGACACACAAATTCTCAGCTGAACTTCAGCATCCTGCACCCTCTGAGGGAACCTCCCAGCGAATCTCATTATTTAACAGCTCACAAACACCCTGAGATGATCTCCCCACATCAGCCTTGCCCGTCCCAGCTGTTCCAAGACAAGACCAACACCTCTGGCCTCTTTCCAAGCCCTGGGGCTCCACATGGACAGGGATTTATGTGAGGTGAGGAAACCAGGGCTGCCCAAGCCCTGCAGAGCCCGGGGGCAAGAAATGCTCCCTGCACTGCCCTTGGACAGGTTACCCAGAGCCTCCTCTCCCCTTTGGAAGCCGTGGAGAAGAGCATTAGCTAATCAAGTGGCAGCATCTCTAATCAGCTCGATGCGCTCTCTCGCTAACCTGATTCCTAATAAGAAAATGGTGGCTGGGCGGGGAGGGAGTGGGATCAGAGTAAATCCAGCGCACGAATCCCCCGCTGGGTGAGAGGCAGGATGACAATTGGCCGGCGCCGTCCCCAGCGCCGCCGTGTTTGTCTGAATGATTTACTGCAAATACCGAGCCGGCGACGGGAGGAGGCGACCCGACAGCTCCCGAGGACGGGAGATCCGGGAGCACCGCGCGCTCCCAGCGCAATCTCAGTCAGTCACTGGGAGGGGATGCATCCGGCTCAATTCATTAGGACTGATAGCTCCCTCAATGGGGCTGAATAATTGATGGCCTGGAGAAGCTTTTAAGATGTTCTGTGCGCTCGGAAGACCGAGAGTATTATTTTTTTAAAAGCTAGCACACAGAGAAAAACATCGGTGAAGGTGATCCAAGCAAAGGTTAGATGTTTTAATACGTTATGTTTACACCATAAATCCTTGCTCCATCACTTGTAAGGGGAAATGGATACAGCGTGGCTCGGGGCAGCTGCCGGCGGCAGGCAGGACCAGGTAGCCAAGCCAGCTCCCGAGGGCTGAGCTCCCACGCCCGGTGACTACGGAGCACAGCCACCACCTGGCCCTGCAGTTCCCCATGTGGTGCTCCTCTGCCTCCATCCCGCTGCAGGGAGATCCCAAAAGCAACCTGGGTGAGCTCTCCCTGCCGTCCAGGGGAAGCGTCCCCACCCTCTCACCTTTGACGGTGACGTGGACGCTCTGGCTGATGGAGAGCTGGGGCTGGATCAGCACGCTGCACAAATACTCCCCTTCATCCATGCCTTTCTGGACATCCATCAGCTTCAGGGTGCCGTTCTCAAAGACCACTTGGCGGTGGTTATCGGGCAGCAGCAGAGAGTCCTTGTACCACTTGATGGAGTAATAGGGGTACCCGATGACCCTGCAGTTGATGAAAGTGTCCCTACCCGCGACCGCTGTTATGTTCTTCATGGCGCGGATGCTCGGGGGACCTACATATTGGGGAGGAAGGAAGAGGCAGGCTAGGTTAATTCCGAAGGGCCATTTGCTTGCATGCAGATCTGCTGCTATTCCAGAGCGAGCTCCACAGGCAGAGGAGGTGACCAGGACAGCCGGGAGCCAGCCTGGTTTGGGTGAGGAGGCGGCACGGGCTCCTCTCAGCTCGTGTGGGGACAGCCGCTCTCCGCTGCGACCTCCAGCTACAGCAGCTCTTCCTCAGCCACCAACACAGGGCTATGCTCCTGGGGCACGGCCACACTTCAAACAGCAACCCCCAGCCCAGGGCTGGGGGAGCTGAGCCCACACACCCCACTGCTGCCCACTGTGGAAGGTCAGATGGTGTCTGTGTTTCTGCACTGGGCACTGTGGCCGCCCAGGATGCTTCCACCTGGCTCCTCTGGCAGCACCAGAGGTATGGGAGAGATGGGGAGAGCTCCCCCTCCATCACAGCTCTCTCCGCCTCTCCCAGGAGGAAGCTGCCTGCATTGTGCCAAACATCCTTGGCAAGAGCTGCTATGGGAACCTGACTTCCACTGGCAAAAACACTTCACCTCCTTGAACCCCACCTTTCTGCACCTCCCACTGCCAGCCTGCGTGCCACTGAAAAGCCAGACAGCCACCAGTTTCTGTCTGGCTTTGGAGCTGCCTGAGGACGGGGAGAATGCTGCAGGTGAGCCTTTAAACGAGAGGTTTCATGCATCAATAATTACATTGTTCTCCCAGCCGCTGCATAAAATAGCAAAGTAATCTAAAGATTAACCCTGTCTTGACTCCTCATGTGAGGGTGTAGCAGGATAACAGCTTAACAGGCACTTAGGATCAGCTGATGGACGGTGTTTCTCATTCTAGGACACGTTAAGAGAAGGAGCAGAAGAAAGGAATTAGCATCTCGCCCTGTAACCATGTCTTGGGCCTGTCTGAGGGACATGCTCTGTGCCACTGAAAAAACCAAATCTTATCTAGTGACAGCCCATCAAGAGCTGAGAGAGGGGGGAAAGGGAGACAAGGGAACATCCTCATTGCAAACGCTGCTCTGGCTTCTCCTGGCTGAGGGATGAACTTCCTCCAAATTCAGCTGTAAACGGCAGCAAAATTCCGATTCCTGGGATCCCAGCCAAAAAGCCACTAGATCCATTTCAAACCTGAGACACAGACAAACACAGCCCTTCAACCCTCATTCTCAGCAGACAAATACAACGCTCCCTTATCTTGTCTCGCTCCCACCTGTAAGCCTGGGAGCTTTAATTGGGGATTATTAATGGGCAGGGGCTTACACCATACCCTGTGCCTGAGAGTGCTCCCCGGAACACATCGAGCAACACGCTGCAGCCGTAATAACACGGTGATTAACGCGGCCATGGCTCTTAGCAGACAAAGAAAATACAGACATGACAAATCAAAGCTCATTTTCCACGATTTCACGTGCTGCCTCATCATCGTTTGTCATGGAGATCCTGGTGCCGCCAGGCGCGGTGGCTGCCAGGGAGAGGGGGTCCTGTAGGGAACGGGGGCGGCTGGTGGAGCACAGGGGACCTGGGACACTTCTGGGCCTGCTGCTTCCTTCTCCATGTGTGGGGTCCCTCAGGGGGTGCCTGCCCACCCTGTGCAGACCCCAAGGCAGGGCTTGGAAGGGTCAGAGCGGACCCCAGTGCGGACAGTGCTGCCCTTTGACTCCTGCAAGGCCAAGCTCCAGTTCTCTAAACCTCTGGAATTGCTTTCCACTTTGTTAAACTCCCTGCTTTAAGCATCAGAGAAGCTCAGCCCTGCAGGTGTGCGAGGAGCAGCTCAGGGAGTGAGGCTGGGATAGCCAGGGACGCCCACATGGCCGGGAAGAAGAGGGAGAGGCGAGGAGGAGCGACCATCCAGGGAACAGAACCAAAACCAAAAAAAAAAAAAAACCAAACAAACAAAAAACCAAAAAACCAAACCAAAAAAACAACCCAGAATCCCAAATATTCTGATATTTAAAAGTAGACAGGCACCTCTTACGTTTATTCGCGCTTGGTATTCGGCGCTGCCCACCGAGTTCCGCGCGGTGCACCGGTACACGCCGCCGTCCTTGATCTGCGGGCCGGTGACGTTCATGTGGCTGACGGTGGTGCCGTCCGACATGGTGTACTGGTTGGAGCGGTGCCCGCTGTCCCGCGGGATGGGCTCGTCGTCCAGCGCCCAGGTGACGGTCGGCGGCGGGGCCCCCTTGGCGGCACACATCAGGGAGAACTGCTCCCCGGGGTTGACCACCTTCTCGCTGAAGGAGGAGACGATGCGGGGGGTCCCATCTGGGGGGCACCCAGCGGGACGGGGGTCAGGGAGCGGCAGCCACAGGCAGCAGCAGTCACCCGCCGGCAGGATGGCGCTGAGCTCCCACCCCAGGCTCAGCCGGGACAGGGGGCCAGCTGGGGACACCCACATGGCTGTGCTGGTGTCCCCGTGGCGGGGAGATGCAGACAGGAGCGAGGGGACACAGCGGCTGATACAGAATGCCAGCTTGAGGGGACACCTCCCTCAGCAGAGCCCATCCCTTGTCCAAACACTGGGTGGGCTGGATCAGGGAGGGCTGCCTGGTGGGATGGGGTGCCCAGGGGCTGGGAATGGCAAGCCAACACTTATTTTGGTCCTTCCCTGTCCCAGCCAGACAGCACATAGAGACCAGGAGCAGGCTGGCAGCAGCCTCGGGACCCCTACCCCAGTGGGTCTCCCTGCCCCCCAGCCATGCACAAAGCATCCCCTCAGAGAGGGGCAGAGGAAGAAGCCCCCAGCCCGGGAAGGCAGCTCACCCTCCAGCGTGATGATGGAGAAGTCCTGTGCCGTCTGGGACTTGCGGGTGGCGAAGCACTGGTAGGCCCCCGAGTGGCTCTTCTGGGCGGCCGTGATGAGGAGGGTCTCGTTGCTGATGCCCCGGATGGAGATGTAGTCATCCACCGCCACCAGGTCCGTGTTGCGGTACCAGCGGATGACGTACTCGGGGGACCCGCTGAGGGCACAAGAGAGGATGACGGTGCTGCCGATGCCTGTTTTGAGCTTCTTTGGTGTGAGGGTCACACGCAGAGGGTCTGTGAGAGAGGGGAGAGGCGTTGGCGGGGCCGGGCAGTGCGGCAGGAGGCAGCGCTTCCCCGCCGTGCTCTCTCTGCTCCTCCTGCCCCGGGAGCGCCAGCCCGGCTGTGCGTTAAATGTCACCGCGCAATGAGGCAGGTGGCCCTGCCACTGTCCCCGCTGCTGACAGCCCCTGCTTTGAACGTCAGCCCCAGGCCCCCGGCGGGGGTGCTGTGGGGAGGTGGCAGGATGGCTGGAAGAAGATGCGGCCCATCACAGCAGGCTGGCTCCCAGCAGGCCGGCGGTGCCGTGCTCAGCAGCGCTGCTCCAGGTAAAGGCAGGCACAGTGGCCCTGGTACTGCCAGGATCCCGGTGACAGGAGGAACCCCCAGGAAAACAGCACGTGATAAATACTTGGCCTGCCCAGATGGTATTTACTGTTTGGCTAGAGCTTATTTTATGTAAATCGACATGAATTTTATGTAAATCAACAAAGCAAAGCACAGAAGCACCCAACACGTCGGACACGTGCAAGACAGTGGCTTCCAGCGAGCCAAACGCCGTGCCAAAATACAAGGCTGTTGTTTATACAGCTGTAGAAACCCCTAAAGCTGCGTATTGATAAAGGTTTTACGTGTCAGAAGGCAGCAGGACTAAACCCCCTCCCGCCGCTCCTCCCCGCCGGCTCTCACCTATGACCGTGAGGGTCCCCGTGACCTCTGCGGAGCCGAAGGTGTTGGTCACCTCGCAGATGTAGGTGCCGCTGTCCTCCACGCGCAGGTCGCTGATGGTCAGCCCCGTGATGCGTTTGGTCCAGCGGCTGTCGGCGGGGAGCGGCCGCCCGTCCTTGATCCACCTCACGGCCGGGTTGGGGTAGCCCGAGGCGATGCAGGGCAGCTCCACCAGCCGGCCCGCCTTCACCTCCCTGGACTGGAAGCTGTCTAACATCGTGGGGATGGACTCGGCCGGGTCTGGGTTGGGAGAGGAATTGGGCTCACCCGGGGAAGAGGAGGACGTGAGGTGGCTCAGGGACTCTGGGACACCCCCTGCCGTGGTGACGCTGTGCCCAGGCAGCACCACCCACGAGAGACTGGCTCTCCCCACTCCCCTGAGCTGGTGGCTCTGCCGTTCAGGAGTGCAGGACGCACCCCATTGTCCTCGCTGAGCGTGGGGTGCCCTGTCCCACCCCGCTAGCACAGCCCCTGGCAGCCAGGACAACAGGCACCGAGGGAGGTGGGAGGAAAAAAACATTCTAAAGAGCTGATGGGAGGAATAAACTCAGCACCGGAGGAATTACTCAAGGTGACACCTAATTGGTGCAAAATACACAAATTTTGTGGCACATTTCAAAATTTACAAGCAAAAGGGCCCATCAGGCAGCTGGGAAAGGAGAAAATTAATCACTAAGTCTCAGGCGTGAAATTAAATTCCAGGGGAAAGAAACCTCTTTCATTACTCCCAAGCAGAAGTAAA
>VWYO01017327.1:108957-167542 GCA_013400275.1 Rhadina sibilatrix
AAAAAAAAAAAAGAAAAAAAAAAAAAAAAGCAGTGTTTTCTTCCAGGGAGCAGGGGGGAGGGGGGAGCCGCCATTGCAGAACTCAAAGTGCATCCTTCCTCTAATTATCTTCTCCAGGGCTGTGCATCCCTCACCCTTTCCCCACGGCCTGAGCCCCCCGACAACTCCCTCGGCTGGAGGGGGTTCTGTGGATGGGGGCGTGGCAGGGCTTCCCCACCCAGGAGTGAAAAGGGGAGCAGGATTTGGGCTCCGTGGGGTCGTCCCCCAGCCCTAATCCCAGCCCCCAGCTCTGCCAGGAGCTCCCCACAAAGGCTGCCCGCGGCGTGTGGGGAGTGCTGCAGCAAAGCCAGCCAGGGCTCGCTGTCCCTTCACACCCATCCCAACACCGACAGCCCCCCAGCAGGGCAAGGAGAGGCAAGGAGAGAGGAGAGAAAGGGGACAGAAAGCAGAGGGGGGTGTGGGGTGGGGGGTAAAGGAGGCGAACAAGAAAAACAAGACGACAGAACGCTTGCTCCACAGCCCTCGGCTAAATTACAAACCAGTTTACTGAGGTGGAAAGCTGCAGTGAGCTGAGGAGGAATATGTGGAAACCATCTGCAGATTTAAAAATAATCTATTTTACGATCACCCTCGAACATATTCTTTTGCAGAAACCAAATAGGATTTGTTGTTGTTGTTTTGTGCAAACTGTTAGGGAAAAATTACTAGAAACATGCAGGGGGTTTTGCCTTCTTGAGTACTGAGAGGCTAAATATGCCCTTCCTTATGTTTAGAATAGTAACAGTCATCTTAAAATTAACTTGGTCTGCATCAGAGCTTAAAACAGTTGCAATTCAGAGCCTGCAAAAGCAGGACAAACCTGCGCTGGGATATCTCGCACTTCGAGCTGACAGATGTCTTCCTACATACAGTAAATATAGGTCGTCTTTTCCTACCCAGAGAACTGTAGATCTTAATTAACCAGGCCACTAGCAGCATATGTAATGATTTTTTTTTTTTTTCAGCTTGCTAAGTAAACCTTTCCCGCGATGAGATGGAAGGAAAAGCAGAGGCACGTGAGAGGGACCCCCCTCTCCGGCTGCCGCGGTCAGCGCAGCCCCGGCGCCGCGGCTCCCGCTGTTATTTCACGCCATAAAATCTGGCTAACGAGAGGGGAAGGGTGTGAGTGCCACATCCCCCTCGTCCCTGTCAGCAGCCCTGCCAGCCCTGAGCCCCGAGCCCGGCTGGGCTGGCGGTGGCCAGAGTGGCTCCGCGGACTGAACCGCGCCTGGCCTCGTAAACCGCTCCGGGATTAAACGATCTCCGGGCTCAGAGGCAAAGGAGCGAATGAAATCCAGGCTGCGTGATGATAAAGTCGTGCCCAGCCCTCGTGGAGGGGCAGGGGGTGCTGGGGTGGGCGAGGGAGGGTGGCAGCTCCTGTCACCCCCAGGCAGGGTGTCCCCGTGCTCAGGGGCTGAGCCTGGGCTGGCTGCATCCCAGCCCTTCACCCAAGAGCTGGGTGAAGTTTTACCAGACCCTGCTGGAGCCTGGGCACCCAGCGAGCCCTCACATGCAGGGTGCTCTGAACGGGATTTTAAAAACACCGGATTGGAGGGAAGGCAGAGCAGAGCCCGAGCCCACGGCCACATCCTCACACAGTCTGTGCTTCTACAGCCAGAGGTGTGCTTGGCAGGGCAAGGACAGCACACAGAGCGCTCTAAAGGGCAAGACTGGTGCAGGCTCCCCAGAAAAAATCCACCCAGAGACTGTGGGATGGAGACNAAAAAAAAAAAAAATCCCCAGGACATAACCTCCTCTTCAGCTCTGAAGTCTGAGCGGCTTGGAGAGGGTGGTTGGGTTTGTTCTCTGCCTTTCACCTCGCTCCGAGCTGGTCTGCAGGCTTTGATTGTGGAGGCATGGAGAGGAGCCCACGCCGAGGAAGGGACCCCAAACCCACCCACCCTGAGTGCTGGCTCTGCACGGCCGCCCTGGGGCACACAGATTCCCACACGTGTGGCACAGCCCCATCAGCACCTGGCGTGGAGGCTGGAGGCAGCTTGGGACAGCTCACAGTGACCCTCCCTAGCCTGTGGGACACTGGTCCTTCCTCCCTGCCTCCCTCCCTCTAGACGGGGTGACTCTGGAAGAAAACCACTCCTCACTTTCCCTGCAGCCAGGAGCACTCATGGGGGCCGGTGGTAGGAGGGAAGGGAGGTGCGGGGTGGGACAGGGGCATCACCTGCTCTCACCTCCCGTGTGCTCCCTGAGCACCACCAGCAATCAGCAAACACAGATTGAAATATGGGTGAACCACAGCGTGGCTTTGGAAGGGGGCCAGAAGGGAGCAAGGTCCCTGCAGCCACAAAAGCCCCAGCGTGTCACCANAAAATCCACCCAGAGACTGTGAGATGGAGACCAGCAGCTCCCTCTGCAAGAGAGCTGCACATCCCTGCCCTGCACCAGCTCTGACAGAATCCTGCTGAAGCCGGGACCTTGTTTTGATCTGGTGAGAGAACCCAAAAGCCTCACAAGAGAGGCTCTCTCACCCGAAGCTCGGGGCCGAAGTGGGACCATCCCGCACCGCCGNGAGCACTCATGGGGGCCGGTGGTAGGAGGGAAGGGAGGTGCGGGGTGGGACAGGGGCATCACCTGCTCTCACCTCCCGTGTGCTCCCTGAGCACCGCCAGCAATCAGCAAACACAGATTGAAATATGGGTGAACCACAGCGTGGCTTTGGAAGGGGGCCAGAAGGGAGCAAGGTCCCTGCAGCCACAAAAGCCCCAGCGTGTCACCACGAGCCCTTCTCCATTCACACACACTCCAGTGCTTGGAAAGGTTCAGAGAATGACTGGGGAGCTGCACACGTTGTGTCACCATGAGCCTTTCTCCATTCAGCCACACTCCAGTGCTTGGAAAGGTTCAGAGAATGACTGGGGAGCTGCACACGTTGTGTCACCATGAGCCTTTCTCCATTCAGCCACACTCCAGTGCTTGGAAAGGTTCAGAGAACAACTGGGGAGCTGCACACATTGTGTCACCATGAGCCCTTCTCCATTCACACACACTCCAGTGCTGGGAATGCTCAGAGAGCAACTGGGGAGCTGCACACGTTCCCAGGGGGGACACAGCCCTGGTGTTCCATCAGAGCCATGGCACAAATCCACTCCAGAGCATCTGCCACGGGCGGGGGCTGCACTGGCAGCTGGGAGGAGGAGCAGCCCCTTCCTGCACCGCACATGATCCGCTGCAGCTTATCAATAATTATTAAGACAAGGCAAATGTATGTTGACCTAGTTAGACGTCCAAGAAGAAAACCAGCCCCGGTGGCTTTGTTCAGCAACCTGGCAGTCCTGACGGAGGCAGGCCTGGCACGGAGCCCTCCCATCGAAATGATTCCCTCCTGGCATCGGGAGCCTCACGTGTGAGCGCTGGGGCACTTGTGAGTAACAGCTCAGGCTTCAAAGCCGGCGGGGAAATACTCCCATAGTTCACAACGTGACCACAAAAATCATTCCGGGCCAGAAGAATCACTCAGGTGCTGCGGGATGCAGCAGAAACGCCTGGGCCCGATCTGAGCAGCTCCTTGGACACCACAGACACGGCAAAGAGAGATCCTGTGTCCTCCCAGCACTGGCACAACATCCCTGGCCCAGGAGCTCGACTTCGGCAAGCCCAACCCTGCAATCAGCTGTGATTTCCTAGCAACAGGCAACGAGATGCTGGGGCAGCTCACCAGGAGAGTGGGCGGCCTCCACAGGACTCCAAGTCCTTAAATGAGATATCTTGTCACACCATGCTTTCACCTGCCTTCCAGGTGTCCAGGGAGCAGAGGGGGCTGCCCAGGCTCCCGGCACTGCTCTTAGCTAGTCCAGGTTTAGCCTGGGGAAAACAGGGAGCAGGACACGAGGGCTTGGCACCCTTGGGTATCATTTTTGGAGGGGGAATATCCATTTGTCACCAGGGTGGCACAGATGCACACGTGGCCCCTGCACCCCCACACTGTAATCCACTCAGTTTGGGGTGATCAGGGACAGCTGGGCCCCCATAAGTGCCCTGTGACCCAGAAGGTGTGACCTGCATCTCGCTCACCTTCCCTCACAGCTGTGTGTGAGGCTCGAGCTCGCTGCGTGCTGCTCCCGCCTCCTCTCTGCCTCCCTGCAGTGACATTCAGGACCAATTCCCTTCATCTCGTGCAAACACTAAAGGCTCCCGAGCTGCCCCCCCGACCCTGCCAGGTCGGAGCTTGGCTCGGGGCAAGGGACTGAGGACAGTGCGGGCACTGCCCTCGCCAGCCTGGGGGACACCTCCTCAGCCCCTGGCCTCCTGCCCAGGGCTCCCTCCTGCTCTGCACGGTTCAGTGGTGCCTTTACAGCACTGGCTGTGCCAGGACAGCCCCAGGCCTCGGTGCCAGCTTCAGCGGGCCCGGCTGGGCTCGGGGATGGGCAGCAGCCCAGCACAGGGAGCCACCGCGGCTGGGTGCCCTCGGAGGGCAGGCACAGAAGGGAGCAGGGGACACGGAGATGCAAAGGGACAGCGTGGCACGGGATGGGGAGTGCCTCCCTGGCTGGCACGCAGCATCCAGCCTCGCGTGTCCAGCTCCAAAGGTGACAGACCCCCTGGATACAGCCCTTCTGTCCAGGGCAGGCACCCGGATCTCCCCCGTCACCAGCCTGGGAACGCTCAACACCTCTCCCCGGCCCGGGTCCCTCTGTCCCCGCAGCGCTGCAGCCAGATCCCGCCTCCAAGTGCCTCTCAAAACTGACGGGATGCAAATTATTCCTCACTTTCAGCTGCTATTCAAGCCTTGCTGGCCACCGCTCCGAGCAGCTGCTGCCTCCTCGCACACGCGGGCGGGGAGGGCGGGCTCGGGGGCGATTTGGGGAGCCGGGAGGGGTGAGGGCAGCATCCAGCACCGCCGCACAAAGAGGCTCCTCATCCACCAGCGCCGAGGAAGGCAGCCCAGTCTGCTCGAGGAAAGCAGCAGAGGGCTGTGTGCTGTCGGGCAGCAGGAGCTTTCACTGCAAAAAGCTGAGCTGTCCCGGGGAGGGCGACACGGGGACAGTGGCACGGGCCAGGCCAGGGATGCTCCTCGCTGACAGACATTAGTGGGTGCACAGGCTAAAGCAGCAGGGCCAGTACCCAGCCAAGCCACACATGTTTTATTCATAAAAACACCGCAAAGTTCACGCGCGTTCGCTAATTACTCAACCTGCTCCTCTGTCAGGTGAATAATGAGGGGAAAAATAATCAGCAATTTGTTCAAAAACCACATGGAGAAACTCCGAGTGCGCTATGGCAGGGCTGTGCTCTGCATACTGAAACCTGGGGCTGATGTGATGCTGTAAAAAACAAAAAAAACAACAAAACCCTGGGGCACTCATCAAAGGGACCCCAAAGTAACCAGAGCTCCCATTCACCCCCAAACCCCATCCTGTCCCACAGAGCCACAGGCATTTCCAGGTGCTCCAGGGCTGTCACAGCTGCACCTCAGAGCAGAAATGTCTTTAAAAAGCATCGAGGAGCACTCGGAAGCCCAGCCAGACCTTGCTCTCTGCAGCGCTGCTAATTACCACAGCTTTCCAGAAGGCAGGAATAATTAAAGCACCTTCCCCTCCCCTGGAGAACGAGAGCAGGAGCCTTAGTGGATGGCACAGGGAAGAGAAACCATTTCCCAAAGTTGTCTGCTCTCCTCAGGAGCTGAGCCTGGCAGCGGGGCAGAGCAGCGAGGAGGCTCCTGCGGGGATGCTCCCGTCAGCTCCCCCAGAAGTGGGGGATGGAGCCAGGGAAATCCAGCCAGCACCAGAGAGCTGGATGGGAAACCTCAGGCTTTGAGCTGAAGGAGCACTGAGGAGCCAGCACATCTGCTCCCGAGGAGCCACTTCAGCCAGGGGACTCCTGCCTTGGCGCAGCAATTATTTTAAAATAAAATTATCCCCTGAAAAGGCACGATAGAGAATTAGCCCTGGAAGTTCCCACTTGCTCACCCAAAAATCCCAGCGTGCTGTGTCACCCTGTTGGTTTGGTGGGGAGGGGGTGGCTGTAAAGACAGGGCCACCAAGAGGGAGCTCTGTGGCCACTGAGAGGCCTCCTTTGGCCAGCACTGGCTTTAGAGATGGGCTCTGCTACTGCAGCAAAGTTGCAGTCAAGCAGCAGCATCTCCACAGCGGCAAACGGGAGCGTAATCACAGAGAGGTGAGGGGAGGGAGGAAACAAAAAGCAGCAATAAATCACTTCCCTGCTGCTACCCGAGGAGATATAATTAAGTTTATGCTTAGAGTGGCATTGCTGACAGTAGTCCTGGAATGAGAGAAACACATGGCATGAGGTTAAGCTGTGTGCTGAGTGGCAGGTGACACGTGTGCTCGGGAATGTCCTTGATTAGGGAGTCCCCAAAGGCGGGGAGAGCACCAGGAAATGTCTGAAAAGCTGCACACTGCGAGGCTCAGGGCAGCACTGCACACTCAGAGCAGGTTCTGCAGCCTCTGCTGAGGGCCCTCTGCTCCAGCCAGCCTCACCCCAGCTGTCCCTGCCCGGGGTGTCCCCCCTTTCCTGGTGCCCACCATCACCCATGGGTGCCCAGCTCGCCAGCCTGAGTCCTGCTTGTGCTTAAGCACAGGCTTAAATTTAAGCACAGGCTTAACTTTAAGCACATGAAATGTCCACTGATCTCCAAAGGATTATTTGTGGGCTCAGCTGCACACACAAGGGCTCAGCAGGCGCAGGGCTGGGATGCTCAGTGTCACCTCCCAGGACAAAGGGCAGAGACAAACCCTGCTAAGGGTGTGACTGAAATGCCAGGGGGTGCCCAGCCAGCTCAGCACTGGGATGCTCACTGAGCCTGGACACTGAGCTGGTCCAGAGCTCCTTACAAGGGCCAAGAGCACTGCAGGCCATCTACTCAAACACACCTGCACGTTTTCAAACGCCTTCCTTGAGTCTCTTAAGAAAACTCCACAAGCCTGTGCTAATTTACTTACAGAAAAGAGCTTGGTGTGGGTTTTCTGAAAGCACGCGGCGATTGAAGACAATCCCCAAACAGCAGCAAGTTTTCCTAATCTAGCCTCGCAGTATATTTCAAACCTTCTTATTTTAAAGTGTCTGTAGAGCCCCCTCCTTCTGCCCGTCCCCATGATGAGCACACTTCTGCAGAGTGACGCTGCCCCCAGGTTTTTATTACCTGATGTCCCCTCCGCTGAGAGAGAGCTCAGGCCTGGCCACCCACAAAGCTTGGCTTTAGCAGCTCATGCCAAGAAGCAGAGAAGGACACCCCAGATGCAGCTGAGCCTGGCTGGGGTGACACCTAAGCAAGAGCCCCTTGCTGCCCTGCAGACAGTGCCACGGCCATCAGCATCCCACCCTGCAGCCCCTGATCCCACCCTGGCCAGGAGGAGCCTCCGAAAGCCAGCGCACGGCCCAGCTCAGCTGAGAGCCTCCAGCTGCCATCTGGACGGATCACAGGATTTTTTTTTTTTTTTTTTTTTTTTTGACTTTTTTCTTGTTTTTTTAAANTTTTTTTTTTTTTTTTTTCCCCATGCAAATATGAAAGAGGGGGTGGGGGAAGGCTGAGGAGAAACCAGGCTGCGAAATGAATTCAGCATCAATTATTCTAAAATATGCGTGTTAATATGGGAAGGGCTCCGTGGCTGCATCCATCTCCACTTCTGTTCATTTTTGAGCAGCAAAATGTGACCCGGGAAGATGACAGCACCTCGCCTCTCACTTACACAAACACGAGCCGGGCAAGGGGGGATATTAAAACGGGAGACAATGCTGCATATTAAAATGCCACAGATGGAGCTTTCTGCAGCCTTTGCAGTCTGCCTCGGAGATTATTGCTGGGCCATATTGTATTAAAAAATGGGGGGTGGGTGTGTTATTTATTTAATTTTTTAAACAAATTCCATCTCCTACTCACGCCGGATGGATAAAGTGAGCTCTTGAGCTCCAGCCAGCTTTGCCAGCAAACCCACACGAAAAAATGCATTTTCATTAATACAAACTGTTTGCAGTAGGTAAATTAATTCGGGAAATGGCTTTCATACGTGGCAAATTATACATTCAGTGAAAACACTGGATGACACTCCACAGTCCTAATAAAGGCCCCGTGTTTCCTGTAATGAAGTGGGATTGCCAGGTAAAGGCAGCGAGCTGGAACAATTAAACAAACAAATAAGTCAACAGGCGAGGGAAAGCTTCTGGGGTGGGGAGGTTTTCAGGCTGCTGCAGCCATCCCAGCATCCAGCCCCACAGGTGGAGATTCACAGAGAGGAGGAAGAGAGGAAGGAGCAGCCTGGGTCTCTTCCCATCACCAGTGTGAGGGCTGAGGGTCCCGTCAGGGAAGGTGCTGAGCATTCTGAGGGCACAGAGGCGATGAGCACAGCAGAGCTGGCCAAGGAGCCAGGGGAAACCCTGCCAACACTCCACCATCCCCCAGACGGGAGATCTGGGAGATGGTGGAGTGTGATCCCAAAGATCAAGGTCCCCCCTGACAAGTTTCTCTTCTGCCCTCAACCCTTTTCATGTCTCCTTTAACAGCCCCGTTCCCGGGCGCCTGCTGCTGGCGAGGGAAGCGATCTATAATTGATGGAGTGAGGCTGTGCCAGGCCCCAGCCCCAGCCAGGAGACATCTGCTCTGCACGTAGCCTCGCTCAGGTGCTGTCACGCCGCATTTACCGCAGCGTCTCACAGCCCTGTGCTCGTGTAGGGGCCAGCCCTGGGCCCTGACACCCTCAGCTCGAGCTGTCAGGGCCTGGAGAGATTGTACTGGAGGTGTTCTCCATCTCTCCATCCTCTTCTCCGGGCGATTTCCACAAATTTCCTTCAGCAGCACCCAGGCTGCTGGGCACCCGTGGCGGCAGCACCGTGCCCACCCTCGCTGTGCCCTTCCAGCAGCACCCCTACACCCTCCCAGGCAAGTCCCTACTCTGCCAAACTGCCTTTCCCTCCAAATTCTGACTCTTCAAACCCTGGGCCAGGCAGAAGGCAGGCACAGCACCTTGGAAGTGGAGGAACTCAGAGTGATTTGAAGAGCAGAACAAATCTCCATCCCCGCGTTTGTCACGGGGAACCGAACGCCACGGAAGGAGGGGGCAGCATTTCATAACAGCCTGCCACGTTAGAAAACAAAGAGTGATAAAGAATCTTTTAGTCACCTCTTAATTACATATTCCGGGTGCATTAAGAAAGGAGGAATGTATCTCAGGTCACTGCCTGTCACCGCGACAAAGGCCCGTGATGAGTTCTGTATTCAAAATATTTGCACTAATTATCAGCACAGCTCCCCTTTGAAAGCGCTGGGAGGGAAGGCTGGTGTTTCACCCGGGGGAATCAGCTCGCAGCCTGTGCTGCTTTCACTGCACTACACATAAATATACTCGTGCACGGGTATATTTTTACCAACGTGCCCGGCTATGTATCCATGGAGAAAAACCTATAAATGCCTAATGCTCGTCTTGTGGGGCTGGGGAGCGGGGAGCAGCACAAGAGGGGCTCTGTTCCTCTCTCCTGCAGATGCTGGCTGAGCCACCATGGGCTCTGCTGCCTTTCCAAAGGTGGGGGCAGAGATTCTCACCCCCCGGGCGACGGCTCCAGCCACGGCTTGGTCATATGGAAAACAACCCTCTGCCAATGCAAATGCCCAGGGAGGGAGAGAAACGCGCTGAATGCAAATGGGACTGACCTTTAATTAGCGCATAAGGAGGCACAAAATGGGGAAAAACCACCAGAACTTCCCTAGGCACCTTCCCTTTCCCAGGCACAGCAGGAATCACTGCGTCCCCACAGCAGCGACTGATTTTCCAGGCAAGAGCTCCCACAGAACATCCTCCCCCTCTCGGCCTGCTCTGCTGCTGAGACAACGTCCCAGGAGGGCCAAGAGGAGGCTGAGGGATGGGCAAACAGAGGTCCCTGACTCCCACCAGGGGTGCCTGCAGGATCCTGCTGCAGGAACCTGTGGTCGGCCTCTTCTCCCAGGCAGCTACTGACAGGGCAGGAGCACACAGCATCAAGCTGCACTGGGGAGGTGCAGGGTGGGCATCAAGAAGAGTGAAAGGGTTGTTCAACATTGGGAGGGGCTGCCCTGGAGGAGTCCAAGCAATGACCAGACATGGCACCCAGTGCTCTGGGCTGTGTGACAAGTTTGGGACTGGTCACAGGTTGGACTCGATCTTGGAGGTCTTTTCAAACAAAATAAATCTGTGATTCTGGGATCCCATTGTAAGCGAGGCAAGAGAAGGACCACGGGCCCGCAGCAGGTGCTGCTTGCCCCCACATGGCCCCTGTCACCCAGCAGGACACAGCACAGCTCCTGCCTGTGGATATCCTCCCCACTTGACACAAACTGACCCACACCAAAAGCCAAGCAGAGCAAACCTCGACAGCCCTGGAGCTGCCTGGGGCCAGCAGCACCCTCACCCCCACCCCGGGGTCACATCTTGGTGTCATTCCCATGCAACTCTGCATTATTTCCCTGTTTGTTGCCACCCAATAAGCCAGGGAGCTTCCCCCCAGCGCTCGCTCTAACCCGGCCGTATGCCACGGAGCAACTCCTTCTCCTCAGCCAGCCTTTAATCTGAGTGGACAGCAGCAAAACCATGTAGATATAAATGGGGCAAGGAGAAAATAGCACGCTTCAGGTTCCTCGGGGAAGCATATGGGGCCAGGAGGCTTATTAATAAATTCTTCTTTGTTCTGTATTGTCTGTGATAAATAGCCACGCTCAGCATCAATAACCGCAAACATCCTTGGGAAAGAGAGACATGCAGGAACCCATCGTGCTGCTGAGAGCAGAGAATGGATTCAATTTCTGGGGGCTGAAGGCAAATTTCACAGCCCTAAACAAAATTATCAGAGGGGGCTGCTGTGGCCACGTATGCAATAAATGTAAGGTTATGGCTACTGAAGCAGCAGAACATCTCCCAAGAGTTGTAATGCCTTAAGTGAGAGGATGGGAAAGAATAGCCCTGTTCAGGAGGGTGCCTTTGGAAAAATAACATTTATGTTTCTGAATCAAAAGTGTTTTTATTAAGGGAACACAACACTTCTGGAATGTTATTGCCCTAGAGATTACTCAAACTCCCACCCCTTTGCTGGCATCCAAAAGTAAATTTCCACGAGATTTTAAACACTGCTGAGACCTCAGTAATTTGGGAGTAGGAGGGAAAAGAGAGCAGTAGCAAGAGACATTCCTAATGGTGAAGACATGAAAAACGCAGCTTTATTTTTTGATGATTGCATTAGATTTTTTTCCTTTTTTTTTATCACAGAGATGAAAAATGAGCAGCTACCACCTCCTAATTCACTGCCTGGGGACTGGATTCCTCTCCGCTGCCATTTGAGGAGAGGCACTGGAAGCAGCACTGAGCAGGAAATGAGTTATACTGGGGAAGAGCCTGTTCCATTGTGGAAAAATAGGGGAAAACCACTAACCCGGTGTCAAGTGCATGCACCGAGGGCAGCAGAAAGGCCAGCACTGTGCTTAGAATGTAGAATCATGGAGCTGCTAAGGTTGGAAAATCCATCCCAAACCACCTGGAATAACCCAGCGCTGCCAGGCACTTCCCCAAGTGCCACATCTTTTAAACACTCCCAGGCACGGTGACTCCAGCACTGCCCCGGGCAGCTGTGCCAGTGCCTGACAACCTTGCTCAGGAAATTTCCCCTGATACCCCACCCGCACCTATCCTGGCACAACCTGGGGCCCGTTTCCTCTTGCCCCTGACCCCTCCTGCCGGGAAGAGCGAGGATGTTCCTCCCGGACCGGTCAGCACCGCGGACAGCGCCCGGCCCTGCCGCCGGGAGCTCTCTCCTCTCCCCAGCCCTTAAAAGCCGCGTTTTGGCCCTATTGATTTAATTAGTTTTTTTATTAGTTTTATTAGTTATTTAATTAGTTTAATTTAATTAGGGCTTATTTATTAATTAATTTATTTATTCACTTTCAAGAGGGCGAGGAGCGGGGTGCTCCGTGCCTCGAACTCTCGGCACGCCCTGGGCTCCGAGCGTGCCGGCGCGGCGCAGGAAGGATCCGGCTGCTCATCTCCCCCTCCCCGCAGAAACCTTTCAGCTGCCAGAGTGTGTTCCCACCCACGGAGCTGGTGACTTCCCCGGGAAGCTCCGAGGAGTAGGCAGTGCCATCCAAGGTGGCCCGGGGAAGCGTACAACCGCCCGGAACACGCACGTGGATGTCAGGGGATGCCACCAGCGCTTCTCCTTTCCCCCAAAGAGCTTCTCCCCCGAGCTATCACCAGGATATGCACAGAAGGACAAGGAGAAACGGTTTTGAACCAGAGCAAGGTCCCTTTAGAGTAGATGGAAGGAGGGGATTTTTGCAGTGAAGGTGGTGAAATGCTGGCACGGGTTGCCCAGGGAGGTGCCAGATGCCTCATGCCTGGAAATGTTTAAGGTCAGATTGGACAGGGCTCCCAGCAGCCTGGCCTAGTTGAAGATGTCCCCGCTCACTGCGGTGGGCTGGACTAAATGGCCTTTAAATGTCTCTTCCAAATGAAACAATTCTGTGATTCCCAAAGCCCACCGATGGCCCCAGGCCAGCTCTGGACCTGCAGCTACAGAGGACCTTCCCCCCTGTCACTGCACTGAGTTTGTGCAGGCACCTGGGATTACCCACCCACTGTGACCATATCAGCTCTTTTCCAACAACATTGAAAGCTCAGCACTGCTGCTAATGCTCGCTTTGGGCAACACGAGCAAGTTTCAGGCTGTTGTCACAAAAGTGAACACATCTTGCTGAATTTGAACCTGACTGAAAGGCACAAGTGCCCAAGGAAGCAATTTGCACAGCAGCCTTGCATCAGGGCATCCCCCTTTTCTTTCTTGTTAATCCTCTGCTCTGTAACCACCTCTTTTTTTCCCCTCATGCTTTCACCTGGAGCACCACGAGTGCGAAAGGATAAAGTACATTAAGAGTTTTAATGCTGAGGAAGATATCAGCCTGACATTTTAATAACACTAATGCTCTGGAATTTGCAGCATTATCACTGTAGCGCGTATCTCAACACCAGTCCCTGCACCGTGGTTCATACAAGATCTACACCACATTAAACGCCACCAGTAAAGAAATCAGCTCTTTCCATGCTGTCTGAGACAATGATTCTCCAGCACCACATGCAGAGACATCCCAGGGATTACCACCTTCCCTCCCATCAGGCTGCAGACAACTGCTCCTCACCCTCTGCCTCCCGAAGAGCTGAGCTGTGACAACACAAGCAATGATGCAGAGATATAACTGCTTCTAACAGGATTTTTTTTTTGTCTCAGCACAAAACCAAGCCCTCTCAAACACCGGTTTCCCAGCCTTCATCTCACAGAATCACTCCCAACCCTTTGCTTCCACATCCCACAGCTCAGTTAAGCATCACCCGATTTACTTGGTCCTTTGCCTGTGTCAAGGCTGAAATTCATCCTAAATTCACCCAGTGCACGCAAACCACGAGGATAGGATGAAGTTTGGATGACGCAGCGAGGGACAGACGAATGGGAGGGACTCTCTTAAAAACAAAGAGGGCCCTTCCTGCCCACAGAAATAGGGTGGAAAGAGATGGACACCGACGAGCTCTGCTGTGAGGGGCGGCCACTCCAGTGCCCACCACAGCTGCACAACGGGCCTGGGTGGCTGCAGGAAATTTGGGGAGCTCAGGGAAAGGCAGCAGCTGCCCCATCCCTGCGTGTCCTGAGTCCCTGAGTCAGCAGCACCCACAGCTTCGCCTTCCCCCTGCTCTCACACCTTCTGGCCAGTGAGAGGAGTGGCTCAAACTGTGCAGATCCAGAGGCAGAGACAAACAGAGAAGGGGAACACTCGGGTTCAGTACTGAAACTTCCCCCACCTTCTTCTGGGTGCCTCTGCTCCAGCAAAGCTCTGGCCGTGAAACACCCGCTCAAGCCCTGGTTCTGCTTCCTCACAGGAAACCAAATTCTGGCCCTTTCTGCCCTGCTTTTATGTCCGAGCACAAAAACCCCTAAACGGGCTGCAAGCACCAATCAAATCCCACATAAAAATGTAGATGTCTTAAAAAGTTACAAGCCCACAAGTCCATAAAAGATTACGACTAAAATGCAGCCAAAGCCCGGGCGTTTTGGGAAGTTCAGACTTAGTGATGGGAGGGCAGAAACTGCTTCCTCTGCTGGCTTTTTGAAACACACACACACAGTTCTGCAAAGCCTAATGGCAACAGGCACCAGGGGACTTTTCTGGCTTCCAAAACCCCTCTCCTGTGCATGCAGCCCACACACTGGGACTGGGCTTAATGAGCAGGAATTTGAAAGCTGACTTCGACAGAGGCTAAAAACGAGCTTAAGTTTCATGTGCAAAGTCAAATGCAAAAGTAAGTAAGTGACAGGGAGCCCGAAGAGTAAATGAGACTGTTACATCTCGTGTCTAATGAGTGACACCAGGTAACGCTGGCAAATTGCTCACCTAGAGACAGCATCAGTGAATTTCTGATGGATGAACAAGCCTTTTTTTTTCCCCTCATCAGCGCACATCACAGTGAATGATGGAGATTGTTTTCCTGATGGTGCTGGAGATTGTCACCAATCGTTTGCTAAATCCGGTTCTGCCGGTAACACTGTGGCGGGGAGAGCGAAGTGGCGCTACGACAAATCCTCAGCTGGCAAAAGCTGGGAAAGCTCCCCTGGGGGTCAGCCAAAAGCAGCTGAGGGGCTTTCCACGGACAGATCCCGAGGCTAACCGAGGTGCAGGAGACAGGGCGACAACAAAAACGGGAAATGTGAAAACACAGAGGAGGCTCAGAGAGAGAGAGAGGGACGGTTCCACAAGGGAGAACGAGCAGATCGTGGCCAATCTCCAGGTGAAAACCACAACGCTGCGTGGGTGCTTCACCCAAAACAGGCCCTGAAAGCCCTGCCATGCCCGAGGTTGGCACGGCCCGTGCCCGGCGTGGCAGGGCCAGGCAGCCAGCGCTGCCCGTCACGTGGGGACGCCTCACGGCTGAGCTGCGATGCGTAAAAGGATTTACAGATGTAAAGCCACATCTCGATAACGCTGGGAACAAATCCCTGACATTCTTCACACAGCTCTGCACTAACAGGTTAGGCTCTAGCAGAGTGGAAACAGCAGCTCCCCGCTATTTCCACGTCTCCATCCCCGTTAACTGTTTGAAGCCTTCTCCCCTCGGAAGCAAGGTGGAGCTGGCTCGGCGGAGGGAGGCAGGACTCTCCGTGCTGACAATTATTCTCCATTCAGGACTAGCCATTTGCATGCAGTTCATTTGTGATGCAGAAAAGCTTGAACCTGTCATTATTGCTTGGCATCAGTACAGCGCTGTGAAAAGGCGCCGCTCGGAACATGCGCACAGCGCTGCACCCTATTTTCTTTAATCTAGGCTAAAATGACAATGAGGAAAAGCAGGAGGGAGGGAGGGAGGAAGACGAGGGTGTGGAAAGCATCGTCTCCACAAACAGCAGTGATTCTCCGACAAGCCACGCGTGGGTACTGGAAGCAGAGATCCAAAGGTTTGTCCAGGGGTGATCCCGGCCGGGCTGAAAGCCAGGGGCTCCCCCAGTGCCAGGGCGTGCAGGTGACATTGGTGCTGTCCCCTCCGCACAGCTGCAATCCCCTCAGCAGGACTGTCCCCCAGGAAGGCTCCAGGAGCCACCATTTCGCTGTGTAACACCCTCTGGCCAAGCAGGAGGTGCTCAGGTGTCCCCCCTGACACCGCCCAGCCTCCCCCTCCGCTGTCCCCAGGCACACAGAGATGGGGGTGGCAGTCAAGGCAGGGGAGCAGATGGAAAGCAAAAACCCCTTGAAAGCTCTGCTCCCCGTGGCTATTTCCTGTCTCTTCCCAGCAAGCAGGGATCACAAATGCTTCCCCTCCAAGGCCACGCTGCTGCAGCGTGCGGGGAGGGGGCAGCGCCCTCCTCTGCCGAGGGGAGGCTGCCAGGGAACGGGGACGGAACGGCTGGCACCCTGGAGAGGCCTGGGGGACAGTGGGGGACACTGCCAGGCAGCTCCAGCCCCCAGCCCCTCCATCAGCAAACACTCCAGACCCCCCCCACACGTATGCTGATATTTGCGGCCATCTGTGCTCCGGACGGTGCCAGCACCCAGCCTCCCAACACCTCCCGCCTCTCCCCGATCCAGCACCCGACACCAGGCACAAAAGCACAAAAAATCCCAGCCTTGGCAGACGTGGACCAGCCCGAATGGTCAAAGATCAGCTCAAGCCCTGCCTGTAGCCAAGGCTTTAACAGCTCTGTCAGAACGTCTGTCAGGAATTGTTCTCGCTCCGCAGCGTCTCCCTGTCATGTCAACATCCAATTGCTTTTGGCTAACAACTCGACCTCCGTGACTGCTTGTGGCGAGACACTTCAGATCCCCACCACAAGTGCTGTGGAGAAGCATTTCCCGGTGCCAGCGCTGGCCGGGGATCGCCCCTGTCCGTGCTGAGCCCAGTGCTGCCTCACCGGAGGAGCCCTCTCCGCCCCCAGCCCAGCCCACGCCGGGAGGAGGCAGCTCCGCGATGCGCAGGTGATTTAGGAGCCCAGATCCCATTACGATTCATTGCCAGCAGGGAATCCAACTCCCTTGTTACCTTTCAAATGAGCAGAGCTACACATGAATATTAAACACCACCGCGTTCTAGTCCCAGGGAAAAAAAAGCCAGTCTTTGAGAATCCCTCATTAAGATGCGCTGGACGCCTTGCACAGGGAGCCCGAGAGCCAATTAAGCAGGGCTGTAACAACCCTAAAACGAAGCCGTGCCTCGTAGGGTTCCAAGCATTTGGCGGAGCCGGTGCGGATGCTCTCCCCACAGCGCCCTGGGTGCTCCCGGACCTGCCCCCAGGCCGTCCCAGAACATGACTCCACTACCCGAGCCATCGGCACCTCCCTGCCAGGGGCGAGGCTCTCCCCAAAGCCGTCCCCCTTCCCGTCAGCTCCTTGCCTCCTTGCCCTATTTCCAGCACCTTCAGCAAAGTTTATTTGCTGACTTTCAAACCCCTTTATTTCTACTCTGGATCAAGGTAACACGATCAGACAAGCCTGACGTGTCTCCTGGCTGTGGAGGGACTCTCCTACTCCTCATCCTCATCCTCCCCGCCCCTGCCCAACCCCTTCTGCCGGTGCCAGCAGCCTCTGCTCAAAATCAGTTTCTGTATTTCAGATACAAAGGTTGTTTTGCTTGAAAAATGAAGCTGCCCTTCACAGAGGTAATAGAGAGATCAATACTAGTTACATCGAGTTTCCTCCTGCAAACAAGGAACTGCTGGCATTTTTCTCCTCCTGATCCAGCCAGGTGGGCTGAGCCTGCATCCCAGACCCAGGTGGGTGCTCTGCCAGAAAGCCCTGGCCCCCACAGACCTTGGGAGTGGCTCCTCAAGGTCCCCTCTCCCTGCCAGCGACAGGAGGGGGTGGCGGGAAATGGAAGAGAAAATTGTGGATATAATTTATAATGCCTCATTAATTTGACAAATGCCGCTTCATGCGTGCTCTCCGTCAGCCCGTCACTGTCCCAGAAGCCACTAGATCAGCAGCCTCCTCAGATGGAAAATCTACCTGCAAAGCCTGCTGTTTAGAGGAGGGATTAATTGCCGCCGATCCTCACGTGGCAGCTGGAGCTGTCCTGGATGGTGGCTGCTGCTCCTGCCCCGGGGCTGGGACCTCTGCACGGGGGACAGCGACTCCAGCGAGGGATGAGAACGGAGATGGGGAAGGCAAGTATCACAAACAGCTCTCAGAGAAAGCATTTGACCAGCTGTAATAGCTCCTTACCAAGGCTTTTCTACAGAAGCAATCCCATAGGAAATGCTTCTTTGCCAAAACTAAGCTTTTGTGGAAACTTCTCATTTCAGTCACGCACTGAATTCAATTTTGTCTCCATCTGAGAGAAAGTTTCCTTTCTTCAAACCTCCCCTGCCCACGGACTGTTTGTTTCTCCACTGGAAGAGCAGTGAGATGGAAAAGGAAAAAGACTCTGGGATCAGGTGGGTTCTGCCCAGCACACACCTTCAGCTTCCCCCTTCCTGGGAGGATTCCATCAGCTCCCACCCGAGCGACGCTTTGGGCAGAGCCAACGGGAGACGCAGGGGGCACCCAGGAATGGAACTGGCCAATCCTCCCAAAGCCAGGCAGCTCCAGCTGAGATCCCACTGAGCCAGACTGAGCTGGTACCCACACAAACGGGCGCCCGGGATTCTAATCCCACGAGGAGAACAGGAAGAGGAGGCTGGGGAAGATGTATGTGCAGAAGGCACCGTTAGCACAACTCCACTCACTCTGTGTTAAATAACTCTTCCAGGGCATGAGTTAAATGGCAGCACAGAGCAATCAGGGGACAATAAATCCCTGGTTATAAATTCTGGCACTAGGCTGAGATGAAAATCATCATCCCTGGCCGGCCACAACTGGTCCCGGCTCGGGGAGCGGGAGCTCGGGGAGCAGACCAGGGCAGAGGAATGTCTGCCCCACTGAGAGCCTCTCCCAGCCCCACTCACCCTCCCCAGGGGCTGCTGCTCACTTTGTGCTGCTCACTTTGTGCTGCTCACTTTGTGCTGCTCACTTTGTGCTGCTCACTCAAAGACCCCCAAACATCCCCAGCTGCCCCCTGGGGTGGTTTCAGCACGAACAGGGAGTGAAGTTCTGCTCAAGCCCATAGCAAAGAGCGAATTCCCTCTCCAACCCAGAGTTCCCGGGGTGTCCTGCTGGCCACAGCCTTGTCCTCACATCCCTGCACAAACACCAGCCAAGGAGACCACACCATTCCCAAAGGGCTTCCAGCAGAGGGAGGGATGCAAGGTGTCACCGATTTACCTTGCTGCATCCCAGCTCTGCCTGCTGCAGCCGTTATTTCCTGCAAATATATTGCACTGTGGGATGCCTGCGATATTTTATAAAGTTAATAACTTTTTTTTAATTGGATGAGTTTATAGAACCGTGCGAGCAATTAACAATAATTACGTTTAAGACACTTAAATTCCAGGATGCACCACAAACACTGGAATATTAAGCTATAAAAACCCTCAATTGTACATTCAAATTACATTAAGGGTCTGTTGGAAGGAATACACTCTCAAGTTTCAAGAGCCCCACTCTGTTCTGTTTATACAATGAGCTCACATCAGACGTTGCAGCAGCAGCCCGTCCCCATCCTCATTCGAAGCTTGGGCACCACATGGATCCCACACGGATGACAGTGCTCAGCAGCCCTGGTTTCTCTGGGTGCTGAGGCCCAGGATCCAGGGAAAGCATCCCCTTGGCTCCCAGCGCAGCCACGGGCGCCGCAGCAGCGGGGAAGGGAGCCGGACCGGTGCTTATTTCATTTTAATCACCAGGTGCCAAACTAAATTATTGATGTCGGTTCTCAGTGACAGGTAAGGCATTTTATCACCGCGCCTTTAATAATGCAGGAGTCATGATCCCCGGCGCTGAAATGTCAGGCAATTCTCAGGTTGCCCTCGCCACGCCGACGACGTTTCCCCACCCTGCCCCTCCTCGCCGCAGCCCAGGGCTCGGCGCCGGCGCCCATCTGCTCCCCGCAGACAGCACCAGCAGCACCCCGGCAGTGCTGCCCTCCCTGTGGGACCCATCCCCACCGGATCAGCAGCCCGAGTGATGGCAGGAAGGTGGGCAAGAGAGAGGAGGGATGAGCAGAGCCCGGCACCTCTGAGAACCAACCCCAAAGGGGAACCAAGCAGAAGGGGAACCCTCGGCAAGAAGGGCACGCACCCTGCCTGTGCCCCCGCGCTGCAAACGCAGCCATTTCACACAGCCTGGCCACCAAAAGGGGACAGTTTCAGAGCCACCAAGGCTTCTGGCTGAGGAACAATAGCTGGCTAATGTCTCCATTTTGAGCCGTGCACACGCAGCTGGCGCCTGCCTCCGGGAGGGAATGGGCCTCTCCAGAGGCGGCGCGGAGAGGGATTCTGTGGAAGCAGGATGTGCTCAGGAAGGGAACAGCAGTGATCTGGACATGGGCAGCGCTGCAGAGGGAGATGGGCACGGCTGGCAGGGGCAGCTCAGGAGCCCAGGGTGGGAAAGCCCACCTGAGATGGGCCCTGACCCAGCTGAGGGGGCGAGCCCCAAGAAGCAGCAGAGCCGGCGGCCAAGCCCAGGTGACACAAAGCAAGGGGGTGACAGAGCCAGCACCTGGGATGAAGGGACACTGCCAGCAGGGCCCGTGCCAGGGTCCTGTGGGGGTCAGGGGCTGGATGAGCAGAGGTGGCCAGCACCCCGCTCTATCTCCAGACCCTTGCTGCACCCAGCCCAGGTTTGATCCAGCCTTTGTATTCCAACAGCACGGCCTGACATTTACAGGGGGAGGTTTTATTCCTGCTGTAAATAACCTCTAATAGTGTAGGTCATTACACTAATTGCAGAAGATAATTAATTTTCCGATTCTTGTTAGGCCACTGCATATTCCAAGAAGAGTGCTGTTCATTATTTTCCCATGCAATTGTGACCTCCCTCTCCTTCCCCTGCCAGCCCCTCCTTCAGGATTTCAACACGTTGTCAAGTTGTTTATCATGCAGCCACGGAGCTGTTGTGAAGCTGAGGAGGTGCAGGGGCTCCTCTCTGCCTCCCACCCCACCACAGGCACCACAGGAGCTCTGGGTGTGCTACAGAACCTCCTCTCTGCCTCAAACGGGCCCTCAGCAACATTCCTGGGCCATGACAGGAGGATCCCAGCAAGACTCCGTGCCCTTCCTGCAGCTCCAGCCACGTGCTGGATGCAGGAGAGGCCACACACCTCCCAGAGCCATTGGGACTTTCCAGCAGCCAAAGAGGGCACATCAACAGCACGAAAACTCTGTTCAGTTCCTTGGAAAAGTCTCCTCCAAGAGCCTGACCTGCTGGTGATGATTAGTCTGCCGCAGATGGATGATGGTTCTCTGGGTGCAGTGCTCGTTCCCAAACTCAGCCTGGGAGCAGAACATCTGCAGGACCTCACTGCACCACAGGGCTCGGTGTAGGGGCAGCCACCACCTCCCACACACAGCCAGCACCATAAAAAACAACCCGGCACCAGCAGCTCTCACAGCTTCATCATCCTCACCCTGCCCAGGACTGTAAAACACTGCGGGGTGCAGGAGCTGCGGGATCTCCTCCCCAGGGAGCCAAGGAGTGGCCAGGGACAAGCAGCTTCTCCTTGGCCAAACACCTGTGGAGAGACAGCTCTGGCTGGAGGAGTGCGCCAGATCCTGGCTCCCCAGCCACGCTGTAAATCTGGGTATCAGACGGGTTTTAGTGATAATCAATTGTAATAACTAACATGGATCCCTTGCCCAGATAAGTGGAATATTATAAGTCCAGCTGCAATTAGCAGGGGCAGATGGATGGGGGCTGAGGCAGCAGTCCGGGTGTTTTCCCATCCCACCAGCTGCTCAGCGCCCACGATGCTTTTCCATTTGCACCCCCCCTAAATTCACCATCAACCCCCCCGTGGGTTGACACCTGACACCCACCACCCTGCCAGGGCAGCCAGCAGAGAGAGCGGCTGCCTTCACCTGGCTCAGGTGACACGGGGAACCGGCTGTCACAGGATACTCTGCAGTCTGAGGGTGCAGCCCTGCGTCGGAGGGGCCTCGGCAGGGCAGCTGATAACACACACACCTGCTGTTAGAGCAGAGGGAATGAATTTTTAAAAGGCACATAAACCCCTGATGCTTCAAGGCATCAGCTGAGCGCTAAGGAGGATTAGCGGGAAATATCTCCCGTGGAAAGCTTATTCCACATGAATTCCACTGAAGGGATCCTTTCATCTCCCCCTGGAGCATCTCTTCCCCTGGCCTGATGTGCCTTGGCACTCGCCGAGCTCCTGGAAGGCGCTGGCGGGCGGATGGCTGCCCGCAAAGGTTGACAGCTGTCTCCGTTACGATGCCGCCTCCTGACTGACGCCGATGTGACAGGCAGTGTGACACGGCCCAGACAGGACACTGATCCATCCATCCATCCATCCATCCATCCATCCATCCATCCATCCATCCCCGGCGGGGCAGAGCCGCTCCCGGTGGGACAGCCGTCCCTAGGACGCGCAGACGCCGTGCCTGGCTGCGGGCAGGTGAGGTGGGAAGGTGTTTCGCTCCCCGGCTGAGCGGCACAGTGAGGATTTGCAGCTCGGCACGCAGCCCAGCACGGGGGAGGCTCCACGGAGCTCCACGCTTCCCCACTATCTGCTTGGAAAGGGAATAAAACCCTGCCCTGGCCATTCCCTGGTGGCTTTTCCTGCCCAGCACCTCTTGGGGTGCTCGCCACGCACCGCTGCGCCCACAAGGAAGCATCAACTGCCCCTCAGAGCCAGAGGAAGGGAAAGGGTTAAAGGGAATGCCATCTCCCCTCTCCTTTGCCTTGGAAGGAGAGGCACTGAGTGCATTAAAATCTGGGTTAAAAATGGCTCTGCTCTACCTATCTTATCTTCTTTGTACTAAAAGCCCTGAAAGAGCGGCAGGTTTTCACGCAGAATTTTCCCGTCTAATCCCCTTTTGTTAGCTCTGATACTGGCATTGCAATACAAACCTCGTCCGGGCGATTTAGGAGGGATTACACGCCCTCAATCCTACAGCATGTGGGAGAAAAATGTTTCCTCAAATCAAATTTTACACAAACCAGTATTTGAAAATAATCAAAGCGCAAATCCCCGCCGTGGGGATTTCTGGAGGGAGGTGAGCGGGGGGCGGGGGGGGCAGCAGGAGCCGGTGCCACCAGCACCAGGACCCTGTGCCAGGGCGCCCACAGGTGCAGACTGACAGGAACTCAGAGCCCTGGAGAGCAAATTTGGCCAGAGCTGTCGCCTGGCTGCAGTGGCACTGGATTTCTGTGCCCTCTGGCCGCCCGCCTGGCACGGGAAGAGACACGAGCAAAGT
This sequence comes from Rhadina sibilatrix, assembly GCA_013400275.1. Lineage (NCBI taxonomy): Eukaryota > Metazoa > Chordata > Aves > Passeriformes > Phylloscopidae > Rhadina > Rhadina sibilatrix. Next base: position 131,767 of record VWYO01017327.1, read on the forward strand.
GAGGGCTTGGGAGCTGCTCCTCACCCCCTTCCCGTGCCAGGTGCGTGGCAAGAGGGCACAGAAACCCAGTGCCACTGCAGCCAGGTGACAGCTCTGCCCTCTGCGTGGCCAAATTTGCTCTCCGGGGCTCTGCACACGTGCGTTTGGCTCGGCTTTCCCGATGAAATATTGCTGGTGCTGCTCCTGTAATATATATGTCAGAGATGCAACCTCATTTTATTGATCTCTCCTAGCTGCCGGGATATCCATAGTGGAATTAATACGTCTGTATCACCACAGGAAAAAAAAATAAAAAATAAATAAATAAAAAAAAAAGGTAAAGCCCATCTGACAGTTTCAATTAAGGAAGCGTGAAAAGCGATTTGCGTAAGAGGCTGGGGCTTGGCGGGGGAGAGCGGGGCAGCCCGCGGGCAGCGCGGCTGTACACTCACATCTGGGTAAGTGAAGTGATTTCCTACAGGAAGTGATGGAGGCCAGACCCCAGTCGGGGCCGTGGCCGTCTCCGCCTGACGAGCCCCCCGGCCCGCCCCGTGCCCGCTGTGCCACCGCGGCACCCCAGCCGACAGCGGGGCCAGCGCCCTGTGTGTGCCCCGCGACACAGGGAGCCAGGGCTGTCCCACGGCCCCCGGGCCTCCCGGGACAACTGCCAAGAAAGCTGCGTCCAAACTAAGCATCAGAAAACCGCAAACACACTTTCCTGCGGGGCTCCCCGCGGTCCCCCTTCCAAACTCCTTCCCTGCACCACGCCACAACCCTCAGACATCCTGAGCATCCTCAGCGCGCAGCCCCTTCGCTGTGCACCGGGAAAAACCCGGCACAGGCACCGGGAAAAATGCAGCACAGGCACCGGGAAAAGCCCGGCCCGGGCACCGGGAAAAGCCCGGCCCAGGCACCGGGAAAAATCCAGAACAGGCACCGGGAAAAGCCCGGCCCGGGCACCGGGAAAAGCCCAGAACAGGCACCGGGAAAAGCCCGGCACAGGCACCGGGAAAAGCCCGGCACGCTGCCAGGGGATGCCCAGGTGACACAGCTCTCCCTCCCCAGGCACTTCAGGAAGGGCAGCAGGGAGCGGGAGGCCCCGGGATCGTGGCACTTGTCAAGCAAAATTATATCCCCACATCCATCGGCTCCCGGCGGGCCCGCGGAGAGCTGTGAAATATTCATGTCCCTGCCACTCACGGGAGAAGGTCCCCTGAGTGCTTCCCCTCCTCTCCCCAGCAACTTGGGAGCAGAACCAGCGAGGGAAGGGGGAGGGAGCGCTGCCATCTCCGCGCCCTTTGCACCCAGGTGCCACCAGCTGTCCCAGGTCCTTTTTTGGCTTTTCAGCTCCACTCTGAAGCAGAGCGGACACCCCAGACGAGCAGGGGGTTTGGGGCATTCCTGCTGTACAGAGTCCCCTACCAACCCAGATCCCAGCCTACGAACGCAGACACACAGCATCAGCTCTTTTCTCTCCCTTCCCCCTGATTTGGGGCAAAGCTCTTAACTCCACCGTAAAATTAAAAGTCGTGTGTTCAGATAAATCAATTAAGACCTTGTTTGCAACACCTACAGCTCAAGTCCCCCTGATCCAGGGTCTGGCCAGCTGTCGGAACATTTGGCTTCTCCTCAGCAGGACACACAACAACACACGAGTGCTTAAAAGCACTCATTTACCAGAGGAGTAAAGCCCCTTCCTAATCCACTCCCCCACTGAACGTGGGGCTGCCGGGTGGCCCACAAAGCTGCTGGCCCCCAGAAGAGGGGAGGACAGCCTGCTGCCCCCGGGAAGAGGAGGAGGAGGAGCAGCGGGAGCTGCGGGGAGCGGGGACAGCTGCCCCTCTCGTCCAGCCGGGTTTCCTTTGAAACCTGCGGTTCCCCCAGCTGCCCCGAGCATCCTTTGCCTCCAGCTCCTGCCCAGCGGCACTCTGCTGTAGCCCTGGTTGGTGCCTGAGATGTTTTGGTTTCTCTCAAACTTTTTCCCAGAGTTTTCTATCAACAAGAGACACTTTTTCCTAACTGTAACCTTTGTTTGCATTCCTTTCCCTAGGAGGGACTTTTTGGTGTCCCTCTGACTTCACCAATGTGATTGAAGAAGTTTGTCTTTGTTTCACCCATTGGGTTGTTCTCTGTAGAACAGCATAAAAGGGAAGAAATTCCCGGAAATAAAGGGAGTCATTGTCAGCCTTTTGAGTCGCAGTCTGTGTGGTTGTGATCTTCAACAGCATCACTCTGCCACGTCTGGATGCTGCTCAGAGCATCACAAAGTGCTGAACGGGCCAGCCCAGGCACCACGGGCAGGGAACCAGCCCTGCTCAGCCCCTGGAAGCCGAGCTGGCAGCGCAGGCTGTCAGTGTGAACCCCCCGTGGTACCCGGGGCTGCTCATCACTGCTGCCAGACCAGCAGAAATAAAGATGCAGGTGAATTAGAAATCAAACCTCAGGTGGAGCTTGCTGACTCTGCTCAGGCACAGCAAATGAAGACCCCCTCCCTTGGACTCCTGCAAAGCAGCTGCTGCTCACGCCAGCGCTGAGCTCAGGGCACTCGAGTGCCTTTGGCTTCCCCATCCCAAACAGGGCACACACATCTCCCCTGCAGGGCATCCTCTCCCTCACTCATGCTCCCGAGTTGTGCTAAAGCAGAACAAAAAGACCCAGAACCACAGGGTGCCTGGTGTGGCCTCCTGCCCGTGCCAGCCTGGAGGTGCCAACACCAGCCCTGCACCTGGGCACGGCGGGAGTGGAGGGTCTCAACATGCCAGGTCTTGGGAAGCAGCCTGAAAGCTTGGACTTTTACACATGCCACGGGCTCACAAGCCCCAGACCTGCTTCCTCTGCTCCTTCCTTAAATCCATGATTAAAACACAGCTTTAGAGCTTTAACACTTCCAGGGAGTAAAGCCGATATTCCCCGAATCCGTGGCCATTCCCTGCATCCAGGCACACCTCCCCTGGGAGGCCAGCTGCTCCAGCCTCCACAGGGTGCTCCCTGGCAATCACCAGTGCTTTCACACCTCTGCACAGCACACCCACAAGAATTCCCCTCCATTCAACAGTTTCATCTCCTTCCCTTCCCTTCCCTCAAGCCCCCCCTGTGAAGCTTCCTGCGTTGGACTCCAGGGATTTAAAAAAAAAAAAAAATGGGAAGAGAAAAAGGTAAAACACAAGCACAGAAAATCCCACAACAAAACAAAAAACCCCTCACAACAAACTACGTCCCTCCTGGCAAAACCCAGAGCGGCGCTTACACAACAACTTTACTCGCTCCATTATTTATAGGGCAACTGAAACATTTATTCCTACACGGAACTAGCCGGCGTGCCGGGGAAGGTAACAGTGGAAATCCTCCTGGAAGAGGTAACTCCATGGAAATCCTCCTGGAAGAGGTAACTGCACAGCGAATCAATAAGCAGGGCAGCAAAATTGTGATTAATTACGCTTGCTGGGATCTCTGTCCCGCCCTAGAACTGCCTCCTTCTTCAATCAAGGAAGACGTTGGCTGCATAAAATAAACCCCGTCCTGAGCACTGGCAAGGAATTAGGTTCAAAGTCGAAGACATCAGGCTCCAGAAGGTCACATCCCAAAGCAGCCAGTCCCAGAACCCTCGACACTTGTAGGGCCATGGCTTGGAGTTGGCTCACAGGGACAGGAGGTCCCTCACAACCACGGTTTTTCCCATTGAGCCCAACCCTTTCCAAAGACATTGAGCCTGACCTAGACCAGGAAAAGCTGCCAGTGGCTCTTGGCAAAGCCTGGTGGTACTGCCATGCTCTCATCAGTGCAAACAGCTGCACCCCCTTCCCCACAAACATCTTTTTGTGGCCACGGATTTCAGGGCAGGATGAAGTAATTACTGATGGGTTATGGGCAGGCTGGAGCCTGACTGTCTCAGAGTAAGGCTAATCAATAGCAGGTCATCAATAGGCCAATCAGTCACCTCTGCTAGGAGCTATGCCCCAACAGGAGCCCCAAATCCCATTACTCTTGGGTCAGACCGCAGTGCTGGGTCCCTAAAGGTGTGGGTGGATGAAGGGCAGTGTGATCTCTCTGCTCTTTGGGGCTCACAGAGCAGCAGCCTCATGCCAGAGCCCACAGCTGGGCCTGCCCCGCCTGCGAGGAGCAGAGTTAAAAACAAAATTAAATTAATACAGGCCAGGAGCCAGCTCAGCGTGGGCTCAGGGAGGGTGCTGAGAATGAGGGATGTGGGGAGTGATGCACCTGTGAGAGAGGACGGCTCTCTCCTGAAGGACACAGGGCTGTGCCATGGTGCCAGGCAGCACCAGAGCCATGTGCCCTCGAGTGACAGTCCCTGCTGTGCCACCAGGACAAGGGCACAGGTATCCCTGTGCCCAGGAGCTGCACTGTCAGCATCCTCAGCAGCCTCCTCCCTTCCAGGTGCCAGCAATGGCCGGCGTCCCAGGACCAGCAGGACACGCCGTGCTGGAGGTCTCCCCTGCTTTAATAGGATCTGTCGTCTGGCAATCTAATTTGATCGAGGAAAACTAATGAAAACAGGCCCTGGTCTGCAGCACGGATTAGCCCAATCAGCCCGGAGTGGCTACTTTATTGTTCAGCTCCCTGGCACCAGCTGTGCCTGTGTGCAATCAGCCTTGAGAGCCAGCGGGCTGCATCCGCCCCAGCTGCCCCAGCAGCCCCCAGCCCCAAAGCTCCAGGGCAGGGGGTGCTCAGGTGCAGGGCTGTGACACCCACGTGTGAATGGGGCACAAGGACAAGCACAGATCCCACTGAGCAGGAAGCACCTCCACCAGCACAGGTTTTCATTAGCTTTAAGGGATGTCCCTGGGTTAAAACCAAATCCCATTACTCAGGAGAACAGCGTGTCTGGTGCTGACTGCCTGTGTTGTGAGTGCCCAGAGGTACTGATGGGGCAACACCTCCCATGACAGGGCTCATCTGTCCCCTCCAGACCCTGGTTTTGGGTCTCCAGGGCTCAGAGAGTTGGAGCAGACCCACACAGAGCATCACAGAGTCACCCCAGAATGATTTGGACCTTAAATATCATCCAGTTCCACTCCCTGCCGTGGGCAGGAACACCTTCCAATACCCCAGGTTGCTCCAAGCCCTGTCCAACCTGGCCTGGAACAATTCCCAAGATGGGACAGCCACAGCTTCTCTGGGCAGAGTGCCAGTGTGTGGAGGAATGGGGTGGAAGAGGACAGGAGAGGGAGGAAAAGTGTGGAAAACACCCAGACTAGGGCAGTCCTGAGATTCCTCGTCTGGTGACCTCCCTGGCATAAGGACAGGTCCTGGGTGGGGCCCTGCCCAGGCTGGCACTCGGGGAGGCAGAGAGGAGCTGCACAGGGTGGGAAAATACCTGTACCAGCAGGGACTGCCTCCTTCTGCCTGCACACATTTGCTCAGCAGAGCAGACACAGCAGATGCTCAGACGTTCAGCCCTCCACGTTCAATCACACGCACTCCAGCGGCGCCAGGAGCCCTGTGATGGCCACAGGCTGCGGCATCTGCTCGTGGCCACCGTCCAACGGGTGCCACACCGGGGTCAGGCCCACGAGTCCCAGCCCCATTTCACACACACACGGGTAGAGCTGCTGGAAACGGCTCTGGCGCTGTGGGCAGGACCTCGAGATGTCTCAGCAGGTGTGACAACACAGGACACCTGGCACTGCCACCTCCAGCTGCACCTGGGGCTGGGGTGAGTCCCAGGGCAAGGGCCAGACGTGCTGGCAGCTCAGGGGGGTTTCTCAGCCTCTCTGCAGCCCCAGGTCAGTCCTCTCCCCACACATGGGATGCAAACCCAGGACAGCAAAGAGGTGGGAGGGTTTAAGGGACAGGGGGAACCTCCAAGCACACAGCGCCGGCAGAGAAGTGTGAAGCTGCAGGAATTACAGCCCTGAGCCACCTGGGACGCGTGCGTATTGACTTAGACCCGAGCCTTTAATAAGGCAGCTAACAGCATTGCTTTTACATTCATCCCTCTTACAAGCTGAACATGCCCAGGACAAGTTCATGTTCCAGCTACAGCGCTCGCCGGGCTCAACCGAGGGATTACCCAGCCTTGTAGCTACAGCTCACTCCTCTCCCCTTTCTTCCCTCTCTCTGTTCTGCCTCGGTGTCAGGTCAAACAGCTCTTCCCTCTCCGTGTTTTGGCGTGTGCTCTGCCTGCAGATCACACACCTGCCCCAGGTGAGATGCTCCTGCCCTCTCCTTTTGCAGCTGCCGAGGAGCAGGGCACGCACATCGCCGCTCTTCTCAAGTCCTTTGAAAGGATTCACCGGAACATTTCCGTTTTACTGCCCCACGGGCCAGAGAAGCTCCCCAAAAATCCTGCACCTGCGCCCCGGAGCCGCTCGCGCTGACAGTGCCAGCGCCGCTCAGCAGATTAATGTCACCGCTGCGCCGCACAAATGTCTGCTGACGGAAAAGTGATGGCAAAGGGCAGGAGGAGACTTTGCACGGACATTAACGGAGGCTGGAGTACATTAATATTATCGACGGGCTGTCAGCGAGGCTGAAGAGGCTGCGCCAGCCCCGAGCAGGGGATGGAGGCACAGCAGAGGAGTGGGGACACACGGCAGTGGTGAGGGGACACAAGGCAGTGGTGTGGGGACACACAACATTGGTGAGGGGACACACAGCAGTGGGGAGGGGACACACAACAGAGGTGAGGGGACGCGTGATGATGGTGTGGGGACACACAGCAGTGGTGTGAGGACACACGATAGCAGTGTGGGGACACACGACAGCAGTGAGGGGACACACAGCAGTGGTGAGGGGACACACAGCAGTGGTGAGGGGACACACAGCAGTGGTGTGGGGACACACGATGGTGGCGTGGGGACACACAATAGCAGTGGGGGGACACACAGCAGTGGTGAGGGGACACCCAGCAGTGGCATGGGGACACACCATAGTGGAGAGGGGACACACAGCAGTGGTGAGGGGACACACAATAGTGGTGAGGGGACACACAGCAGTGGTATGGGGACACACAGCAGTGGTGTGGAGGCCCACAACAGCGAGTGCACTGGCTGTGTCTGGGGACCGTGGGGTGCTGGGCGGGAGGGGAGCGGTGGCAGCACACAAAGACGGTGGCCTTGGGAGCGGGGCTGTGGGGACACACGGCAGAGGGGCCGGAGGAGAGGGAGGCAGCCTGCGAGTGCCCTGACCCGTGAAGGAGCGGCCCCAGGAAGGCCCCTCGGCCACCCACATGCTCGCTGTCAGCTCCACGCAGGCCGCGGCCCTGATGCCTTCGCCTCCCCCTCGCCAGGCTGCCCGCGGGGGGCGGAGGGCGACGCTCGGGCACAGTGGCACTCTCTGGGGAGCACCTCCCCGTGCCCACCGGCCTGGGGACACGTGGGGGACACCACATCCCCGTCCTGCTCCATCCCAGGCAGCCCCAGCTTCGGGCGACGGCTCGGTGCCAGCGGCGGAGCGCGGTCCTACGGCAGCGCTGAAATACGGCAGTGGGAAGTCCCCTACTGCTCCCTGTGTAGCATTTTATCTTAATAACATTTTATCTTGGATGACAAGCCTGTATAATGTGGTTTAAAAGCCACGGCTACGCTGACACCAGAACAGGGGGAAGGAAAAAAGCTCTTTTCTCCCGTCTGATACATTTGCTGAGGTCACAACTCGCCAACCTCTCGCTGTATCTCGCTCGCCAAGCTGGGAGCTGCTTTGTAGAGCGGCTCAGAGGCAGCGGCGGGAGCTCAGCCCTGCTCCTCCCTCCCGCTCAGGGTTCTGGCTCTAAAGGCTCTGCCTCTCGCTTTCCTTTGCAGTTTTGGCTGGGGGAGGCCTTTTCTTCCCCCCTCTGCTCCGTGCAGTGACTGCTGGAGGCTTTGAAGGGGGAACTGCGAGGCTTTGCTGCGGCCCGAGGCCGGCGGGAGGCTGAGCCCTGCAGAGTGACCTGCCTGTCCCACCTACTCAGGGGACAGGGAAGCCACCAGCAGCACAGCCCATGCACGGCCCAGACTGCCTCCAACACCACACCGAGCATCCCAGGGCCACCAGTCCTGCAGAACCCATCCCTGCAGCACCCCAGTTCCCCGGGCAGGGTGTCCCTGCTGCGGCAGGCACCGCAGCCACGCTGCACAGCACAGCATCATTAGGGAGACAGCTATTCTGGTCTAATTGCCAGTGGTTCACAGCAAACATGGCAGCCTGTGCTCAGAACAGAGCTGTGCAATCACGCCGGAGACAAAGGATGCCCCCAAAAGAAAGAGTAAAAACTGACACGAAACCAGAGAGGGGACAGCAGCACGCAGCCGGGTTGACTTGGAGAGGGAGAAGACAGTGACCCAGCAGTGAGGGTTAAGCTCTTCTTGTGAGAGCTAATTTAAGGTCAGGCAAATCCTGCTGGCAGATTATTTTTCACCTGAAACGTTCAGATCGGTGCCTCAGCCACCACAGCAGGACCTGGAGAGCAGCTGGAGGAGCTGCTGGAAGTGCCCTGGCCCAGGCTGAACACCGCCCCAGCCCTGGCCCTGCCCAGGGCCATGAGCAGACCCCTGCCCCACGCTGGGGTCCCCCTCACACCAGCAGCAGCCAGAGCAGCCCTGCAGCCTTTGCCAAGACCCAGGCAAATCCCACCCTGTGCAGCCACTCTGGTGCTGCCCCAGGAGGGACGGGAGTCCCCCCCGACCCCAGGCTGTCACTCTGTCACCTCCGCTTGGCTGTGACAGACAGACAAGCCCCGGCTCTGAGGACCATCAATTATTCACACAGACTTTTTCTGAATATTGATGTTAAAAGCAAATTCCCGGCTTGCCCCTCGCCTGCACCTCCAAAGGGATTTTCACGCCACAGGGACCCACGTTCCTGAGGAGCCACCGGGGGGAGGGACACAGGGAGGGACCTTCACTGCCACCAGCGAGGTCTGCAGGTCAGGGTGGGGTAAGGAAGCCCCGGGGTTGGGGAACATCCCATCCTGCTCCCGAGGGATTGAGCCCAGCTGAAGGAGCAGGAAGGAAGGTTCGGGGAATGAAAGGATGTGCCTGTCAGAGACAAAAGGAGCTTGCTCTCCCCCTCACTCGTTCACAAGAAAATATTTGTAAACAAATGCTTCCTGCTTGTGTTTATCCAACTTTGAGAGACTTCAAATGGAAGCCTGCTCCCCGTACCGTATCATTACCCCTCATTATTGCAATTTCCCAGGCTTTAGGTGGCTGGAGAGGGAAAACACAGGATAATGCACTGCTCAGAGGCTGCAGGAAGTCAAACTGGGGGAGAAGCAAGCCCAAGCAATCCAGTGACACCAGGCCCACGTGGTGGGCACTGACCATGCAGACCCAGCACAGCCCCTGCATCCAGGCCAGGAGAGGAGGAGCAATTCTGGCTCTTTGTGCCAAGAAAGAACAGCAAAGAGTCACAGCCACGGGCACATTGACTGGCCCAAAACACCAGGGATGCTCCAGCTGGATGCTTCTCCAGGCTGGAGCACCTCACCCAAGCCATGCCAGAGCCTCCTTACTCAAAAGACCCCTCCTCCCTTGGCCTAAGGGTGCTCTGGTGATGGGCTGAGTGTCCACTTATCATCAGTAGGTGCTGGAACAACCAAAGGACAGCTGACAAATGCTGACAGGAAAGGAACACTCTTGAAACAGGGAAGGGCTCCAAAAAGAAATCTCATTTGTAGATCATTGCCTTGATATCTCAGCATTTTTTACTTCACAATTCTGTGTTATACAGCCCTGTTTATTGCGCTGAAATCTCATCCTGCAGATTCATCTCGGATCATCGTTAAGGTTCCTCCCCAGCTTGCAGAGATGCCTCTGCTTATCGTAAAACTCTATGCTGAAATTTCAGATTAATTAAAAGCTGTAAATTGCAAAGCCAGATGCGATAACTCACATCTTCACCCTTCCAAAAAAAAAAAAAAAAAAAAAAAAAAACAAAACACCCCAAAAAAAAAAAAAAAAAAAAAAAAAAAAAAAAAAAAAAAAAAAAAAAAAAAAAAAAACAAAAAACACCAAAAACAAAAAAAGAAAAAGAAAAAAACCCCCCACAAAACCAACAAAACCAAAAACCCAAAAAACCCCCAATCCAACCAAAACCAACCAAAACCAACCAAAAACCAAGAAAATGAGAGAAGTGTGGAAGCCTCTTGGTTCACAGCGTGGCTGTCCCCTGAGATGGGTTCAGCCCAAAGCCACGTCCCTCTGCCCTCACCGTGACCCAGCCAGCGCTGCCACCGCGGGTCCCCAGGGACACCTGGCAGGCGGCAGGGGTGACACGCACATCGCAGGTGTCCCCTCCCAGGTGCCACCCCTGCCAGGCCGGTGACGCTCAGAGCGCAGGGAGAGGAGGGCTGGGGAGGGCGCCGTGCCAAAGGGCCCCCGGGCAGGAGGGGACCCCGCAGCCACCCCAAATCCCCTCCGACCAAGCTCCGCTGTCCCCGGGAGCCGNGCCCCCCGGGCAGGAGGGGAGCCCCGCAGCCCCCCCAAATCCCTCTGACCAAGCTCCGCTGTCCCCGGCAGCCGGGGCGATGCCGGCGGGAGCGGCTCCAGCCCCATCGCCCCCGCAGCTGCGGCAGCGCGGAGAGGGGACAGACGCCATCCCCCCTCCACCCCCAGGGCCAGGGACGCTCTCCCCGTGCCCAAGGACATTCACGCAGCCGTGCCCACCATCTGCTCGCCGGCAGCGCTGCCAGCTCGGGCTCCAGCGCCGCGGCATCGCCTGAGCGCAGGCACGGGGGTCACCCCCTGCTCCCGGCTCTCCGCTTACACCCCAACACCGCCCTGGGAGGAGGAAGAGGAGGCGTTTGCTCCTGTTCCCCGCGGTTTCCAGCTGCCCGCAGCTCTCCCGCAGGCTGGTTTGACCGCTGCTCCCCGCGCTGCCCCCATCCCATCCCTCCCGGGCGCTCCAGGAGCGGGGCAGGGCAGCAACATCCCTCCCTTGCCGAGCTCCCACTCACTGCAGATCTCTTAATGCATTTCTTGGCCAAGGGTGAGGAGATTAAACACTCCGTGGAAGGCGAGCTGACACAAGCTGACAGACCTGAATCTTCTGCACATGCATAAGTGCCAGTCCTCATCACAAGGATGCTCATTTGCCAGCCTCGTACCTATCACTTGGGCTGGGAGTCAATCTAAATAAAGCAAATTCACTTGTTCTGAGGGGGAGAGGGAGTCGCTGGGCTGTCATAAGGTTGAACTCAGCTGGCATCATTCTAAAGTGGAAGGTGCTGCAGGAGCAGAAAGCAGAGGGTTTCCAGCCTCCCAGGAGCGAGGGGAAGGGAGTTTTGCTTTGCTTGAAAGCAGCTGAGCCAGGAGAAACCATCAGCCCCAGGCCCAGGCTGTGAGGAGCTGGGCTGTGGAGTCACAGAATCCCAGGATCACTGAGGTTGGAAAAGTCCTCTGAGATCATGGAGTCCAACCTGTGACCTGTCCCTGCCTTGTCACCCCCTGAGTGCCACATCCAGTCCTTCCTTGGACACCTGCAGGGATGGGGACTCCAAACCTCCCTGGACAGCCTTACCCATGTGCCAGAGGTGAGGCTGCAGCAAAGCCTGGCACGTGGCTGGCTCCTCCTGAGCCTGAGCCAGCCCTGCCAGGACAGCAAATTCCACCTCATTCCACTCTGCCACAGAGCACAGCCGCCCCCAGAGACTCGGAGAGTGGTTTGGGTTAGAAAGCACCTTAAAAATCACCCAGTTCCACCCCCTTCCACCAGACCAGGTTAATGCAAGCCCCATCCAACACTTCCTGGGAAAGAGGATCCACAACTTCCATCCCTCTCCTTCCCTCCTACCCTCCAGCACTTGGTTGCAAGGATTAAGACTCATTTCCAATGAAGTTTTCATTATTTTCTGCTCTCCTTCTTTATTCCCCAACTCATTTGCATTACAAAAAAATTAAACAAAAGCTGCTTTTTTGAATCTCCACTCATTACTCCCATTACATTTGTTAACATCATTATCTTCAGCTGAAGATGGCAACTATTATCAAATGTTGCAGAGCTGCTGCAGACCTCTTGCTATATTACTCTGGAAAATTGCTTTAATGCTTATGCTTTTAGTGGTTTGAAAAAACCAGCTATAGCATTAGAAGCCATAAAGAAGATAAAAACGTGCATCATTCGATAATACGTGCGGTTTTCCCCCTTTGCACTGAAATATAAATACACGGAGGTAATGCAAGATGCAAAAGCTCTTCCTCCTCTTCAGTGACCCAGCAAGGACCCTCTGATCTGACCCTCACTGTCTCCCTCTCCAACACTTTTCTTCAGGAAAAGTTACGGTAATGAAAGGTGGGATCAAAAGGAAATAACTCTAAAGACAAAATAGTTCAAGCTTTCCGGGTTTTGGCAAAATCTTTCTGAAAGAGGAGAGAGGCCCAGGGTGTGGGTGCTGAATCCCTGGATTTGCTGGGGAAGGAAGAGCTGGGCAGGGCAGGCTGAGGGCTGGTGGTGAGGAGGGGTCTAATGACAGGGATGTGTCTCAGGGTCCCACTGCCTCCCACTTCCAGCTGGAAACCAGCAGGGATAACCCTTGGAGCTCTGGTAACGTCTCTGCTCAGCTCGGATCAGCTCGCTGGGAGGGCGTTGGGACCAAGAAAGGAGGATCCCAGAAGAACGAGCTGAGCACGAGTGTGAGGAAGCTGGAGAGGCAAGACTTGGCAGGGCAGAACGGAACTGGGGCTTCCAAATCTCCCTTCCATGGAAATGATGTGTCCCCAGGGCCACCAGGAGGACAAAATAGAAGCAATCCTCCCCAGTGAGGGTGGGAAGGGTGCCCAGGGAAGCTGTGGCTGCCCCATCCCAGCAGTGTCCAAGGCCAGGCTGGATGGGCTTGGAGCAGCCTGGGATGGTGGAAGGTGTCCCTGTGGACAGTGCTGGCCCCTTCCCAGGCCATTCCAGCTCTGAGGATGGGACAGCACAGCTCAGGAACTGGGACTGTGCACAAATCCCACTCCAGCTGATTTATGGCAGCTGCGGGAGAGGTCAGAGCTCGATGGGCTTTCATCGATCAGTTAATTAAACCCAGGCAAAACAAACATAACAAACGCAAAAATTTACAGCCCCTGCCACGGGTTCAGGTGCAGCTGGAGCTCAACCCACCCATCTTCTCTCCTAACAAGCCAGGGCAGCCTGGGCTCTTGAGGGAGACCCGGGCCCACCCTGGAACGGGCAGAATGCGCTGCACTCCTACCTGCAGCACAAACAACGCTCCTGATAAGAGCAAACTGCCAAAACTGAGGCAGCACAGAGGTGCTAAACCCTGCCAGGAGGGAGCCCCGAGTGCGTCTGTGCCCCAGCCCAGGCCCTGGCAGGCTGGGAGGGTGGCAGGGGAAGCGTGACACCGCAGTGACCTGCTTTAGCCACGCGCCCATGCGAGGCTCACACAGCCCCCGCTGCGAGTTCACGCTTGGTCACACAGCCCACCAGACCCACACAAAGAGATCTAAATTATCACTTTGTTTTCCATCAGGCTTTTGGTGTTGATTTAAGCTGCCCAAACAAATAATTACGGCCTTATCTGCATCACGCAGCAGCATTAGCCACAATTCATCATTTTTAGCTCGTTTTGGGCATTGTGTGTGTATGGATAAATAAAGAAGGAACTCAGCCATTCTCATTTCGTAGGGCCTGGCATTGCAAGATGGGCATTTGGTTAAATCTGCTCTTGATTGGAACAAAAAATGTAACCTCCAAAGAACTCTGCAGGAAAGAGGAACACGTGTGTGTTCTTAGCAGCTTCGGGAAACGAGACCAGCAGATCTGCAGAGCAGAGGAGCAGAAACGATGCCCAGTGGGGGCACACAGGGGTGTGGCTCATACCCTTCCCTTCCCCAGCCTCAGGCAGGAGATCCCCACACCGGATTTCCAGCTGTGCCTATGCAGCTGCAAACTGGAGCCAGAGCCCTGGGCACCCAGAGCACTGGAAGAGCCAAAACCTGGCTCACCCAGAGTGCCAGGCCAGAGTCAACGATAACTCACAGGCCCTTCCCAGATAGGACACGACAGGTTATGCCAGAGCTCTGCCAAGAAAGATCAGGGAGATGATTATGAAGTTAATTCCTGACACCGGCGGGCGCGTGTTGTACATCCAGCAAACGCAGCAGCCGCAGCTCCTGTGCAAACACCGGGACGTGCCAGGGTGTGGGATCGATTACACAACGCAGGGAGCGCTGCTAAGCACAGGGATGCTGTCCAAGGTGCAGGGAGAGTTCACCTGGGGAAGGCAGCAGCCCTCCCTGGAAGGAGCGGCGTGGCTTGAACCCCACCTGGCAGCTGGAAACCCGCCCCAGGCACCCACAGCCGGGTGCTGATGGCCAGCCCTCGCCCAGGGGCTGCTTCCCCGAGCCCTGCTGCTCGTGAGCGCTGGCGCTGTGGCACAGCTCAGCTCCTGGGATCCGCACGGGTGTGAAACAAGCTGTGGAAACATCGGCGCTGCTCGGGAGGCGGCTGTGAAACCGCAGCGCCAAAGGCGGCTGCGGCGCCGGGCTCCGGCCCCCCGAGCTGCGCGCACGGCACACGGGCTGCGAGTCACAGGGACACCAAGGGACACGCCAGGGGCACCTCCAGAGCCGGCCCCAGCCCCTGCTGCCTGCAGCACGCTCCTCCTCCCTGGTGCACAGGAGAGCGGGGTTGCGGGGAGAAGCGGCTCCAAGCCACCGGTGGGAGGCTGAAGCAGGGTCTGGTGAATGCAAAGCCATGACCAGCATGGAGTTTTCATCTCAGCCAGCAGCAAAAGTCCCCAGGGATGGGGAAACAGAGACCTGTCCTTCCCTTTACACCCCAGGGATGAGGAAACACAAACCTGTCCTTCCCCTTGACCAGCAGAGGGATGGGGAAACAGAGACCTGTCCTTCCCTTTAGCCCCCAGGGATGAGGAAACACAGATCTGTCCTCCCCCTTACCCCTCAGGGATGGGGAAACACAGACCTGTCCTTCCCTTTACCCCTCAAGGATGGGGAAACACAGATCTGTCCTTCCCCTTATCCACCTTATCCATCCCGGGATAGGGAAACAGAGATCTGTCCCTCCCTTTACCCCTCAGGGATGGAGAAACAGAGATCTATCCTTCCCTTTACCTCTCAAGGATGGGGAAACACAGATCTGTCCTTCCCCTTATCCACCTTATCCATCCCGGGATAGGGAAACAGAGATCTGTCCCTCCCTTTAGCCCTCAGGGATGGGGAAACACATCCCATTCTTCCCCTTGACCAGCACAGGGATGATCTCCGTGCCTGCAGCACCATTTGCTTCCCCAGCCCTGTGACAGCGTTTACAGCCCTCCACAGCGCCAAGCTCCAAGCACCAGGCTGCCTTGGGCAAGAGAAACCACTTCTCCTCAAGCTGAGGCTGCCTGTGAAGGGTACCCCTGGCTAGGGATGCCTGGCACGGAGGGAAGAGCGGGCACGGGGAGGATGGGGAGGGGCGACAGCACTCAAGCAAAGAGGACCCAGCTGGTTGTGACACGCTCAGCCACGAAAAATTACAGTTTTAAAGCTGCCTTCAGTGGAAAGACCCAGAACAGGCAACGGAGGCTCTGGAAAGGAATATTAAACACTGCAGAAATAAAAGGTATTGCTCAAGAGAAAACATAACAAGGCTGAAACCCAGCGTGGTGCAGCCTTCAGATGAAATGGAGATGAGCTGCGAATGAATTGCTCCCTCTTAAGGGAATTTCTGGCTTTTTAGGGAGGGAGGGCACACCCGTCCTTCCCGGCCTCGCCGAGGGGTGAGGGTGGGGTGGGGTCCAGAGATGCTCTCCAGGGCATGAGGAGGCTCCCTGCACCACCACGCCAGGGAATACAGCTCCCACTGGGCCCTGCCCTCCTCTCCATCACCGGGAGAGCCAGCTGGGCACCATCCCACCCCTGGGAGGGTCTGCATGCGAAAAAAAACAGAGACGGGGAGTCAGGGCAGAACCTGGAGCCCCCGGAGCACAGCCAGGGGAGGGTGGGCACAGCCCCAAGGCTGCCAGAGCTCCAGGGGCGTTTGGACAACGCTCCCAGGCACGGGGTGGGATTGTTGGGGTGTCTGTTGGGGCCAGGACTTCGATGGTCCTTGTGGGCCCCTCCCGAATCAGAATATTCCACAATTCAGTGATCCCCTGCAGATCCCCCAGCGCCGTGCGGGCCCTGCCACAGCCCAGCCTCTCCACGTGCCCCATTTCCTGGTGACATGTTACCCGAGAATCTCGGTCTCCAGTTAAAAATAACGCCAGTCTCTAACCCTCGAAGGGTGCAGAGAAACGTGACCTCTAAAAATCCCGAAACTGAAAGGCAAAGCAAATGAGGCCCAAATTTGTCTACGCTATAAACGTCAATTTCTTTTTGAAAGAAATGAATGTTTTTGATGAATGTTTTCTTGAATGCCTGCTTTTGGCAGTGCTGCCATCTGTGAAAAATCTCTGCCACGCTCGCTATTAAGATTTCATTTCCAAGAAGAGCTCATAGCTGCTTTAATAAACGGTTAAGAGATTGTCGGGGGTCCAAAGGGCCAGCAGCTTGTTTACCACAAGTGGCTTCTGTCACCAAGCAAAGCACCTTTGACTGATAAGCTTAGAGCCCGCCAGATCACATGGCAGCTTCCTCCCAGCCCTCAGCCAGCCGCACTTTGAGAAGCACTTTAGCAATGTCGGGCACTTAGGAACCTAATCCCTATCGACTCTGAATGAGATTTACGGTCCTGAATGGCCAGCTCGCCTCGGAGGGGTCCCTGGGTCACGCCGAGCCTCGCAGGGGTTTCACTCCACATCCCCCAGCGCAGCCTCGGCTTTTCACCACCACTGATTAACAAAGCGCACAAACCCTCACCCGGGTGAGCCCCCGGGGCGGGCTCTGGGCTCGGAAGCGGCACCGAAATCCTTCAGAAGGGGCCGAGGGCACATCCAGCAGCCCCAGGCCGGGCTGTGCCCGCCAGGCTGGCCCTGCAGGCAGAGCAGCCCAGCCTCCCTCGGGCTGCAGAGCCCGCGGGCCGGGCTGTGCCCCTGTCACGGCCAAGGGCAGGGACCCCAGGAGCCTCCCCTGAGCCTGTCAGCACCAGGGCTCCACGGCTGATGAAATGGAGTCCTGAAATGGCTGGTGTATTTGTAGATCCTCTGCGTGACTGAATCAAGAGGAACAATAAGATCTTTTTCCAGATTCGGCAAACATCAGTATAATAAAAAAAAAAAAATTAATTATATGCTTGAACACATGCACCAGAGCAATGCCCTGTATTTTCTCCTAATTGTTCTCCAAGCCTTGCAGAGCCACATTTAAATAAAAATGAAGCAGTTATTTAAACCGCAATTAAAGATGGA
Organism: Rhadina sibilatrix; assembly: GCA_013400275.1. Classification (NCBI taxonomy): domain Eukaryota; kingdom Metazoa; phylum Chordata; class Aves; order Passeriformes; family Phylloscopidae; genus Rhadina; species Rhadina sibilatrix. The sequence continues at coordinate 148,979 of VWYO01017327.1, forward strand.
GCAATTTATTTTTAAACTTGAACTACCGTCAGCAGAGCAGGAGGGGAGGAAGGGGGGGCTGCACTGGGACCCCCGGTGCCACCCAGGGCAGATGCCACCGGCCACTGGAGCCACGCTGCTCCAAGAAGGAAGGCAGAGGAACAGGGCAGAGACTTCCAACAGCCCCACAAAGGGGTGCTGGCTGCTTCCTCCCCATCCCACAACTGCTCCTGACTGCTGCAGACCACAGCAGCCCATCCCTGGCCTCACAACCCCGCTGCTGTCACATGAGGGGCGAGGATTTGGGTTGCAGCCCCTGGGAAGGCTTAGCCCTGGCTCCACAGCCAGGATCAGCTCCTCCTCTCCTGATGTTTGGGTGTTTGGGGAGGCATCTGCACCACTGGGCTTCTTCCCTTCTGACCAGCAGCTCGTTTTTCTTGCAACCAGGTGCCCATCACCACAACCCTGGGTTCTGCCCCCAAAAACCAGCCCTGGGGACTCAGCCCTGTCTGCCCTAGAGAGGGGAGCACTGGGCAGTGTGCCATGCCTGGAGCAGGGAGCACCCTCGACAGCGAGAGGGTGGCTGGGAGGGAGCTGGGGAGGGAGGGAGGGAGGAAGAGCAGCAACCACAACAAAAACCCACCCTCTCTTTTCATAAGACAGCAGAATTTATCAGCCTGCAGCCCTTCACATCTGTCTCCTCATACAAAATGAAAGAGGCTTTGAAAAACAGAGGAGATGAAATAAAGCCGTCTGTGTGAGGAAGCTGGCATCTCTGCCACTGTCACTGTCACCATGGCAGGAATAATGACCGTGATTGTTTCTGCATCTGGGGATGTGTGCGGCTGCACGGGGAGGAGGGGGAGGGGGATGCACACCCACACCACCCCCAGCCCTGTCCAGGAGCCCCCAGCCCCGTTTGGGACGAGCTGGCCAGGCACGCCACAAGATGTGGTGACTTCAGCTCTGCTGCAGCTCCCCTCCCTCCCAGCCCCAGGGGCAGGTGGCTCAGGCTCACACAAACATGTGGTTTGGGAAGAGGTTTGACCTGTACAGCTCTCACATCACTTGGCTTTGCTGTAGCAATTACTGCCCGGGCAGGCTCCGCTCCCGGGGGAGACCTGGGGCAGCAGGACAGGAGCCAGCAGCGGCTGCTCCCTGGTAGATGACATTTAAATCGAGGTATAAAAGGACAGAGATTGGGGCTGGCTGGAGAACCTGCAGGTGCCAGCAAACCCATTTCTCAGAGCTGGCTCTGGCATTTTGTTGGGATGGTTCTCAGGGCTGTCCTGCGCAGAGCAAGGAGCTGGATTTCAGTGCAGCTCAGGGTATTCTGTGCTTTGATTCTGTTCTAGGATTTTCAAGTGGATTTTGGAGCGTTCCGAGCCCATCAGGCTGGTGGCAGCCTGCAGGGCACTCCAGGCAGAGGGGTCACTGCCAAGAAGCCCTCAGGTGAGGTGGCCCATGGCTGGTCATGGGTTGCACAGACACACAGAGCCCCCCAGTCCCCTGTGCCCAGCACCCACATTGTCCTGCCCAGTGCATGGGGCACTGATCACAGCCTCAGCCTGAGCTGCTCCAGTGCCTTACACAAACTCCCATCCCAGAGGATTTCAGCTCTCTGCCAGCAGGAAGGTCTTTAAAATGCACAAAAGCATCAGAATTTAGCAAGTGCCCTGTGAACAGGGAGATGAGAGCACAGCCCTGTGATTCAGCAAGGACTCGGGTGCTCCAGGCTCAGTTCTGGGGCAGGCAGGAGGGTGCTGGGCTCAGCAAGGTGCACCAGGCACGTGAGGCACCAGGACTGATTACAGAGCTCAGCTCCACTGCGAGCTGTGCCCAGCAACCTTCTCTGGGGGCTGGTGCTGAGCACAGAATCCTCTCGCAGGGACGTGCGGCGCACGCTCCAGGAATCCCTGAGCGACTCCAGGGAAGCCCAGACACCTCTGAGGTTCATCAGCCCCAACCCCCTCCCAGCCAGCTCACTCCCCTTCTGCCCATGCCACCAGTGGGGTGCTCCAGGAGAATTCCCTCTTGTCCCCAACTTCCTGGCCACTGCCTGACAAACCTCAGCGTGCCATTCCGTGTGACTGGAATAACTCATCCCAGCACGCGGGGTCACCCTGGGACTCAGCAGAGCCAGCAGACCCTTCCTCCACGCTGACCTCTCCCTCCTGATGCTCTCTGCACTCCAGGAGGAGATTTACAGCCCACCTGCCCCCCGTGGGATCTCCAGACCCTCAGGCATCCATCCCACCCTCTGCTCGCCGTTCACCCCTTCCCGAGGGCGCAGCTGCTGCCCGGGGTGGCTGGAGGTGCACTAAAGGATGGCAGAGCAGCTGTGGCTGCCCCAGGCCAGGCTGGACAGGGCTTGGAGCCACCTGGGACAGTAGAAGGTGTGGGATGAGAAGGTCTGAGGTCACACCCATCCCAGACCATCCCAGGAGCCTGTGATCCCTTTCTCTGCCCTCAGCCCAAACTTCCCTTCCCCGCAGGCAGACGCTGCCACAGTGCAGCAAAAGCTGCCAACAGCTTGGGTTTGGGACAGCCCGAGCTCAGCGCCACCAAATCCCGGCCCGGGTCCTGCTGCAGGGCTGGGGAGGGAGGGAGCCTGAGGGGTGGGGGCCGCGGGAGGTGAGGCAGGGACTGGGGCGGCTCCGGCAGCGCCCGGGCTGCTCACAGGCTGCTGTTTACTTGTTGTGGTCCCTGCGTGTGCCGTGCGTGCATGTGTGTGGAGATTGTCTCCAACGTGACTCTGCATTATCAGGGCTATAATGAGTCCTTGTTAAAGTGGATTTGATGGAATAATTATATTCCAAAAAAACCTGCGGGAAAGCGCTCTCCCCTCTTAAAGGGCAGGATCATCAAACGTTCTCGCCACATTATTTGCAGTCACACCTTCTGCTGCATCTGCTCCTTTTAAAATCTCTAACTCCAATCTGATCTGAATATATAAATCTGAATTATCACAGCAAAAGGAGATGTGCTCACACCTTTTTTTATCTGTTGCCATGGCGATTAGATAAAATTCACGCCAAGTCTCTGGGGAAGGATGAAATGATTTCAGACAGAATCTCACCCCACTTGGTGAGAATAACGCCTGGAGCTACTTCCCTCTGTAACAGGTCTGGGCACATGTCGCAGCCAGAGAGGGTGGCAAGGGGTGGGGGAGAAGCCAGGACACCTTTGGAGATCTCGAGGCCGACAGGGGAAAAGGTTCTGCAGCACCCGCAGACAGGGGAGGACAGGACGCCGCTCGCTCCCATCACATCAGGCGGCTCCGCGCTGCGGCTCTGCCCGTCCCGGGCACGAGTGACAAAATCCAGCTGAAAAGGCCAAGCCTTGCGCCCAGGGCTCCCTCTCGGAGCGCCGGAGCGGGAGATTTGTCCCTGCGGGAGGCAGCAGGGCAGGCGGGGGCAGCCGGGTCCCCCCTCTCCCGCAGCGGGACCAGCCCGGTGCTCGGCTGCAGGGGACAGCGGGGACACGGCGGCGCGGTGGCCTCGTGCCCCGGCTCACAGCCTCCTGCTCGAAACCAGCCCGGGTCATCCAAACCAAGCCCAAACACCGAGCTTCAGCAAGTCCTCTCTGCCCCAAACCTCTCCCCAGCACACGCACAAGGGTGGCCTTTCCCCGTGCCCTGTTTGTTCTGTCCCAGCTCCTGCTTTCCCCCAGGAACAGGAGCCTGATGTCCCCCAGAATGAGCCCATTGACACGAGGACAATGCTGAATTATCCGGGGCCTGGCTCCTCTGCCCCCTGGATCACCCCGCTCTGTGCCCCTCGGCACGCAGCACCCCTGCAGGGGGGAATGCTGTGCCCAGGAATCCCAGAAATCCCAGGAATCCCAGAAATCCCAGAGATGCCAGGAATCCCAGAAATCCCAGAGATCTCAGAAATCCTAGAGATTTCAGAAATCCCAGGGATCCCAGAGATTCCAGAGATCTCAGAGATCCCAGAAATCCTAGAGATTTCAGAAATCCCAGGGATCCCAGAAATCCCAGAGATCCCAGAGATCCCAGCCTCCTGCCTCCTCCCTGGACTCACCACGTCCTGGGATGCATTACAGTGGGATTTGTGTGCAGTTCCACTTCTGCAATTTCAGAGAAAGAAGGTGCAGCAGTGGCGAGGTGCAGAGAGCATTTTTGGGGGGGCTGACCTCACGGAACTGTGAGGAAGCTGCTGCCCTTTCATTGCCCACTATGACTAAAGAGCTGCTGAGAGCAGCTCAGGGACTCCAGGACCAGCCTTGGGGACATCTGAGGGTGGGACAGAAAGGGCCACGCAGGTCAAGTGAAGCTCACAGCTGCAGCACCACGAGCAGATCAACTCAGGCAGAGATATTTTGGAAACTCCAAAAATGCTCAGCCCACAACACAGGCGAAAACACCTCTAAAACTTCACAGAACTCAATTTTTTTTTTTTTCAGCTCCTTCCTTCTGGCAAGCTTTACGTTTTGCTTTCCAGAGAAAAGGCTTTGTGGATAACCAGTGACTAAGTACATCCTCATCTGCGCAGCCCTCAGAGGATTTGCATTAGGCTGGTGACAAAGGCAGCACCCTTAGAAACGCTGCTACCTTGACAAGTGCTCTATTTAGATTTTTTTTTTTTTTCCCAACTCAACCTATCAAGTACACAACTGAAGCAGCAAATAACAGCTCAGCTCCGGGTTTGCCAGGCTGGTAACGCTCACTGCCTCCAAATCCCACTGCCCTCGCCAGCCCCAGTGCTGCTTTTCCCACTGGGGCAGCCTGGACAGGTGACATTTGTGCCCAGGACACAGTGACATCCCTGAGCCAGCTGGGGAATGGTTTGGGTGAGAGCCCACGGGCACGTGCGTGCTCTGAGGGTTGCAAAAGCCAAGCAGTGCCCAAATGAACACCTTGCAACAGCTGAGGAGGGGCTGAAATGGCCCAAACCCCACTTTTTGGTGTCACGAGGAGCTCCCCGAGCTGTTTTTGCAAACTGCAGCTGGACAGGTGCCCCAGGAGTGCCCACACACCTGGGCTCCACACTGCCACCACTGCCACAGGAAATAACACTGAAATGGTAAAAGAAAAGCTGTTTACAACACTGAGTTCCTAAAGCACCTTGCAGCAGGATTTTCTCACTCTCACTCCATGGAAAAGGGGGGAAGGGTGTGTAAAACTCTCTGCTCAGCTGCTGTGCTCCCACCCAGCACCTCAAAGACACACCAGGATGCACCAGGAGCAGCTGAGTTTGAGGTGTGATTGTCCCCCCAGGCCCTGTCCTGCCACAGCTGCTGCCCTGCCAGGCAGAGCAGCAGAGCCCTGGGAGCGGGGCTGTGTCTGTGGCAGGGCTGCAACAGGAGGCAAGATTGATTCTGATGTGAGCACCAGCAAGGCAAATGGGTTTTTGAAAACCCTGCAATTTCTCCCCAACCCTTGACTCCTCTAAACACACAGCAGCGCAGTCAGGTGGGCACTAAACAAAAATGAGCTGCACTAATGATGATTTACGTGCAGGGTAACCTGCCATAAGGAGTTTATCTTTGATTTCGGGGTATGTTACGTGTTAACCAAACAGCACAACTCGTCACCCAAAGCCCGGCGGGGGAGGCAGCAGCTCTCCAGCTGGGCTCTCTCCAGCAAGGCACCACCAAGGTCCTGCAGCCACCAAAAGAGCAGTGAGGTTTGGCTGAAAAAACGTGAGGGGTTGGGAAGAACTGTAATCCCAATTAATAAAATAGAGATGATTCAGTCACAGAATTAAAGGACAATTTGTCTTGGGAGAGACCTTAAAGTCCACCTTGTTCCTCCTCCTGCTGTGGACAGGGACACCTTCCACTGTCCCAGGCCCTGTCCCTGCTGGCCTTGGACCCTGACAGTGATGGGGCAGCCACAGCTTCTCTGGACAACCTGTGCCAGGGAAGAATTTCTTCCTAGAACCCCAGAAATCTCACAAGAGGTTCCCCCCAGCCACCTATGGAGGCAGAGGTTGAGTTCACAAGAGCAGCCCCAGGGGAAACACTCACTGCCCCTGTTTCTCAGCTGCAGGTATTCTGGTTTGGTTGGGGAAAAGACATTTACTTTGACAACAGTCACTTCAAAAGCGCTTTGTGCCACCAAGAAGCCTGGGTGGAGATTTTCCCTGCTCTGCACTTCAGGACTGCTCCTCCCCTGCTGCACCTCGAGCTGCTGGGAAGGTGCCCAGCCTTCCACAGGGAGCACTAGAGCAAAGTTTTGGGGAAAGCAGCGGGTTTGGCAGGCTGGAGTCAGGAGAGAGCAGCTCAGGTGCAGTGCTGCAGCCCTGGCACAGCCCTGCCCTCCTGCACAGCGGGGTCTCACCGGGCACAACCCAGACCAACAGGGCATCAGCACCACATCCCAGCCCTCCTCACCTCACCCCATCCCCTCCCCTCATCCTCCTCACTCAGAATCAGGGCAGACGCAGAGGTTCAGCAGGGGTCAGGGAAAAACATATTTTTGGTAACAGCAAAGCCAGTTTTAGCTCTAACACACCAGCAACAAAAAAGAAAAAGCTTCAGGCAGATACTATATTTGTAATCCAATGGCAAAACATGTTTGCTTGTGTTGACTCCGCACTGTAACACAATTTATATGTTCTGTCTTTAGGGTAATTATTGCTTTAGAATGTTAAAATCGTTCCACCCTAATTAAATCATCATATTAAAAAATCCACTGCCACAGCAAACTTGGGAACAAGTCTGGTTAAGATCACGCGAGTGCAGGGATGCTCAGTTGGCAAACCCACCGCTGAGCCCGCCGGCCACACGGGCTCCATCCTCCAGAATCCCAGACCAAAGGATCCCCAAACCACGGAGGAAACAGCAGCCCAGGCTGCCCTGCTGGTGGACCTCGTGTCCCACTCATCAAAGGCAGCAGCCCAGAGCACCACCTGCGCTGCCCAAAATGCATCGAGGGCACCACCCGAGCACCACCAACCCCTCATTCCCACCCACCGCACAGAAATAAATGCACCTCGTGTCCCCACATCCACAGGAAGGCTGGCACGGTGCCACTCTGTCCCCTGCCCAAGGGTACCACCAGCCCAGGGACCTCCAGGCGCGTGGGCTGCGCTGCCTCTGCACCTTGGCTGCACTCAGGGGGCACAGCCCACCAGCAAGAGCCACCGGAGCCCCCAGGAGAACAGCTCACCCCCTCCAGGTGAAGCACTTTGCTCCTTCAGCTCCTCCTTCCAGCCCCAGCCCCGCTCCCGCCCGCTCCTGCTCCCCACGGCAGCGCTGAGACGCGGAGCAGCGCCGGGACTTTCTGACCTGTGAGCAAATATCAAGCGCAGAGCACTCACTCCGGGCAAAATCCTTTAATTCCCTCTGGATCCCCCGGGGGAAGCAGTTATTGATTGCTTTACTACCAGCTTACACACGCCGTGCCGGGCAGCCAGCGCTGCCGTCAATAGCGGCTCCGCCGAGGAGCCACGAGGTCACCCCGGAGCACGGGGACACGGAGCTGCCCCGCCACAGCCGAAAAACCACAGGGAAACACCCAGGGAAAGACGCCTGCACCGGCAGAGTCCCTGCCCAGAGGTGAATGGTGACAAGCACACCACAGCCCCTTCCCCACGCAGGGAAGTCAGCTGGGAATGGGACATGGCCCGGGCTACGAGGCAGGGACACGGCACAGGCAGGACAAGCTGGTTCCATCACAGGAAAAAGGGGAGATGATGGCGTTTTTAGCAAGCTCCTCTTCCCCGTGGCCAAATCGGTTGTGAAAATTCCCAAGAGAAGGCGGAATTTTGACTGGAGCATCGTCCTGAGACGACCAACACCAGCCCTGGCTGCAGGAGCCAGACACGGGCAGCACAGGCAGGTGCTGCCACTGTTGTCCAAGCGCCAGTGGCAGCTACCCAACAAATCCTGCAGAAACCAGGACAAGGCACGAGTGCTGCCAAAATGACACTGAGCACCCCTCACCCTAGGGACACACGGCCAGAGCAGCCAGGAGAGCCTGGACACCACACCTCTGCTCACACCATCAGCGCTTTCCAGCCTGGAGCTGCAAAATCCCCAATAAAAGCCTTTGCTGGGCAGCACAGGCACAGACAACAAGCCCAAAGCAAACCCTCCACGACAGCAAGCGTCACACGCGGCAAAGCAGGTCAGATTTCCAAGAGAACAGGTGCTCCTCCCTTACCTGGGATGATAGAAACGGTGTCTTTCTCCCAGGATACAACGCTAACGTATTCCTGCACTGAGGAGGGGATGAGGCACTTGAAGACAGCCACGTTTCCACGCATCGACCTTTGGTCCTCCACCCGAACGGTGTACGGTTCCCTGAAAACTGTGGAGGAAAGCAGATGGTTGGTAGCATGACAGTGCTGGAGGAAAACACACTTCCTTTTGCTAGAATCCCACGTTTCCCAAACAAACCAGCCCACCCAGCCACACGCTGCTTCCATCCCAGTCACCTTCCCGGGGAAGGAAGGGGTTCTCTGCTGGGGAGCACGGCGCTGGCCTGGGGGCAGAGGGACATCTGGCCCAGGTCCTGCTGCTGGGACCTGCCAGGGTCCCCAGCTCCACCTGAGCTTGCCAGACTCGGTGTGGGCACCAATGACATTTTGTAGCTGTACTGTGCATTTCACCTCTGGGTGCTGAAAACACATCCTGGGATGGACAGCCCGTGACACAGAGCCTGGGACCCTCCTAAAGCCACTGCAGGGATATCTAAGGGGAGCAGATGACAGTTTTCCAGGCCGTGCCACATGTTCCCAGCGTGTGCCCTGTTTCTCAGGGAGATGCACGTCCCTCTGACAGCTCCCTGCTGCTCCCTGGACCAGCAGCAATGGGTGAGGTGGACCCACCTCAGCCTCTCCAGAGAGACAAAGAGATGTCGCCAACCCCAGCAACACAGACACCACCAACTCCTGAAATTTAAGGCAGCTGAGGGCAGCTCCCTCCTTACTGTGACAGTAATTGTGCCCTGCAGGACACGGACACGACTGCCATCATGACAAATACTCGTTCACTTTGCCGGGGCCAGAGCAGGAGCAGCTCAGCAAAGCCCTCAGCAGCCCCAAAGGGAAGGGGTTTTCCCTGAGTGTGAAGTCCCTGTGGGCACGGCAGCCCACACCTGGCACGGCCCAGCCAGCAGTGAGAGGCTGGCAGCATTTCCAGCCGGGTTTGCTGGGCTTCCAGGGCCCCCTGCTCAGAGCTGGGCCACCAGGGCACGGGGAGAAGCTGCCACAGAAAGGGGCTGCAGAGCCAAAGCAGATTAACCAGCAAAAAGCTTCCTTAATCACCTGGAGCTGAGGTTTATTCACAGGCTTTAAAGGCCAGCAGGGACTGCGAGGAGCATCCTGGATGCTCCCTGCCACCACAAGCACAGACCTGGGCACAGCCCCACTGCATCCCCGACCTGTGCCAGCCCCACAGCCAGGGCTCCAGGCTCTTCCTGCCAGCAGATATAACCCCCAGGAGGGCAACACACAGCCACACCCAGCCCACTTAAACCCCACCCCTGGCTGGGGAAATTTGCTCCATGTGCAGGCCAACACAAGTCTTGGGAAAGCAGGAAGCTTTCCCAAGACTTCCAGAGGTTTTTTTTTCTCCCCCGGCAGGATTTCAGTTCCCACTGCATTTTATTTAATTGCCTGCTTTCTCCAGCTGTAATTGCTCCACTCCGTGCTGCACTGCCATTAGAAAGCACTGGAGAGTGACTGGGATGTGGGATGGCCAGGAGGGAGCAGCAGCTGGAGAGTGTTCCACAAGCATTTCCACTGCCAGAAAGAGCAGCTCCAGGAGCTGGAGACATCCTGGTGGCCCCACCACGTCCACATCTCCTGCTAGAAGAGAGGGAGGCTGAGCTCCCAGCCCAGCAGCAGGGGTGCATTCAATCCTGGATGGAGAGGGGAATGAGAGCCAGGATTCCCTCTCTGTGATCCCAGGGCAGCTCTGGGATCCCAGCAGAGCCAACCCCGCCGTGCCCACACGAGGAGAGCAGCAGCTCCACATCTCCTGCAGCCCATCTGCTGCTCCACCACGCTGTGGTTTATAGGTAACCCGAGAGAGCTGGTAAATAATTCACTCTGCAGAAGGGGGTTAATACCAATTTACTCCCCAGTACAAGGCATTAAAATAAAAAACCCTGTAGTCACTTCTGTCACGTTCCCTCTGCTAGCCCCACTTTTAATAGGTTACATAATGAAGCCATTCCTGGGCTATTAGCCCTCCTCAGCCTGGTCAATAATTTACCATAATGGCTTTTGGAATCAGCTCTTTGCCATATTCCTCCTTTTTATTTTATTTATTTATATTTTTTTTGTTCTTAATAAGCCTTGGCAAGCTGAGGCTGGGTGCTGCAGTGGCAACCGGGCTGTGGGACACTGAAGGGGCCCCCAGCACAGACAGATGTGGCCCAGCCCCTCCCACAGCTGGGAAAAGCCTCTGAAAGTGGCTGGGTGAGACAATCCCCGTTCAAAGGGAGAGGAACTCTCCTGCCACCAGGCTACAGCCACACCACGTTCTCCAGACACTCTCTGGAGGCCTCCAAGCTGCACATCCCACCCAACCCAAGGCTCTGCCCTTCTCCCTGCTCCATCCTGTTGCAAGAACCCGATGCAGTCGCCCTGGCTCTGCACCTGATGGGCCAGCTGGCAGGCCATGGGGCAGAGCAGGGAGAAACCAGCCCCTCGTGCCCAGCCCGGCGCCCCCAGGGAGCTCCTACCTGCTTTGACACGGATATTTGGGCTCCTGATTTTGCCAGCCGAGTTCTCTGCGGTGCAGAAGTAGTCGTTGTCGTGGATAAAGCTATTGAAGGCTGATGGCGAGAAGGGGTAGAGCTGCAAAGTCCCATTGGCATGGACATGCCGGATGTGGGGCACATCGTAGATGTCGTCACCTGTGGCCAGGTACCACCGAAGGACGGCGCTGGGTGACCCTGCTGCCGGGCAGGGGATCACCACCCCCACTGTGCTGGAGAAGGTGACCTGCTGCAAGGAGTCGTTCACAAAGTAGAGGCTGGTTCCAACATCTTCAGCGCGTGCTGTGGACAAAGCAGAGGCCACAANCCGGCACAGCCCCCTGAGCCCTGCGTGCGGCGGAGCCGGGGAGCGCGGGAGCATCGGTGCACGGCTGGGAGCACACAGGCCACCTTCACAGGCCAGCGCTCCTGCTGCCAGCACGGATCAGGGATCACAGGCAGCTCGGCAGGACGGCCAGGGGCTGTGCAGGCCAGGATGGGCACCCCCGGGCAGCCCCCGAGGATTCCCCAGGGGCGCCCAGGTGGCTCCGGGCACCCACAGCCCCGAGGACACCACGCCAAGCACAAGCACCAGCACTGCTCCTCCTGCCAGCCCCGACATTCCTGTGAGCCCCCCAGCCCAGCAATGCCAACACACCCAGTGCACATCACTGCCAGGCACAGCAGACACCTCCCCTGCCACCCTACCACTGCCTCCAAACCGGGAGAGGGGCTGGAAAACCGGGATCAGAGCTGCTCCCCTCTCCCAGAGCCACAGGGAGGAAAGCCCAGACCCAGCTGCCCTCAGCCTGAGCTTCTCCTGGGCATCCCTGCACCATCCAAACGAGGACTGAGGTGGGATCAGGGGCACAGTCCAGGCAGAGCTTGTGGCCACCTGCGTGCCCAGGAGCAGCTCTCACCGCTGGAGAGCAGAACTTCCCTTCTTGGAAAGTAGGGAATGGACCTTTGCACCCAACTCCTGCGGTCCCTCCTTCCCACTCTCCAGGACCACGAGCTCCCCCTTCCCAACCCCAGCCAGCGAAATTGGCTATAAATAAGGATGAGGAGGGCCCCAGCCACTTAGATCCGCTTTCTTTTTTTAGCCACACTCTTTCCAAGTGGGCGGAAGGACAGGGATCTGGGAAGGGCCCTCGGCGGGTGTATTAATAGCTGCGGCTGAGCGCGCGCCCGCGGTGCCGCAGAGCCAATAAGCAGATCAGCACCGTGCCACGGTTCAGAACGAGCCACGGGGGACCCTCCCTGACCTCGATTCCTTAACTTGGGGAGGAGGGGACGGCAGCAGGGGGGAGAAGGAAAACCTCATCCGCACGCCTGGGCTCCGGGGGCCCGAGGAAGGGCTGGTTGAGTGGCCACGGACACTCCATCTCCATGCCAAGCTTCTCTAGCCAGGTGCCTGTCCTGCCTCCACAGGAGCTGTGCCACCAGCCCAAGCCACACTGTCCTCAACCGGCTCAGGATCCCATCTTGGGATCCCGTCTTGTCCCATCTCTCAGGATGGGACACCCCGAGACACCTCAGCCCTTCTCGGAGCAGAGTGCTCTCCATCCTTCTCCCAGCTGGATGAACAGCCTCGTGCCCCTTTCAGCATCTTGCTCCTGCTCTCTGTGTGCACTGCACAGAAGCATCCCCGAAAATGACCAGGTTTCCTCCTGTGCCCGCTCGGAGCCCTCTGTGCCATGGAAGGGATGAGCTGATGGTGTCACCAGCTGTGTCACCACACGCGACAAACCAACTCAAAGGTCACAAAACCATCTCCTTGTCTCCCCACGCACCGATTCCCTGTGTCCACACACAGGTGGAAGGAGACAAAGCCGTTTATTTTCCCCTCCCTGGCTGACAAGCACCAAAGACGGACGGACAGAGCAGCCAAGCTCCAGCCGAGCCTTTGCAGAGCCACGGGGCCACCGCTCGGCCCTGCAGATGTCATTTTGTGACATCTCCAGGCTGGTTTGTCGTCATGAATCAGCATTTCCCTTCATCGGAGCAGCGCCGTGCTTCTCCCAAATACATGAAAGGGGGGAAAAAACCCGGCACATTTGCAGGCAGAGGAAGGGAAACAAAGCCTGCACGAGCAGCACAGAGCTGCCTGTGGCTGAGCCTGAGCTGAGCAGAAGATGGCTGGAGCCAGGGCACAGCAAAAGCCACCTTCAGCCTGGCTCTGGACCAAGGACATCCGGCTGTGCCCCGTGCTCCATCCAGGAGCTGCCCCCAGATCCCACACTGCAGCTTGAGAAGGCTCCTCGAGCAGCCAGAGCCTGCCGGGGAAGCATCTTCATCCTCAGCAGCACCAGGAGGGCTCAGAGCTGGATGGGTGAGGGGCTGGGGCGAGGAGTGGAAAAATACCTCATAAACAGAGAAATTCAGATTACCCATAAAGCTTTTTTCGGGTCAAAGGGGGAAAGGGATTTTTAATAGAAAATGGAGGTTATGGGATTGGCAATAGTTATGTGACAGACGTATAGAGTTAAATCCCCATAATCTCCTTTACCATTTAGCATTGAGCACCATCCTAATTCCATGTTTCATAAAACTGTCTCCAAATCACTGGGAGAGATTAAAAATTTAGAAATAGCACAGCAATATTTTTAAACCAGAAATCACTGGCTCACATCTGGTCAGATGTGCTGACCCTAACCTACATATCGAGGGCATTAATTCACATGAACCTGAAGAGAGGAGGCTGGGGGAAGCTGGGATGGAACAGCTTCTGCTGGGAATGCAGCCTGGAGCCCAGCCTGGCTCCAGCTGGGAGCTGCACTGAGCCCAGCACAGGGCTGGACACTCGGGCCGGCTCTGAAAGGCAGGTGTTTTAAGTTATCAGAGCTCAATCTTCCTAAATTGTGCTAAATTACAACCTAGAGGTATTGAAATATTAATATCTCTATTCGAGCTGGGAGAAGCGAGTCATTTTGCTATCATCCCTTCAGAATATTTACTCGTCTTGGTGGCTGGACTTCCCAAACTCCAGCACCCTCAGTGACACAGCAAAGCACTGGGCTGCCTGCTCCAGAGAGGGGCCACAAACTGTCCCCAGGATCTGTCACCATCTCTGGGACAGGTGCAGGTGTGTGTCCTGCCCGAGCAGCACAGCGAGGCCACCACCTCCCCCAGCAGCACGACCCACCCCCCAGGGAAGAGCCCATCCTTTTCTAAGAAGCAGATTTAGGAGCAGCCTCAGACAAGGACCAGCTTCGTGCCAGCCGGGGCTCTTCCTCCCGAGATAAGAGGCTTTTCCTGCTCTCCGTGCACGTCCATCACCTGTGCTGGCAGCACGCAGCCAGCCCCGAGCCCACCCGAAGCCAGCAAGTCCCTCAGGGCTCAGCACGGTCCTTTAGCTGGGTGGAAACCTGGCGGGGCCGGGAAAACGCTGAAGAATTGGAAAATGTTTCGAGGGGGTTCACGCCATCCCCTGGGCAGGCTCTGGACTGGAGTTCACGTTACCCCGCTGGCAGCAGCTTTTCTGAGACCCCCGTGCTGATCCTGGTGGTCTGACCGCCCGGGTGCCCACCCCAGCCCTCCTCCAAGGCTGGTGAGCACCTGCCGGGGCTCCCCCCTCAGGAAAAACCCCACCAGTGGGGCTCCAAAGGGGCCGCCAGGGTTTCCGCAGCCCCCGGCTGAGCCGGGCTGCAGGGATGCTGAGGAGAGCAGCAGGCTAATGGGCACCTCGCAGCTCATTTATTATCCTCATTAAGGGTGTTTGACACCTGCCCTGTTCAAGGAGAAAGTGAACCAAAGCCTGGCACGCACCGGGCTGGGAATTGCAGGTAGGTGGCAAGTCCTGATCGCTCCTCCGTGCTGAAGGGAGGGCGGCAATTCCACCACTCGCTGCCTGCACGTTCGGAAGGCTGGAGCAGCCTCCGGCCTTCCCTGGAACGAGCTCCCTCCAAGCCCTCATCGCCGGGACACCCTTAACAGCCTTTGTGCCAACGAAGGGAGTGACCTTGGGGTTGATGGAGCGAGAAGTGGCACTTCCCAGCTCCACGGAAGGGATGAGGAGGGAAGCGGCCGAGGCTGGCCCCTCCAAGGGGAGCTCAGAAGTGCCTGGGAGAGCAGCACCTCCTCCCAGGATGTCACCTCCCCACCGTGTCCCAGCCCAAAGGGTTAAAACTGTGACTCCTACACACTGTGCCCATCAGGGACCGGTCTCAGGGGGGTGGAAATGGTGTCAGAAAATGCCAAGCAGGGCCTGGGGTGTTCAGCTGGTGCCCAGCACAGCAGCAGAGATGGCAGGTACCTGCCACAGCATCTTCCCTGCCCTGGCACTGCCATTTGGCTGCCACACGAGTCCCACCCTGGTGGCACAGCCCCTCTGGCTCGAGCACCACGCTCCTTCCCGACCTGACAAAGCAAAGAGGGAGCAAAGGAGAACCTGCCTCTGGTCCTCTGTGGGTGAGGGCATGGCTCAAATGTGCTCCAAGCGCCTGCTCCTTAATGCATCTGCATGGAAATTAAGGCCTGAACCACCTCCAGCGATTACGACAGCACCCAGGCTGAGGCTGTAACCCTTGCCTGGGAAAAAAAAAACAAAACACTCTCCTGGCTGGATTCCTGCTTCCTGAACCTCCTGTGGCAGCTCCTGAGGGGTACCAGCCCCACCACACCATCCACACAGGGGCTGTCCCAGAGCTGGGCATCCCCCAGCCCTGCCCCACCTCCTGAGCCCCCCAGCCTGGAGACCCTCAGCTCTGGGGGCGAGGAACGAGCCCAGGGACCACAGGTGAGAGCCTCTCCCTCCCTTCCCAGAGCCCAGCTCCATGCCTTGGCCATGCTGCACACAATGCCTGAGGACCCAAGGGGACATCTGGTGGCATGACCCAGCCAGAGGGACAGCGCCGTGTCCCCAGGGAGGTCAAACCAGTGAGCACAAGGGGTGGGCAAGGGGACACACCAGAGGCCACAGACGCCTGGCCTTGGGCTCCCTCCACAACGGGCAGGCCGTGCTCCCAACGCATCACAACCCACTCGGTGGCTTTGCGAGGTGGAGACCAGGATTCCCAGCATGCAGCCAGCAGGAGAGCACACCTGGGCGAGCTCTGCCAGCTCCTCACCTCCTCCCCGTCCCCTCCGAGCCGTGCTCGATCCCCTCTCAGGGCCACAGCCCTTCCCAGGCACAGCTGGGAGCAGGCAGGAGCAGGAGGCTGGAAATGGAATTCCTGAACGCTTGGTAGGGCTCTGCTGGCGGATGATGGCGGCGACACGCAGCCTGCGCCTGCTGGGGGGATATTTCTGCGGGATCCACCAGCAGGGAGAGGGTGACTCCCAAAAAACCCACGGTTATGTAACGACCAGGAGCCGGCTACGGCCGAGATTTCAGGGGCGAGGGACGCTCTGCACCCGGAGCTGCCACTGCACGTCCTCCCCGAACAGCGGCACCGCGGCGGCTGCCACGGCCGAGCGCCTTCCTCCTTCGTGCCCACCGTGGAAGGGGCACCCATCAGCCTGCTGGGCTGCGAGGTGCCTCCCTGTCGGCCGAGGCGCGGCTCAGCCTCGCCTGCTGCCATCTCAGCAGCCCTGCCACAAAGGCTCCCAGCTTCATCCTTGCCCTCGGCTCGCCAGCTGCTCCGGACAAGGATGGAGCGCTGCCCATCCAGCCCCCCAGCACGAGGGGCCAGGCGGGCAGGGATCCGGGCACCCCAACGCCGAGCTGCCCCAAGCCATGCCCCAAGCTGGGCTGTTCCACAGCGCATCCCTGGCGCTCGCCCCTTGCGCAGCCTCCTCCTGCAGAGGACAAACACCCAGGAACATCAGGGTTGCCTCTATGGGCTCCCCATCCCAAGGCAGGGGCACCAAAGCCCTGGCCAGGCGCAGGTAAAGGCTCTGGGCCAGCCGCCACGGTGGCTGCTGGTGCCGGGGAAATTTTGGCAGGATAAACAAGCGCCGGGCACGGCGAGGAGCCGAGCACTGCAGGCTTCTCCTCCGTGCATTTAATGAGGTTTCCATGTTTCATTTCAGAGACAAACGAGCGCTGTGCCACACTGGGGGGCCGAGATGGGAGAGATTAGAAAAGCGCGAGCTGCGCCCGGCGCGGGAACACGGTGTAAATATGATGCCAATATAAATCAGGCGGCACAGCCATCCAGCAGCAGCAGCAGGCGGGGAGACGCTTCCCTGGCTCCCCAAGCCTCTCAGTTGTGACCAGTCCGTTCCTCATCACGCCGCTCGCCTCCCCTCTGCCTGGCTGCTCTCCCTCGCCCTGCCAGAGCATCTCGCTGCTCAACTCTGGGCTCGCCAACCGCCTCGTTCTGTTTATTTCATAAACAGGGGCAGAAATAAGCAGCTACAGCCCATCAAGGGATTTCTAAACTTCAGGGGTCCCTTGGATCAAATGTTTATCTGCTTTCAGTTTCTACTTGAGCTCTTGTTCTACAGCAGGAGCACGTTAAAAGGATGTGCTTCGATGCCCAGAAATATTAAGTATCTGAAAGGTTTATCATGCATTAAGCAATTCATTTTTTTTTTATCCTATTATTCTAATGAAACTTCCATTGTACTGCTGTCCTCTCTCTGGAACCGCTTCACGTTAACACTTTGCATCACCAGGACTGCTCGATGCTGAAGATATCTCTCTCTATCTCTCTCTTTTTTTTTTTTTTTTTTTTTTTTTTAAAGAAATAAAATGTAAAATGAGGCCACGAGGAGTTGTGCTAATGGAGGCTTTTAATTTGCTCTTCTCCGAAGAGAGAGCTCTGTGGGAAGAGATCCCTTTTCCAAGAAGCTGGGGCTGAAAAGATGCAAAAAGCAATAAACCGGTGCAGTTCTTTATTATTTTGACTACTGGGGGCCGAAAGGAATCATGGCATCCTCGACGGTTATTTGTTTCCAGGTTTGGTTTTTTTTGTGTGTGTGTGTGTGTTTTTTTTTCCTTTTAGCACAGTAAAAAATGCAAATGTAAGCAAAGCAGACGCTGGCACGTTCAGCTCAGCAGATCTGAAGCACAATAGCGATTTTGGGTAAAGCTCCCAAAAGCAGCTTCACCCCAGCTCGAATAAAGCAGCGATTCCATAATTAATAATTGATGGAATAATTGATCATCACCGCACAACTGGACAGGGGGCCCCGTTAAACCTCAGTAAATATTTTTCATTGGATTAACGTTCAGCTAACGGGGTGATGTGATGGGCAGCAAGAGAGGTCTCATGCAAGGAAGCAGCTCCGTCCCCTTTCCTTTCACTTTCCTCATTTCCTAAAATTTCCCCCTTGCTGTTCTCAAATGTCAGAGCCGATAATTAGGGCAAATGTCATTTCGCATCCTCCGAGCAGACAATTTTCCAAGAGGTGGGCGCTTCCAGCACCGCATCCGCAGGTCGAGTCGTGGGCAAAGAGGTAATTTATTACAGAAACATAATTAAAAATTCCCGCAGATCCGGAAATGGGCAATTCCTTTATGTAACACGGATCGATTGTTGTAACAAACGCAGTGGGATTTAAGTGCCCGTGCTCCACGCAGCTCCTGCCTCCCTTTAATTGCATCTAGAGCAGAGACTCGGCTAGAGTATCACCTCGCTGGATGTGGGCAGCATCCACTTAATGCCCAACTTTAAATTAATCTGCAATCTTCCAGCGTGTGTCTCCTTGACACGCTTGTTCCATGATTCTCCCCATCCCCCCCCCAACACACACATATATGATTTATCTATAATCTGATTGCTGCCAAGCCGCTGGGTTACACTTCGTACAGCATTCCGAGGGGGGAAGGATGCGAATTTTAAGGCATCGCTGGGTTTCTCCTGCTGACGGGATCGGACTGAGAAGCGCTCGGGGGACGCGGAGCGCTCGGTCCCGGCGCGGCCCCGCCGGAGGATGCTGCGCCCGTCGGTGCGGGGTCCCGGCCGCGGCTGCCACCGCCGCCCCGGGGGCTCCGGGATGCGCCGGCACCGAGCGGCCCCGCT
>VWYO01017327.1:168440-182527 GCA_013400275.1 Rhadina sibilatrix
CCCCGCCGCCCCCGCGCCGGTCCCCACGTACCTTTCGGCAAAGAGTACAGCAGGAGAAAAGTTACCAGCCACATGCCATACAGAGCAGCTCTGGCCCCGGGCTGCGGCGCAATTGCGGAGGTGCGGTGCCCCGGCGTGCCGCGCTCCTGCCGCCGCTGCCAGCCCGGCTGAGGTGCCCAGCGCCGCTCCCGCTCCGCCCCGCTCCGCTCCCGCCCGTGGGCCGGGCNCCAGCCTGGCTTTGGACACTCCTGAGGGTGGGAGATCAGGATTTCGGCAGCCCGTGCTGCTCCCGTGAGGGGGGACACAAGCACGGCAGGGCCAGCAGATTGATTACACATTCATCCCTCCAGCCAGCAAATAACAAACAAATACCAGCTAATGCTTTACTTTGGGGTGTATTTATCCAAGGCTTAGCTTATCCCAGGCTTGTACTCCCCAAGACTTAGTCGTACCAAAGCCAATTTGTCTGGACCGTTAGAGCATTCAGAGTGTCTTTTCTTGAAGTGATTATAGCAGGTTTTCTTTGCTTTCCAAAACAGCCTTTACAAGCCCAATTTGTTGGAAAATAAACAGAAAGAAAGATTAAAGCATTCAGATTTCAAACAAAACAACCAGCAGGAAAAACATTACGTTCGGATTTTTTAAAGAGCGCTGTTTAGATTTAATTGAAAACGCAACTATCGTCACGGAAATTGGGAAAACAACAGCCCCTCGGCCATTTCCAGCCCTCCTGGATTCACTGCGAGCCTTCCCACCCAGAAATCCCCTGAAGAGCTCGCCGAGGGGGTACCCGTGGGTGGGAGGTTCCCATTTCAGAGGGGGGACGGGGCCAAAGGGCACGGAAAGCAGGGCAGGACGCAGGGTCCTCCATGCCCACCCCGTGTCCCCTGTGCCCTGGGACAGAGACGGTGTCACCTTAGTGAGGCCACTGCCACCTAACGCCTCAGTGCCAGCAGCAGGAGCAGGGGCCAACACCGCGCCCGTGCTGTGCTGGTCTGGTACAGCCTTCCCTCCACCTCCTCCTCCCCAAGGATGTGCTTCCTCTTCCTCGGTGCTCGGCAGCGCCGTCCCCAGCCCCTCCCCAGCCCGTCCCCGTGGGTGTCACGGCCGTCCCACGCGGGCACGTGCCGCTGGCACCCCTGGGCGCCGCCGGCAGCAGCTGATGCACACGCGGTGCCCACACAGCCCCCCAGGAGCCCAGGCGGCCTTTCCATCACCACCGACACCGCCCGTGCAGATGTTCGCCGACACTTGGCGGGGACATTGGTATGCAGGCCCATGCCCAGGCAACCAGCAAAGCCCGGGCCCTGGGGAGCCCCAGCCACATGCCAGGCATCTGCCCCCTTCCCTCCCCGGCAGCTGCTGCAGGATGGCAGCACAGCCCAGCCCAGGCTGCTGACAGCGAGCTGCCAGCCCGGAACCTGCTACAGCACTTGGCAAACCGGCGCACAACGCCTCGGACTCAGGTGTGATTGCTGCCCTCCTACACCTGGGAGCGAATGGAACGGGGGTGCGTGGGCTGGCAGGGCACTCGCTGGCACAGCACCCACGGGGCCCCACAGATCTCTGTGCGAGGCATGTGAGCAGGGGGAGTAAGTGCTGCTCACCCGTTCATTTTTAGCTCCCTTGGCTGTTCAGCAGCTCTCGTGAGTTTCCTCACCATGCCCAGCTCGGAGAATCAACCCAGCACACTGACCTGCCCCACCAAGGGCTCCTCCCTCCGGGACACGAGCTGCTGGCGAGGCAGGAAGCAGCACCACAATCAAGACCTCAGGCTGGAGGGCCAGCGCTCAGCCCAGGGCACACTCGAGGAGCCCTGGCGAGCCCTCGAGCCGCCTGTGCTGCTCACTCCTGCCCTGTTTGCTCCTGCACGGATGGCTCAGCCCAGGCCCTCTGCCAGCTCGCTGAGCCCGGGCACACGTGCGGGGCTGGCAGCGCCGGGCAGGCAGCCAGAACTCCCGGAGCAGGAGCTCCTGCCAGCCCACACCTGGGGCTCAGCTCTTGCCCGGCAGCCAGCCACCCTTTGGGCACATCAGCCTCTCCACAGCTCCTTGTTTGGACGTGCACAGGAAGCGTTTGTGTCACCCTCAGCCCAGGGAAGCTGCTGTCCTGCTACCGACCGGAGCTGCGCCGTGTGCTGCGTGTGGCTGTGATGAGGAAAGGCAGGAAATCTCCACGGTAATTATTTGGGCAGCGCTGACCTGCGCTTTGGCAGCGCGGGCGGCTCGCAGGAAGCCGGGCCAGCGGTGACTCGCGAGGAGAAGCCCGTCTCAGGCTCCCTGTGGCCACTGCCCTGCTCGCAGGCAGCCAGCGGCCTGCCAGAGCCGGCAGCCAGCCCAGCTGCACGGTTCAAAGGTGAAGCTCACGCTGAGGAATTAATTCCCTGGCCCAAACTCCGCACAAGACGCAGGAGAAATCATAGCAACACATGCCCACGCACAGCTCTGAGCCCCAACAGGCTGTGGGAGGAGGGACCCTCTGTGCTTCACCGCAGCAGAAATGGCACAGGGGGGGTCCTGCTGCCCCCCCTGAGGGCACGGGGCATCCCACAGCCCTTTGGAAACAGCCTTCAACCTCCCCCTTCCCTTGCATTTGTTCTGCCTCTGGGCAGAATTACACTCAGCTCCAGGCTACCCCAGAGCTCTGGGGGTCACAGCGGTGTCCCCTGCTCACACACCCCGTTAGCCAGTGAGGCATTTCCCCCTAAAGGCCATTCTTCCACTAACACTCGAAAACCCACTCTCCGTGCAGGCACGCAGAGGAACGCAGCCCAGAGGAGAGTCTGCACAGCACCCCCAGGGCTCCGGGGTCAGCTCCAGCCTCAGGCTGTGCCATCCCCATGCTCCCCGCACCCCTCCGGCCAGGGCACACCTCACCTCCCGCCGGGCCCCAGCCCCGTGGCCTCGACCGCCCTGGCAGACAAATCCCCGGAGGAAGCGATCATTAAAACAACAGGGCTACTTATCTGCGGCGAGCCGATCGCCACAAAGCGCTTCCCACGCCAACTTACCCTCGCAGCACCTCTCGGGGCAGGGCCAGCCCGCTGTGACCCCGCACCGGCCACCCTCAGGGACAAAGACAAAGGCTGCCTCCTGCACGGCCACCGCTGCCAGCCCAGTCCCACCAGGAACATGGTGGGCAGGCTCGGGGTGTGGGGTAATTGCAGGATGGGCATCAGCTAATTACTGGCTACACCTGGGTGCAAAAGTGCTGGGCATGGCTGCTAGGATTCCTTCCAGCAAAACCTGTCCTGGACCCCCTCGCCCCGGAGGTGGAGTGGGGCTGCAAACCCGCAGACAAACAGGTGCCAGCAGCTCAGTGTACCCCAAAATGACATCCTGCTTGAGCCCTCTGGGTCGTGCACTACAGGAACAGCTGCGTGTCCATAAGGGATCCCTGGCACTCACCACTGTGAACAGGCACGAAAAGGGGCAAGGGAAGTTTTAAACTTCCAGCCCAAACCATCCCGTGGTTCTGTTCTCTGCCAAAGGCTCCGCATCCCCCGTGCCCACAGCCCGAATCCCTTGCCGGGCAGCTGGCAGGGATGCTCGTCTTCCCAAGGAAAAGCCTCTTTCCCGGCAAGAAGCTGGGATTTGGTTCCCTCTAGTGTCGCCGCGCTCCGCTGCTGACCGGGGACCGGGGGAGCGGGGACGGGAGCGAGGGGGCTCCGGCGAGGGGAGCCCCGTGCGGGGAGGAGAGCGGGGTCCCTGTCCTCTCCAGCTCCAGGGGCTTTGCACAGTTTTGGCAAGCTCCAGGGGCTAAACAGGCTGCCCAGCACAGCGGGGGAGGGATTTAAAACAGGGATTTAAAAGACAGATGTGTGCAGATGTGACCCGCGGGGATCACATAGTGCTGGCCTTGGCAGCGTTGGCTAATGGACTTGGATGGGTGTTAGAGGTGTTTTCCAGCCTCTGTGATTCCAAGGCACGGCCCTGACACACACGGACTGGGTTCCTGGGGAGCCTCCTTTGCTTCCAGCCACATCCCATCGTGGATCCCACTGTAAATCCCACCGGGAGGGCCCGGCCTGTCCATCCCTGGGCTGCGCTCCCACAGCATTGCTGCCCCCAGGCCGTCTGCATGCGAGCAGATTCAATCACCTCCGCTTTGGGGCCCGTGCAACACGGGAATGGGGGCTGGAGTGTCGTTTCCTGGGGCTGGGGGATAATTCGGGCCCGTGGAGCTGTTTTTGCAGAGGTGCTGCTGCTGCTGGATGCGCTGCCTTTTCGGGAGCAGAGCAGAGCAGAGGGAGGCCGAGGCACGAGGCTGGCTCCCGGCCAGCCCGGCCCGTCTCTCCTCTCTCCAGCGCTCCTCTCTGGCTCCCTGAGTCACCATTTGCCTCTCTCCTCTTTAAACTAACGAGGAGACATTTTGCATTCGCGTTTCCTCGCGGGCGAAATGCATCCCTGGCACCACGGAGCAGTGCTGGCAGCTGCTGCTCTGGTTCCTGCCCCGCTGCCTCATCTCCCCACGTTCAGTCAGGGATGGAGCACAGGGACAGGCCAAGCCACAGCCAGCCAGAGCCCCTCTCCTTCCTACCTGTCCATCCAGAGGCCGGTGGAGCAAACAAGGAATAACCAGTGCCAAGTGGAAGCTGTTTGGGTCTGGAAGCCTTCCCGGAGGAAAAGGGCACTCCAGTTGTCCACTGTATTATTTACCCAATCCCCTTTGTGCCGCAGAAAAGATTTACTTTGAGAAGATTAATGGCTCAAGGGGCTGCGAGGGAAATCCTCCGAGATTGCCTGGTTCAGGGGAGAAGGCAAACACCTCCCCACCGGGGCCAGGGAGCACAGGGAGCACAAGGAAAGGGCTGAGGGGCTGGGCTTTCCTTGGGACACCCTCTGATGGGGACAGTGACTCACCCTGGGGACAGCAGGACCCTCTCATCGGGGCAGTGGCAGGGGGAAGGAGGCACGGTGGCCTTTTCCTAGGGTGCCCCAGCTTCCCTCTCCCAAAGCTCCAGGGCTCAACATCCAGAACAAATCACAGTGGAGGCTCGGAGAGCTGCCAGCAGCCCCTCTAGCCCCGCTCAGACAGGCACATGTCCTGCTCATCCTGGCCCTGGTTTATGCCTGTCCTCTGTTCCTGGCCCCGTCCTGGAGGAGCCCGGAGCTGGGCTGCTCACAGCTGAGCTCTGACAGGACCCTGCCCTCCAAATGTCGCACCCAGCTGAAGGGTTTGGGTGCCAGGGCGTGCCCTGCCCTGCCACCGCCCCCCTGCCGCTGTCCCCAGCCCTGGCTGGCCCCGCGCTGGGCTGTGGGGCTGTGCAGGTGCCAGCACACGTGGGTGTCCCCGAGCCGTGCAGAATAATGCCATTAATGCCATCTGGTGCCGAGACGGGGATCCCGCGCGGGAGCCAGACACGGCTTTTCACTCCCGGTAATCCCGGCCCCCGAGCCGCGGGGGCTCCGGCTGCGGGGCTGGCGGGGGGTGAAGGGCACGCTGCAGCCCTGGAGCCCAGGGGCCGGGAAGGAGGGCAGCCCTGAGCCTCGGGGGTGTGGAACCCTGCTGGGGACGGGCTCGTTTCACACCCTGCTGCCTTCCTGGGACCTTCAGCTCCAGTTTTTGGGGGACACAGCCCCACCGCACTCAGTAAGGTGTTGCCAGGGCAGTTCTGCTGTGGCCAAACCCTTCTGTGCTGTTAAACAGGCACTTCTCGTAAAATCTCAGGATCGTTTAGTTTGAAAAACACCTCGAAGACCATCAAGTTTAACCATTAACCGTTTTCTTCCTCGGCTGAAGGACTCCTGTCCCTGCTTGAGCTGTGCAAAGCTGCAACGAGTCTTTATTAGTGGGTCACTGTCAAGTCAAAATTATATTCCAAAATAATCTCCTTACTGTGTTAAATAAGCACCTCAGATTAGACAAATTGCACCGATTTTGCCTAATAACCTTCCCCCAGCTAATCCTATTTTTCTGTCAATGTCTGACCTCGATTGAAGCCCAAACAGACGCAGGGGGTTGGTTTCTCCATCCCGGTTGTGCTGGGATGGTCGGGGTCACTGCAGGCAGCCCCTTGCACACCTGAACAACCACAGAGGCTTCAGGTGAGGGGAGGAAACCCCCTGAGCTGGGGTTTTTCATCCAAACCAGCCCCAGATTAAGCGACCCCCAGACCGACGAGGCTGGGAGTGAGCCCCCCACCCCGCACCCCTCCCTGAACCCCTCCTTCTCTGCTTGTTTGGGGTGCCCCGAGGCCCCAGACCTGCAGGGGAAGGGGCGAGGATGCTGGGGCAGGGTGGGGGACAGGCAGCCCTGTGCCCTCCCGTCACTAGGTGTCTGTGTCGGGCCAGCTCTCCGCGCACAGAGCGAACCTCCCTCCTCACTCACCGCCCAATTGCGGGAGAGTTTCGCTCTTTTTTTTTTCTGAAAGAGGCGTTTCTGGCTGAATCCGAGGCTGAGAGAGGCCGAGAGCCCACGAGGAGCTCCGTGCTTCATCCCAGCCCCGTTCCTGACCGAGAAGGACGCCTGGATCGCGCTCTGTGGTGCTGTGCTGGGTTGACCTTGGCTGGACACCAGTTGCCCACTGAGCTGCTCCACCACTCCCCTCCCCAGCCGGGCAGGGAGGGATTAAAAAGAGGGGAAATCCCCCAAACGCGTGGGTCAAGATAAAGGCAGTTCATAAAGTGAAAGCAGAGGGAGCGTGAGCACAAGAAAAGGGAAAAAGAAGCAACCCAGAAGGCTGAAATTCCCCACTTGCCATCCACAGCTGATGCCCGGCCCCTTCCCGGGCAGTCAGGATTGCTCTGCAAGGCGAATGTTGTAACTCACGAACATCCTCCCCTTCTCCTCCTTTCCCTTCCCTTCTATACCTGAGCAGGTGTCACCTGGTCTGGGATGTCCCTTCGGTCGGTTTGGGGCTGTCCTGGCCGTGTCCCCCGCCAGGATCCTGCCCACCCCGGGGTGTTGAAGGGACAGCGCTGCTGCTGCGGGAGCAGCAGGAGCCAGAACCGGGATGTTCCCCACACCTTCCCAGCTCCCAACACACAGCCCAGCACCGCCAGGGCTGCGAGGCAGAGAATTAACCCCATCCCAGCCAGACACGAGCGCACAAAGAGCCCCAGCCGCTGCCCGGGCACCCCAAGGGAAGGGCAAGTGCGGCAGGATGCAGGACCTGCAGCTGGGAGAAGAAACACCCGGAGCAAACCCAGGGTGGAGGCGGCTGCCTGTTCCGTGCCTCGGGCTGCGCAGCCACAGGCGGGAACCTTTCCTGGGTCTGTGGTGGAAGACGCCTGCAGGGCAGAGAAGTGATTGGCGCTGGGCCAGGAGAGTGGGCGACTCAAACGCCTCGGGCACACAGTTTAACCTCGCGGAGCCTGAACTTTATTAGCCAAGAAGCTCTTGCTGGGTCTCAGAGAGGGGGAAGCACGAGGGTAATTTGCCTTCTGGCCTTGCAGGGTAATGGATCTACTGGAGCGGGGTGAGGGGTGGCCACTGGCCAGGGCTCCTGGGCTTCGGATGGGGCTCTGCTTCCACGGCAGCATTGCAGCTCTGGAACCGGAGAGAGGCAGGGTGACATGGCCAGCGTGTCCCAGCCCCTCTCCTCCTGGGACAGGCCCCCCAGAAGTACTTCCCTGAAGCACGAGTACCCCAGCTGAGCCCAGCACAGGCAGCCTGGCTGGCAGCTGCAGCCTCCTACCTGCACCTACAGCTCCTCCTCGTTCCCTTGTCTGTGGAGCAAAAAGCAAAGGGAGAGGGGTTAGGCTGGGCAATGGGCCAGAGAGAGGGGGGAACATGGGCTGAACCCTGGCCCTGGCAGCTGGCAGGACTCCACAGGCACCGTGCAATACCCACCTCCTCTTCTTCCTCCCTCCGCAGTGGAACCGCTGGCCTGGGGACGAGAGGAGCGGCTGAGGCTGAGCCTCCCCCCAGCCCACCACACCCACCCCTGCAGCCCTGGCACTGCCCAGCCACAGGCTCCTGCTCAGGCTGCCCCATGACTGCAAATGCTGTCGGTTTGCATGGTTTTCTCCCTAAAACTAGTGGGCACCATCCTGGGAGCAGCTGTGACCCTGCACGAAGTGGTGCCACAACACCCAGGCAGGGTCACTGCACACTTAGCACGGGGTCAGTGTGGGAGCTGCCGAGGTTCGAGGGCTCTGGGACTGCTGGTTCCTCTCTCTGGAAATGTCAGACTTTTCTCTGCTATTTTTAATGAGTGACCTTCCCTCCGAAGCCCTGGTGCTGGCAGGGAAACACTAAATATTTACGTGGTCTCCCTCCCAACTCGCCCTGTGCTGGGAGCGTGCCTGGATGGAAAGTTCCCAGGCAGCCCCGGGGGCAGGCTGTGCCCACCCCTGGTGCCGAGGGGGCAGGGTTGGTGACCCCCAGCCCCCTCTCGGCCGGAGGAGGGGGCTGAGCGGAGCACGGAGCGGTGCCGAGGAGCATCCGGCCCACCCAGGCACTTACTGAGGATGATGAGGAGCCCGATCACAAAAGCCACCACGGCGAAGATCAGCCCCCCGTTGCGGATGGTGTCATAGTCTGGGGAGGAGGAGAGCCGGGAGGTGTCAGCGCAGCCCCAGCCCGCAGCACAGAGCCCGCGGCAGAGCGGCAGGGGGCTGCCCGTCCCCCTGCCCGCAGCCCCCGCTGCCGGGGCACGCACTCACCGTAGCTGAACCTGTCCTGGCCCTGCTCGGGCACTTGCTCTGAAAAGAGGAGAAACTCCAGTGAGAGCCGCGTCCTCACAATGTGAGGGTGGGAGAGACCGGGATCGAGGGCTTCAAGTGAGAGTGCTGTGACTCCCTCGGCACCCAGCTGAGCCAGGAAACTCCTGGTCTCAGCCCAGGAGGTTTGAGGTCCATGGCAAATTCACGGGATGCGCTTGCAGGCGGCATCTGCGGGGTGCTCGGGAGCCTTTGAGCTCCAGGTGAAGCTCCAGGGACCCGGCTGCGCTGCCCTCGGGAAGTGCCACTGCCTGCAGACTCCAGCAACGCCTCTGTCCCCTCAGCGCACAGGGCGGAACAACCCCTCAGGCTCACACCTCGCACCAGGTGCCCCCCAACAGCTCCTCTCCGTGTCAGCCAGCTTGTCACCGTGTCACCACCACAGCCGCCTTACCTGACTGCACAGCCCTGTGCCGGGAGCAGCTTGGGAGGAGAAATCACCCCAAACGCCGGCTGGCACCGATGTGCCACGGGGCTGTGGAGCTCTGAGTGTCCATCCCCACATCTGCCCACCCCAAACGCTCATCGAGAGCTCCCCCCGCGGTGGGAGGGACCAGCGCTGCTCCTGGCACGGGGATGTCCCGGCGGAGGTGTCTGTCCTTACCGTCACCCATGGCCTCGGCGTGCCGTCCGGCGGGCTCCTCGCTCTGCCAGTGGGCACCCACGGGAAAGCGCATTAATTGGGAGACAAACCTCATTAAACATTAATGGCCTCGGTGTAATGTTTATCGCAGTCACGAGGGGAGGCACAGGGCTCCCGCCCGCCTTTGGGAAAGAGGGAGGAGAGGGAAGGGCAGGGGCAGCGCCCACCGTGCCAGCCGGTGGGGAGGGCTGGGCACCCCGAGCTGCGCGTCCTTGTCGCAGCCCTCCCTCCCCTGGCCATTGTCAGCCCTCCTGCGCTTCGCCTCCCGCGGTGGTGCCGAGCCGAGGGATGGGCTCAAACACAGGCTGTGACCGCCTTTTGCTGGAGAGGCAGCACGGCCCGTCCTGCCGGCCTGGCACCGAGGCTGTCCCTCGGCCGGGACAGCGCCTCCGTGCCCGTTCCGAGCCGTGCCGGGGCGCAGCAGCCCCGAGGCACGGCCGTGCCCGCGGCGCATCCCTGCCGGCAGCGGGCACCGGGGATGCGGTGCCCTCCCCGGGCGGTGCCAGCCCCGGGCCCGGCGGGGCCGGCTGCCAGGAGGGCCGTGCGATCCGGTTTGCTCTTATCTCGCCATCAGCCAGCGGGAATCACGCGCACCAGCCGATTAACGCCGGGGTGGCCGGGGGCGGAGGGACGCTCCCCTCGGCCGGGCTGCGGAGCGCGCACACCCCCAGCCCGCGGCAGCCCGGCCCCGGGCCCACGGGGTGCAGCCAAGCCCCGGGTGGGTGCTGCGTGGGGCCGTCACGGCGGCTCTCTCTGCCCTGGCAGCGCTCAGCATCCGCCGGAGCGGCGCGCCAGCAGCCCGACACGGCGGCTCCCAAAAAGCCGAGGGACAAAAGCGTCCGTGGCCGCGCCCCCGCGCTCCCTTCCCACGAGCTCTGGCTCCTGCTGAGCTGCAGAAGGGAGCAGGAGGGGTGTCGGCCGGCACAAAGCCCGGCTGTGCTGCCCAGGGCGCTGCCCCTGCTCCCCTGGCCCCAGCCTGGCCACAATGGGACGGCGTGGGAAGCTGCCAGGCTGCCCTGGGAACGCCACGGCCCTCGAGACAAGGCAGGCAGGCACCGATAGAAACGATATTTTATTCCTTTCCCCTTAGGTCACAGCACAGAGCACACCAGCCCTCCAGCACAGCAGCACACTCGCCCATTTAAAAGGAGACACAATAGCTCAGTTTATTTTACAACAGTCAGGGTTTGGCCATTTTACACACCACAGGGAGCTCTTTGTTTCGCGGTAACACCGACGGCACACTGGGGACAGCACGGGCACTCCGACGGGACACACACCGTGACGCTCGGGGGCCGGGCCGGGGGCTGCTCTGCCCGGGAGCTCTCTGCAACAGCCAGGACGGAGGGAAGGGACACAACACGAGAGACACGGTCCCTCTGCCTGGCACAGATGGGACAGAGCTTCCCGGTGCCACCAAGTGATGCCAAGCATGCAGGGACACAGCCCACGCTGGAGGCAGGGCCACCACAGCGGGATGGACGCGGCAGAAACTCCTCTCAAAACCATCCAGGAGGGCAAGACCCCCTTCCCGGTGTGGGGATGGCACCCTGAGGTGTTTCAGTGAAGCCCTGGGGACTCCCCCCCCACTGCTGCCCCCACCCAAGCTGGCAGTCCCTGCCCCAGCCAAGGTTCTGCCTGCCCATGGACTTGGGGAAGAGCCAAAAATCACAGGTTTGCCTCTGACCCATGAGAGGACACAGGGTGACAACGGCCTCTGGGCTCAGCACGTTGTCCCAGTGCAAGCTCAGGTGTGCAAAAACCCCGAGGATCACACTGTGCCACTTGCTGTTGCTCCACGGGGAGAGGGGACAGCTGGCACCGGGGGTGACACGGGACCACCACGGGACAACACACAGCACTGACACGGGTGGCACAGGGAGTGACAGGTGCCAGGAGGGGCAGGGAGCACCAGGAGGAGACGCCGCTGCCCCTTCCCTGCCAGAGACAAGCACAGGCAGGATCTCTGTTTCTCTTTAGCCTGGGACACCCACCCAGGCGTGGCTGGCAGGCAGGAGCTGGTTTGTGCTGGTTGGTGGGGTCACTGCTGTGCTGCTGCCCTCACCCACAGTGTCACCGTGCCGGGGACCTCACGGGCTTCTCTGCCACCACGGCCTTGCCTCACACTTAAAGCAGAGTCCCACAGGTTTAACCAGGGACAGAAACGGGGCAGGAGAGCTCCCTTCAGCCTTGAATCCAGCACTCCAGTGACCCCAGCGAGGAGGGTTGAGCCACGGGATGTCCCTGCCTGACTCACCCCCTGCCATGGCTGTTTTTAGGCTGGGAGCACGCAGGGGGTTATTGCTGAAATGGGGACGGGTGGCTCTGAAAGGTCCCCAAGCCCTGCCCAAAGCCAGGGGGGCTGTGCTGCTGGCACTGGGCAGCAGGGAACAGGGGTCCCTGCCCCACAGCCCACACCCCCGGCCCCACAGCCCACGCTCCCTGCTCCCAGGCTTGGAGGGCAGCCCAAAGGGCAGCGGCCTGCCAGTCCTACAGAGCCCGAATCACACGCACAGCACGAGAAAGGTGAAGAGAAAGTCACGATTACAACATCAGCAACGACTAGCCCTAGAGGTAATGATCATCTCACAGCAACATTGCACACCACGGGAGGCAGAGAGGACGGTGAGCGCAGTTTAGTCGGGTTAGGAAACAGAGAACCGGTGCTGGAGCACACGGGGGGACACGGACACGGCAGCCCCGCGTCTCCTGAGAGGGACCTGCTGCTGGGGCTTCAGTTTCCTCGCAGGCCGCGGGCGTCTGCGCTCCGAGCCTCTGTCCTCGGGTCTCTGGGTCTGCGTGGGGAGCAGAGCAGTGGGTCAGGCTTTCCCCACACCGGGGCTGTACCCCAGCAGCACGAACTGCCAGCACGGGCTCCCCCTCTCCAAACCAGGGCACAGCCCAGGAGGTTGGAGAGCTCAGAGGGGCTCACACCTGGCTTTCTGAACACCCTAAAACCAAAACGGCTCGGGGGTGGAGGAGCAGCAGGAGGGGAAGTGTAACACGAGGGAAAATCCGGACAGATGCTTCCTTTTCCTGCTGGGCTGCCTGCAGACACTCAGGACCTTGCCAGCGCTGAGTTTCCTTGCTGTGGACCCCACCAGTGCTCACCCTCACCCCATCCCAGGGATGCAGAGCTGCCCAGTCCCACTGCTCTGCTCAGAGCCCCACAGCCACCCCCAGACGCAGCCCCAGCTGCCCCTCCCAGCCACCCAGCCCAGCCTGGGACTCACAGCATTGGCTCCTGCTCAGTTCTCTGCTTTCTGTGCCGCCGTTGCTGCAAAGGGAAGAGCAGAGGGGGTTACACCTGTGTGACACCGTGGCACAGTGGCTGCAGCACAGTGACCTTACCATTCGAGGTGATCAGGTTCTCCGCCTGAGCCTCCTCATCCCCTGGAGCCCTGCGAGGAGAGGAGCACGGTGAGGGCAGCTGGGATCTGCGCCCCATCCCGGCGGGGGGTGCCCAGCAGGGTGGTGGGGTGGCCAGGAAGGTGCACTGGGAGCAGGCAGAGCTGCTCCCCCAGTTTTGGGCACCCCAAAGGGACGCCCAGAGAGTGCAGCCCCTCTGCCAGCTGTGAGAGGGACCCAGGAGGATCGGAGCAGAGGGGCTTTCCAAGGGAGATGCTCCCCCCCAGGCTGCCCTCACTCACCTGGGCTTCTGCTTGAAACTGCACCTGCACCTCCTGCCTGCAAGGGGAGAGAAACTCGGTGAGTGTGGCTGAAGGGGGAATGGGGTGAGGCCTTTCCCAGTGCCCCCCAGCACAGGAACAGCCCCTGCTGCCCCAGCCTGCCAGCCCAGCACCCACCACAGCCCAGCTTACTGAGGATGAGGAGAATGCCCACGGTGAACAGGACCACGGCGAACACCAGCCCCCCGATCCTCAGGCTCTGGTAATCTGGGAGGGGGAGACACAGGGCTCATTCCTGCTGGCTTCAGGGAAGGGCCACGGCCCAGCCACCCTCACCCCCCGGCTCAGCCATGCTCACCATAGTTAAAGGGATCCTCCTCCTCCTTCTCCTGGGTGGCCACTGGAAATGAGCAGACAAGGGGCTGTGAGGTGAGCGGGCTGAGCCCTGGCAGCTCCCCACAAACTCTGGGGCTCTGGGCTCTCGTGGCTGCTGCCCCACGCCCCACCCCGGCCCGTGTGGATCCGTGTGCAGGCTGCTCCCCAGGGGTGTGTGGGGGAAGCACCGGGCACCTACCGTCTGCCAGGGCCGCTGGTACCAGCAGGGAGCACAGGAAGAGGAGCGCTGCCTCCATGGCCGCTGTGAGAGAGGGAGAGGAGGGTGTCAGCACCCAGATACCTCAGGGAGGGCACTGGGATCAGGCCGGGGAGCACAGGGGAGCTACAGACAACCCACGGCTGGCTCTGCGGGCAGGCAGGGCCAGCCCACGCCACGGGAGATGGAGCTAGGCTGGTCCTAGGAAACACCCAGGGTACCTGGTGCCTTCGCCGTGCCCAGCCCAGCAGTTCAAAGGCAGGAAGGGAAGGGTTTGAGCAGCCAGACAGGCCTTTTTGTGGGGTTCTGGGATGTACTTTTGACCATCTCCACTTGGTAAAAATCTCAGTGCAGTCTCAAGTTTGCTCTGCAGGCAATGGGGCCAGCACCCCAGCAATCCCACCCTGGGCACCCCTGGCAGCGCTGTCCAAACTCTCCTGGAGCTCTGGCAGCCTCTGAGCTGTGCCCATTCCCTGGGGAGCCTGGGCAGTGCCAGCACCCTCTAGGGGATGAACCTTTTCATAATATTCAACCTAAACCTCCACAGAGACCAAAAA
>VWYO01017327.1:182554-213058 GCA_013400275.1 Rhadina sibilatrix
AGACTGGATTTACAGTTACCCTAGTTTGCTAAAACACTCAAGCCTAAATCCCGCTGTCTTTGGGAGAAGCTGGCATAATTTAACCACTTTGCTGAATATTTCCAGCCTCCTAAACTGGGACAGACTCCATTCGCACTTGGGATTGTTTTTTTTTAATGTGGTGCCTTTCAATTAAAAACTTTCTCAAGAAGATTTAAGAGACACCGCGGGAGAAGAGGCAAGAAGAACAACTTCAGTTTGCTCTTCCTACATCGGCTCTTCAAACTTCATTGGTTTTGAGCATCCCAGGGCTCCTCTCAGCACGGCACGGCACGGGTCGAGCCATCAACCCCCGGCCCGGCCCCTGATGATGATTTGTCCCAATTAGCATAGCAATTACTCTCCCGCAATGAGGCCAGTGGCCCTGGTGGGACGTGAGCTCAAAGACACGCTTGCCCTCGGGGCTCCGTGCGGCAGCAAGGAGAGACCATAAATAATCTCGGCGTCCCCTCCCCGCGGAGCCCGTCCCTGCCCCTTCACCGGCAGCACGGACCCTTCTCCCCGGGTGTGAGGACGCTGTGGCCGGGCTGTGACGCTCCCTGCCGGCTCGGGCATGGGGACATGTCCCCAGCTGCATTTGGGATGGGCACCTTAGCGCTGCTCTGCTCTGGATGTGTTTTTTGGGTCTGGGCACGGCCAGGGGGACAGCGGGGAGCTGCTCCCCGTCCTGCCCGCTGCCCCGGGGCGCTGCAGGAGGAGAGGGCAGGCTGCTCGTGGCAGGAGGAGAGGGCTTGGCTGCTGCAGCTCCTCCGAGGGAGGGCTGGCGGCTGCCTCGCTGTGCCCGCAGCTCCCCGCGCTGCCCCGGGGCTCTGCCCGTCGGTGCCGGCGGTGCCAGGCGGTCACCCCGCGCCCCGGCGCCCGCCTGGGTGGCCATACATGGTCGGGAGCACGGAGAGGGCTGGCTGCTGGCTCGGCAGTGGAAGGGGGCTTATCGGGAGCCCCGATAGCGCCGAGTGCTACAGAGCTGCTGCAGCTGCCGCGCTGGATTAGTGCCGATAAGGAAGGGGCCCTCGACACAGCAGGAATTCAGCTCGCTGAGGGATGCAGAGCCCGGCGTGCCGCTATTCAGCCCCTCCAGAGCCTGACCTGATTCCGACGCAGCCTCCAGCCCAGCCCAGCCTCGCTGTCAGCCACGGGGGAGGCAGCTGAGCTGCCCCGGGCCGGCTCCCCGGGACACCGAGATTCCCCAGACCCTGCCACGGCCCCCTCTCCCAGCCTGTGCTCCAGGCTCCCAGGATTGGCATGGAGCAGGCTCCCTGGCCTTTCCCAGGGCTGCCCTTGGGAGCCAGTTCCCGTTGTACCCGCAGAGGAGGCAGCCCCGGCCGCCCCAACACTCGCAGACCCCGCCTTGCCCATCCCAACAAGCGGTATCCCAGATAACTCCCATCCCTCCCTCCCTCCCCTTCCACGATTTGCCATTCCGAAGGCGCTGTGTTTACCCGAACACTGGAGGGTTTCATCCCCCTCTGCTGCAGCTGCTGGGCCATTGTGCACCGGAGCGGGCTCAGACAAACCCCCTCGTTTGCTGAGACGCAGATTTCGGCGTAATTACCAGGTCTTAGAAACACACACAAAGAACCCACAGCTGGTGACACAGTCGCTTCGAGCTGCACACATCCTTTCTCTCCCGTTCTTTATCTTTTCACCACCAGGCTGCAAAATCAGTCATTTTACCCCGAGGAGGGCTCTGCGTATGCACAAGGGCTGTGACCCAGCTCCTGCTCCCGTGCCGTGATCAATATTAATTGGCTCCCGCCTTTCCCAAACCAATCATTCACCAGATTTTCACTGTTTTGCTGCTATTTGCCTGCTGCTGCATCATTCCCTCTCAGGGAGTTTCGCATTATTCCCTGCCCTGAGCCCCTCCACGTGGCACTGGGCCCTGCCCAGCCACACACACACACACATCCACCCCCTCTCCAGCCCTTCGCTCAGCGTTTGGCTTCTCGCACGTAGCGCGGCGGAGTTCACTGCTGGGCCGAGCCAAGCACGCAGCACACATATGCTCTTTGTTTTTCTCTCTCAATTCCTAGAATTCACACACTTCCGCGCGCTGGAGCTTATCTCTGCACGAGTGAAGCGCCAGCATTGGCAGTGTCCCTGCTCCGGAGGCAAACACGGCGCTCTGCAGTGCAACACGAGCCCAGCTCTCCTCCAAGGAAGCATATGCCTTGCAAAGAGCCACAGGTTTTTTTGGGTTGCTCCAAGCTGGCCCACCCACTTCTTCCCGAAGCTGAAATAAAGTGAGAAGAGCGAGTGCTGCCGAGGGTTTGCCGTTCTCCCCGCTCCTGCCTTTCCCCCATTGCTGGATCCAGCTGCGCCTTGGCACGGGAGAGGAGAGGAAATCCAGCAGCTGCCACGTCCCGCAGCCCAAATCTCTTCCTGTTTCCGCCCCACTGGTGACACCAAGTTTGGAGTCACCACCCCGGACACCAGGGGCAGTGGCAATGCCTGTGACTTGAACCAAAAGCCGGGGGTTTCCTGTTAGAACTGCGAGGTCTGGCAAAACACAGAGAGAGGTGGGGCGGCACAGGAGCTGAGCAGCAGCGTCCAGAACTCCCCTTCCCTCTCATCCCAGATCAACCTGCTGCCTTATGAGGGAAATCAGATATTCCCCATTTCTTCTGTCTCCACAGCAGAGCTGGTGGTAGGAAGAGGCAGCAGGAATTTGTGAGAGGCTCCTGGGGGAGGAAGCAGCGACACAGAGTGAGGAAGTACACGGAGTTTGCTGTTTTCTGGGGGGATGTGGATGACAGCGGGCTGGGGGATTAACCCAGGCCTGCCAGAGGCAGCCAGGGCTGGACCTGCCCATGGTGAGGGTCAGTTCCCCCCTGCCCAGCGCAGCCAGGTGACACCAAGGCAGGGTGACAGTGACAGGGCCACCCTGGCAGCAGGAGCTGGGAGCCACCCGCACCCACGCCAGCCGGCCGGATGATTCACAGCCCTGCCGCCGCCCTGCCACGCACACAGCCAACACTCCCTCCATGCAGAGCACGGCCACAGCTCCTCCTCAGCCTCTTCCTCCTGGATAATCCCTCCTCGCCATTTCCACACCGATGGCTTGGTGTGTGTGCGTGCGTGGAGCCCAGGAGAGGGAGAGGAGTGGGCAAATCTGGGCAGACAGACCCAGTCTCTCCTGCCTGGCTCAGCTCTCTGCAGCACAGCAAATCCTGCCAGAGCAAGGCAGGTGAATTTGTAATGCTGCTGGATCTCCAAGTCCCCTTTTCCTTTTCATTGTTTTGCACGGATCTGCCCTGTCAAGTCTCAGCCATCACAGTGCAATTCCAGGCAGCCTCCGCCTTCCGTCAGGAGTCCTCGGGGCATCTCCTGAAGATCAGACCTAGTTAAAATCTCTGGTTTCTGTGCAAAGCCCCCCAGACCGTGACAGCAGCGCTCCGTTGCCCGGGGCGTTTCAGAGCGTGCATGTGTGAATGGACATTTCCAGCTCTGCATAGATGTGCTCTTCTGCCATTTCACGTCAGCGTCAATCTGGCTATTAATGTGCCTGTTGTTGTGCCTCGTGCTTCTAAATGAGAGAGGAGAGGAGATTTCCAGCCCTCGCCATCCTGGTATGGATGGCCCTTCCCAAATCCGGAGCTGATTCGGAGGCTGACTGGATGGGAGACACAAACCTGCCTTTACTACAGTCTAACTGCCTCTTCTGCTGGTTTGGGGTGTCTCTGAGTGCTCCATCCCTCCTCACCTGTGCCCCAGAACTCCACTTGCCTCCTGCAGGGCTTCTTCCAGCCTCATGGAACTGACCCTAAACCATGGAGGAGCCTCAGCCAAGACTGCCTGGCCGTGTGTGGCTCAGCACAGTCCCCAGCCCCACAATGACACCCCAATGAGGCAGCGAGGCCAATCCTTCACTGGGGCAAACCTCCACTGCAAACCCTGCTGAGCTTAAGGCTGCCTGGCCAGGGAACCCAGTCTGGGCTCCAGCAGGCAGTAAACATCACCACCACCTCCCACAGGAGTCTGCTGCTCCTGATCCCTCCTTATTTGATTAACAAATCCCTCCTGACTTGATAAGCAGGGGCTGTAAACCTGACCGTGCACCTGCCTGGACTGCCCCATCCTCCCACCACACCCTTGTTTAGCCACACACCGACTGAATGAGCCTGGGCTCTGCAGGGGCATCAGCCATGAGAATCCCACAGGTGAGACAAAAGAGAGGTTTCCTGGAGGATCCAGGTGGTGAGGGCACCCCAGACCACCAGAACACCCTGAGAGAGCAGCGTGCAGGAGGCTGATGGAGGCTCCGGAGTGTGCTGGGCACCACAGCACTGCCACGCTCCGCAGCACATCAGAGCAGACATTTTCTCCCTCCTCTCCTCTGCTGTCACCATCAGCTGTGACCACCGCGAGCACGAGGCAGACAGCAGTCCCCAGAAGCACGGCTGTTGTCCCCACCAACACTGCCCAGAGTGGCACAGAGTGATGGGCAGGTGGTGGCACAGCCCCTGAGTGGGACAGGACAGGACAGGACACCTCCATACTGACAGTGCCAAAGGTGCCCTCTCCATGCTCGGGGACACAACAGCTGCAGAGCTCAGCGGCCTCTTTACACCTTGCAAACACACAAAGAGCCCGAAAGGCAAACACGGGGGGAGCAGCTGCACACAGAGCTGCTGCCTTGCTGTGCCAGGGATTGTCCTCCACACCTGGTGAAGCCGTGGCTCTCCACCACGTTTTACCTGAATGGGTACGTTGAGACAAAGCAGATAACATTTCCAGGTGAGCGTGAGCCGTGATGGGAGGAAGGTGCAGGCAGACTCACACCTTGCAGCACAGGATATCCTCCAGCAGGTCCCACACACGCTCTAACAGGTGGCCTGGCTTGGCAGCCATGGCTCTTCATGCTGGCAGCTCTCCACGCCGCCTTGGAGCCGCGGTCCAGTTGTGCATGAACAGGGATCCTCCGGGTTTGTCCTCATTTCAAACTGGGAGCAAAACCCCCCCGGCAGGACTGAAAATCCCAGCGGGACCCAGCAGCATCTTGGAGCGCTGCGGGCTTGCCAAAATGGGTGCTCCATTCTAATCCAGACACGGCTTTCCCCGAGAGGCTGCTCCTTCACGCTGCTTATTCACATCCACACAAACCACCTGTCACTTTCCCTCCCACAGAAATATCCCTGCAAGATCCAAGTTCCACCACATGGACTCCAAAATGCGTCTCTTTGGAGGCATTAATTACACACCCTGAGAGACACGCTCTTCCCTTCCTCCGTACGCCTTCCCGGGATGAGGCGCTTGGCTGTTTACGCACGGTGTTACTACAATATCGAGCAGCGGGAGCCCGAGCGCTGCCAAGGGCTGCCGGAGAGGGATCCCCCGGCTCCCCGGGATCCCCCCGCTCCCCGGCATCCCCCCGCTCCGCACAGCCCAGCCAGCCTGCGGAGCGCCGCCCGTGCTCCGGCTCTCCCCGCGGTGGTCTCGGGTGGGTCCGTCGGGGCATCCTCCCCGGCACGGGGGGCTGGTAACCAGGCAACGGTGGGATAAGGGAAACCGCGGTACCCGGCGTTGCCACGGCAACCGCCGGGGCCGGGATGCGGGCGGGTCGGGGCGAGGGGCGATGCCCCGGGGCAGCGGGGCGGGGTCCCGGCCGCCTCCCCGGCGGGAGCGGGCTGGGGCTCGGNATCTTGGAGCGCTGCGGGCTTGCCAAAATGGGTGCTCCATTCTAATCCACACACGGCTTTCCCCGAGAGGCTGCTCCTTCACGCTGCTTATTCACATCCACACAAACCACCTGTCACTTTCCCTCCCACAGAAATATCCCTGCAAGATCCAAGTTCCACCACATGGACTCCAAAATGCGTCTCTTTGGAGGCATTAATTACACACCCTGAGAGACACGCTCTTCCCTTCCTCCGTACGCCTTCCCGGGATGAGGCGCTTGGCTGTTTACGCACGGTGTTACTACAATATCGAGCAGCGGGAGCCCGAGCGCTGCCAAGGGCTGCCGGAGAGGGATCCCCCGGCTCCCCCCGGCTCCCCGGGATCCCCCCGCTCCCCGGCATCCCCCCGCTCCGCACAGCGCAGCCAGCCTGCGGAGCGCCGCCCGTGCTCCGGCTCTCCCCGCGGTGGTCTCGGGTGGGTCCGTCGGGGCATCCTCCCCGGCACGGGGGGCTGGTAACCAGGCAACGGTGGGATAAGGGAAACCGCGGTACCCGGCGTTGCCACGGCAACCGCCGGGGCCGGGATGCGGGCGGGTCGGGGCGAGGGGCGATGCCCCGGGGCAGCGGGGCGGGGTCCCGGCCGCCTCCCCGGCGGGAGCGGGCTGGGGCTCGGCAGCGCACCCCGGTACCGGGGCACGGACCCCCGAGCGGGCACCTCGAGCTGCCGGGCGGACCCGAGCCCCCCGNCAACCTGGAATAGTGAAAATCATGTCAGGGGTTTGGAACTTGATGGCCTTGAAGATCCTTTCCAACCCAAACCATTCAGTGATTCTGGGAAAGTCACGGTCTCTGCGGGGTGCAGGTGTGGAGGGGAAATGCTCACCTGGCTGTGAAACATCACAGCAGAGCAGGCCTGGACTCTGCCCTGAGCTGTGCTCTGGTGTGGGGGGAGCCAGGAACAGGCTGGGAGCTCCTCTGGGGCCAGCAGGAAACACACACAGATGACCTGGCACACATGGCACAGCAGCCCTGCTGTCCTGCTGCCCCCTGAGAGCTGGGAAAGGGGCTGCCAGGCTGCCAGGCCAGCTCACAGGGCTCCAGTCACGTCACTCGGCCAATCTCAGGGTCCACCCAGGTCAGGGTGGGCAGCAGAGCCACTTTCCAGCCTGGCCTGGCTCAGTTTCAGGCACAGCCAGGACCTGGTACCTGCACTGTCTGCCCTCAACCCACCAGCATCTGGCAGCTGCAGGAAACCAGAGCTGTTGGGAGTCACCCAGAGCAGGTCAGGATCCAGGGCACGCTTCAGCCAGCCAGGACAAAACGCTGTGTGACAGAGGGGCTGCACAAAAAGCCCTGTGAGAAGCTCTGAGAGCCCAGTCACAGAGCTCTGTGGCAAGCCCCAGTTCACTCCCCAGCAGACAGCCAGGCGTGTTGGGAGGAGCAAGATGGGCAGGGAGGTCCTTGTTCAGTGCAGGGTGTCAGATGGGAGCAGGGTGCTGCGGGCACTGCCAGGCAGTGTAGCTGAGAGCCGTGGGCACCGCTCCGTCCCAGGCCAGGCTGGCAAACCTCTGCCTGCCTGGCTCCTGCTGCTGCCCTGGCCAGCCATTTCTTCTTGGAAAAACACCTCAGCGACGCTGTCACCGCCGAGCTGGCTCATCCCCCTTCACTCCAACGCATCTGAGATGGGAATCAGGCGGTGGCGGCACCATTCCACAGCCGCCTCCCCGGTTCCAGTAAAACACAAGAAGAAAATCAACCAGCAGTGGCATTTCAAGGCAATTATTCAAAGGGTCAAGAGATACAGACCAACACCGAGGAGCTGGAAAACATCAAGTCTCTCTAATGCGGGAGGATAACAGGATAAGGCTGTCAGTTACCCTGCAGAGAGAGAGGCAGGGATCAAGGCATTATAATCAAGTTTGGGGCTTCTCTGACCTTATCTGCTTCTCAGCTGTCATTATCTACAGCACACAGTCAAGCATTCCGGTGTGACCATGCCCTGGGGGCTGCAGTGAGCACGGTGAGGGGTTCTGCAGAGCCCTGAGCACAGATGCCCCGTGCAGCAGCAGCCAGGACACAGATGGATGTGGCTGGATGTGCTCCGTGCTCTCCTCCCCTCTGTTCTTTATTTACAAATTACCCAGGAGCTGCCCAAAGTGGGTAGAATCAAAAAAGTCAGCAGCAATTTTCTTTTTTTCTTTTTTTCCTTTCCTGTACAAACTCAGGTAAAATAGAGACCCCAGTGTGAATGTGGGAAGGGAAGAGGAAAAGCAGCTCCTGCAGCCGCTCAGGGTAAACATCAGCTCCCCAGAGCTGTGCTGCTGGAGAGGCTGTACCGAGCTCCAGCTTCTCTTCTGGGCCAAAAGTAATGCAGAGGCCAGGCAGGGGATGCTGGGTTGTGCTCACAGAGGGGCTGGGCTGGTGTCCTCAGCTGCCTGAGAGGACAGGAGCACTGCCAGCTGCTCTGAGGGCATGATTTCACCTGAGCCTGTGTCCCTTACCCCGGAGCAGGCATCACCCCCCGCAGTGGGCTTGGGGCAGGGATGGAGCCACTCGCTTTCCAGAACTTTCCCCTCCAACTTTAAGGTCTCTCCCTGCAGTGCCAAGCTTGGGAATTGCCTGTTCAGCAGCAATGCAGCCCTCGGCCCCATCAGGGAGAAAAGCTGTGTGTTTACCCCAATAACATCATTTCCCATCAGGTCCAAGCCATTCCTTGTGCCCTGAATCCCTGCGGGAGCAGGGAGGGGGCAGTGGCTGTGCCGAGGCTCCTGCGCTGCCCCGCTGAGCGCAGCTCCAGCGACTCCGTGCCAAGTGATGATGTTACTGACCATGGAAAGGAACCAATCCCCAGCTGGAGGGAAAGCATTTTTGCAGGGAAACATCATCGCTGAAACCCTATAAACAAATCTGTTTTTGACCCAGCAGAACAAAGAGCTATAAAAGGAGAGATCGGGGAAAACCGCTGCTAATGGGCAGTAATTCACGTGGTGCCTGCCAGGCTGTATTTTTGTCATTTGTGCCCCTTTGGGACGCTGGCCTGTGGAGCACAGAGGACTTTGGGAACAGCCCAACCAGGCGTGGGGCCACGCTCAGCACCCCTTGTCTTGGAAGATGCTCTGGAGCCGGACACTCAGCAAGCAAAGGGATGAGAGCCACGGGTGATGGCCTGGGCTGTCCCAGGAGCTCCTCGGGGCTGGGTTGGTGCCCACCACAGCTCTGCTCCCCCAGGGGTGGAGGCAAAGCGGTGTCCAAGGCGTCTGCTTCATCTGCACAGCATCTGGGCACAGCACAACAGCCGTGGCCAGGCTCCATGGGAAAATAATCACTCCTAATCTGCTTAGAAACCTTCATCCCTTGGGAAAGCACAGCGTACCTGCCTGTGGGCCTGGGGGGAAACACTGCTGCACGGCAGGTTTAGAAGAATTGAATTAAATTTGTATTAGGGGCTGAAAGCGTTTCTCTGCTGTGACAGGCTCTCAGAAGAGCAATGGCCCCCGAGGAGGAGGAACCCAGAGCAGAGGAACAGGTCCCACACGTGCTGAAATGTCACCAATGTCCCAGGAACACGGCTCCAGCAAAATCAGTGCTTGTCGGGTTCCAATTTTTGGGTTATTCCTTCTCAAAAGATCAATTTCTCCAGTAATAAACCACTGTGAGCTGCTGCTCCGCTCTGACTTATCCACAGAAACCCCCAGATCACCTCTGGACAAACCTCAGCTGGGCCTGGGACTGAATTCCCACTTTAACCAGACCAAAGCAAAACAGGGAAGTCAGGGCCCCGTCTCTAACTCGAGAGCAGCTGCTGCTGTTTGTGGAAAATCGTGCTGCCT
Source organism: Rhadina sibilatrix (assembly GCA_013400275.1). Taxonomy (NCBI): domain Eukaryota; kingdom Metazoa; phylum Chordata; class Aves; order Passeriformes; family Phylloscopidae; genus Rhadina; species Rhadina sibilatrix. The sequence goes on from VWYO01017327.1 coordinate 192,042, forward strand.
TGCACACCCACTGCAGCACGTCCAGCCTCAGTGTGCAGGAGCAGAGCCCCACAGCCCTCCCTGGAGCTTGGCAGGGCTGCCCAGGGCCCTGGCCACAGGTCAGGAGTGGGAACAGCCCCCTGGGCCCTGCACACTCTGTTCTTCACGGGCAGCTCCTGCATCCGTGGGAGGTTTCTGGGCTGCTGCTCTGAAAAGGGATTTGAGGTCAGGCTGACTTGGAGCTTCCCCAAAGGCACTGACTCCCTCCTTTTGTTTCAGTTCAGGTCCGGGGCAGCCACCCAGCTCTGCTCCAAATGCAGGAGAAGTGAAGCAAAGCCAGGAACTCACCCAGCCCTTCCCATCAGCGGGCAGGTGGCAGCCCCAGCCCCAGGGAGAGGCAGGTGCTTTCTGCACACCTGGAACCCGGCCAGACCCGCTGCCCCGAAACCCCAACACAGCTGCCCAAAACCTTTTCCAGGGGAAGTGGTCAGTGCTGGGAACCCAGGGGATGTTCCCAGGACCTCAGCAACCCCAAACATCCCTCTGGTGCCAGGAGCAGCCCAGAGGGTGACGGGCGGGAACAGCCACTCCATCACCAGCCCCACATGGGCTCCCCAGGGATCTTTGGCACATCGCTGCCTCCTTTCCAGCCCATCCCGAAGAGCCATCTCCACCTGGGGCACTACCAAAACATTTATTAGACGAGTGCAGGGCGGCCAGGCTGACCACAGGGCCGGGGAGGGGAGCAGGCAGCCTCTGCTCACCCTGGGCATCTCCTTGCCTGCCCCAGCAACCACCAGGAGAGGCAGGCACTTGTTTCCCCGAGGGAAATGTGTCCCTGCTCGGGAGGACAGGCTGGCCGTGCCACCCCTGCGGGCAGGAGGTGGCACCCGGGCACTGCAGGGCTCGCAGCAGGGAGATCCGGGGCTGCCTCACTGCCCGCGGGGGTGACCGCTCCGAGCCACACTCCAGCGTGGCCTTGGGCTGCCGCTGGCTTCTGTCACACCTCGGACAGCCACCCCCGGGGCACGGAGCTGCCCCACAAACCCTCCCCGGGGCAGGCTGAGAGCGGCTGCGCTCCTGCTTGGGAGCGCCGGCTCGGACCAGAGCCGCGGCACGGACAAATGAAAACACGGACAAGGGCTGCACGGCCCATTTCTCTCGCGGGAAGGGACATCCCGTAAAAGGCACTTCCTAAGTCCCTCCGCAAACACGGGAGCAGCGCCCGGCCCTCCCAGAGGGTGGAATATCCGCCCCCCGGGGCTCCCCTTCGCCGCTGAGCCGCCGGCGTGGCCCCGGAGGTGCGGGCAGCGTGGGCACAGCAGCCACGCCCTGCACCCTGAGGTGGCACAGCTGCGTCCTGGCAGAAGGAGAGAGTTCCCTCTCCACCGGCGCTGCTGGCAGCCCCTTGCCCTGAGTGTGCCACGGCCCTGCCAGGAAGCACTCGCACGCCCTGTCCAGACAGGTCTATTTACAGGTGAAGAGCCCCAGGCAGGGGCAGGGAGGTGTCCCCCAGCCAGCACGGCCAGCTGCTGGCATGGGCTGTGTCCCCCCGTGCTGTGCCCAGCCACCACCGCGTCACCCCCGGCACCGGGCGAGGGCAGGGGCACTTTGCAGGTGCTGTTCTCAGAGTTCTGGGGCGGCCACAGGTCCCTGGCTGCACGGACAGTGCAGAGAGAGGTGGGGGATTGGCTGGTGCCATCGTCCCTGGCAGCAGCCTGGGGCAGTGGCCCGTGCCAGCCGGAGAGGCACAGCCCAGGCGAGTGTCCACCCCGCTCTTAGTCGTTCTCGCTCTGCAAGGGACAGAGGGGAGAGCAGGGTGAGGTGCCAGGGGCTGGCCTGGGGGTGCAGCCACCCTGCCCGGGCTGCACGGCCCTGCCAGCTCACCTCCATTCTGCTGTATATCCAGCTGAGGAGCTTTGTCACACGCGTGTACACTCCGGGCTTGTTCTTCTGGCCACATCCTGTCCCCCAGCTGGTCACCCCGGCCACATACCAGCGGCCATCGTCCTCGCAGACCAGCGGCCCTCCGCTGTCACCCTGGCTCAGAGGGGCAGAGCAGTGAGGAGGGGAGGCAGGAGACGCCCCTCTGTGGGTACCCAAAACGGGGCAGCTCTCCCCCGGTGTGCCCCAGCTCACCTGGCAGGCGTCCTTCCCCCCCTGCAGGTAGCCGGCGCACATCATGCGGGGGGTCAGGTAGCCCTCGTAGACCTTGTCGCTGTTGCAGATCTTGTAGTCAATCAGCTTCACCTCGGCCTCCCGCAGCTTCGGGGACGTGTTATCTGCAAGGCAGGAAGAGCTGTGGGGCAGGGGGGGCCTCGTCATCCCCCAGCGCCCCCGGCCCCTCCGCAGCGAGGGAGGAAGCGGGTGTTTCTCACAGGTCTCGTTTCTGCAAAGCCTGGCAGCTGGAAGGGCAATCCGCAGAGCTCTCCCTGCGGGAAAGCCCTCGAGGGCCGCAGCAGGGCTGTGCTGCCGGGCAGGAGCTGCCTGCGGGGAGCCGCAGCCCTCCCTCACCTTCGTTCTCCCTGGTCTTCCCGAAGCCGGTGATGAAGCAGGACCTGCCGGTCTGGAATCGCTGGCCGTACATGGGCAGGCAGGCGGGGCGGACCTGGGCTGGAGGAGACGGGACGGGAGCGAGGGATGAGGGAGGAGACGGGATGGGAGCGAGGGATGAGGGAGGAGACGGGATGGGAGCGAGGGATGAGTCACCGGGACACAAATCGTCACAGCCTCGCCGCCGGGGAGGAGCGTGGGGCGCAGGAAAGGTTCCCCTCTCTGCCCGTCTCAGCAGGGTCTCTCCGGCCCCGTGTGGGGCTGGTGGCACAGCTGAGAGCACGGCTGCGGCTCCCAGACCCTTCCTGCCCGTGCTCCAGTTGGCAGCAGCCCCACACAGACCCTGGTTCCCAGGGGACCCGAGCAGCCTCTCGGTCCTGCCCATCTCCCTGCCCCCCAAACACCAGCCCAGGTAAGCTGAGAGACCTCACCTGAGAGTGCCAGCGGCCTGGAGAGCTTCATGAGGGCGATGTCGTAGTCGTCGTGGTCGTCGCTGTAGTTGGAGTTGATGATGACCTGGGACACAGGGATGCCCTCCATGGGCTGCTTCAGGTCCGACACCCCCCCGTACACCTTCCAGTCATCCAGGATCTTCATGCTGTTCCTGGGGGGGTGAGATGGGGCACAGGGGGTGAGACGGGGCTGTGGGGCTGGGCTGGGTGCCCGGGCTGGCAGCAGCACTCACATGAAGAAGCAGTGGGCAGCTGTCAGCACCCACTGGGCGTCGATGATGGTGCCGCCGCAGATGTGGATGGGCCCGTACTGCACGCTGACCTGCCAGGGCCACTTGTTCACAGAGGTCTCCTTCCCACCGATGATCCGGCCAGAAATCCTCTGCCCGCAGGCTGGAGGGGAGAGCAGGGATGGGAGAGCAGCCCGGGGGGCAGGGGAGCGTGGAGGGGGGCACACAGCATCCCCACCACACCACAGGTACCACCACACCACAGGTACCATGCTCATGTGGGGAGAGCAGGGCTGGGAGAGCAGCCCGGGGGGCAGGGGAGCGTGGAGGGGGGCACACAGCATCCCCACCACACCACAGGTACCACGCTCGTTGCAGGGAACGCAATGTTTGGGAGTGTTCTATGCTGGAAGATGTCCCATCTGCCCAACCCTGTGCTCGGAAGGGGGGAAAGGGACCCCAAAGCTGTGCAAAGGGGGCCCAGCCTGGCTGTGACCCAGCCAGCTCCTTACTCGTGCATCGCAGGGAGACGTACTTTCCCGTGAGACACTGGGAGCTGCAGGAGAGAGGAGGGAGACGCAGCCTCAGCCCCGTTCCTGCGGCGCCAGGGCAGGGCCGGGGCAGGAGGTGACCCTGGTACCTGTTGAGGCTCTGCTGGATGGTCTCTCGCTCATCAGCCACGGCGAGGCTCTTGCCAGAGACATGCAGGGGGATGTACTCGGTCTGTGACGCGCTGGGAGGGGAGAGGACAGGCAGTGAGTGTCCCCCCCGTGCAGGCACTGACCCCTGGGTCCCTGCACTGTGCCCAGAGCAGCGCTGGACACGCTGCCTTTCCAGCGGGACAACACAACACTGGGGGAAGCAGCACAGCAGAGCCTGCACACAGGCAGGGCAGGGGTCTGGCAGGGCCCCAGCACCCGAGTGGAACAACCCATCCTCCGGGAATTACTTCTGAAATCCCAGCTGCCGGCAGGTTTTCCTGGAGAAGGACTCGTCCCAGTCGCTGCTGCACACCGGCAGCCACTGGCTCTCGGTGCTGGAGTAGACGTGGAGCAAGGACTGCTCGGATGAGAAGCGCACTGTGGGATGGAGCAGGAGGGTCAGGGGTCCTCCTGGGGCTGCCCCCGTTCCCACCATCCCACTCCTGGTGCCTCACCACAGCCCAGCTCGTCGCTCCTCTGGGAGCAGTCGACGATGCCATCGCAGCGCACGGCGCTGTCCTTGCAGCTCTCTGCTGGTTCCTTGTACAGGATGCCCGTCTGCGACCGCCAGAACATGACTGGAAGCAGGAGAACACCACGCTGAGGCCAGGGCTGCCCCTGGGTGAAGGGCTGTGATCCACCTGGGTGGGCACCTGGAGGCGTGCCAAGCACAGGAGCATTCCCAGTCACTGAGTGTGAGCCTGAGCTGCGCTTGAGCCAAGAGTGAGGAGCTGCTGGACACAGGCCTGGGGGAAGACTGGCCACCCTGAGCACCCCCTGTGCTGCCCTGCTGCTGCAAGCCCCCCTCCCCTCACCCATGGAAGATGCACTCAGCCTGCGAGTGCTTCAAGCCCACTGGCAGCTGGATGTCACCAGGATTAAAGGGATTCCCTGGTGGCCGTGCCTGTTCTGCCTACGGATCACGATTTGTCTTGGGGAGGGCAACTGTGGGTGCTGCTGGGTGCCCTGCTGCCCACCAGAGTAAGCCCAGCAGAAGGAAAGCACACTGCAGCCCCAACCCCCAAATACTGCCACCAGCCCAGGCAGCAGAGCTCCTTTCCTCCTTTCCCCAGCTCCTGTCTCTCCACCAGATGTCAGGAACACTCAGGGAACGGGAAGAGCACATCCCTGCCTCTGGGCCAGGGGTTCCCCTCTGGCGCTTCCCAGTGTGGGTATCCCCAGACTCTGCTGACCCCCAGCTCCTCCGAGGTCCTCTCCAGGAGCCTGGAGCCACCCCAGGCTGGGGCCCCACTCACACAGCAGGATGAGGGCGATGAGCAGCACGATGAGCACGGAGATGCAGAAGATGAGCGCAAGCCGCCGCTGGCTCATGCAGGGAGCTCTGAACATGGAGGATCCTGGCAGCAGGGCAGAGGCAGGGTCAGGGGGCAGCTGCCTCCTCGGGACACCCAGACCCTGCCACCCAGCTCTGGGCTGTGGGAGAGCAGGGCCACGCACACTCCAACCTGCCCTGTGGTCACGGCTCTCTCCCTTGCTCCCCACGCAGCCCAGGGAAACACCAGCCCGTGGCTGTCTGTGACATCCCTGCCTCCCTCCATCCCTGCCCATGCTGGGAGGGACCAGGGCCATGGCTGGGCCCTCCCCATCCTTACGTGTGCTCTCACAGGCTGAGCAGGGGCTGGGGGCCGGGCCGGACTCGGGGCTGTAGGGTTTGAAGCTGATGCCCAGGACGTTCTCTCGAGGCTGCGGAGGTCGGGCACCGAAGATGCTGCTGACCTTGGAGACATGGAGGAGGCTGGGGGGGACACTGCTGGGCGAGGCAGTGGCCTGTGGGCAGAGGAGACTGTCACCAGCAGAGTCCCCCAGCTGCCACCCTGCCAGCTGTGAAGGTGAAAGCAACACAGGGATGGAGCTGAGCCCCCCTGTTCCTCACAGAACCATGAGCCACCACCCCCGTGCCTCTCTCTGTAGCAGAACCTGAGCCATATCCTACCCAGGATGGCCAAAGCCCTCACTGTCCCCGGGTTTTTCCCCTTCAGGCAGCTGAACTTCCCAAAGCCATCCCTGCCAGCCGAGCAATCAGCCGGGTATTTGGCACCTTGACAGTCACGCCGTGGCCCAGTTCCACCGGGCCAGTGCCCCAATTTATGCATCTATCCTTAATTAGCCATTTGAAAAATACAGTGTAATTTCCAGCTGTCATTTAGTAATACTTAATAATCAGTGTTTTCCAAGCCCTGAAACGTCCTGCACCCTGGAATGCTGCTCTGCAGTTGTGTCACTCGTGATCCATGAATTCACAGAAGAATATGTGTCTGTTTCCTTTCTTTAAAATACACTTTTCCAAATGCTCCTTTGGTGACAGAAGCCACAGCCTCTCGTTTTCCTCCAGAGAGGACCTGCAAACAAATCCCCAAATAAATGCTGCTTCCTCTACCTTGTTATATGATGGATGGGGCTCGGAGCAACCTGGTCCAGTGGAAGGTGGAAGGTGTCTGTGCTCATGGAAGGGGCCTGGAACTGGGTGAGCTCCCAGTCCCTTTCCATCCAAACCATTCTGGGCTTCTGGAGGGGAGCCCGGGAAGAAGTGGAGCCACCACCCTGCAGGGACCACTCACCACCCAGAGATGGGCTCCAACACATCCCTCTGGGACCCGCCTCTGATTTTTGGCCCTGCACTGCTGGAGATCGCCTTTCTCCGCGACCAGAAATCATCATTTCCCTGCCAAGCCGGCGAGGAGCGCTGCGGCTGGAGCGCAGCTCTGGAACGGGCAGGACGGGGACACGGGCACTGCCGGGAGCCCCCCTCGCCCCTCCAGCTGGGTTTTCTGTCCCCTGGCGTTTCCTGCCGGGAACCAGGAGCCCTAATGAGCAGGTCGGGCTGTGCTTTGCCAAGGCGGCGGTGCCCTCGCTCGCGGTGCGCTGCTGTAACTTCCTGGGCATTATCTGTGAGTCACCTCCGCGGCGTGGCCACGCGTGCCGCGCGGGGACCGAGCGAGGCTCAGTGCGGACACAGCGGGGACACAGCGGGGACACAGCGGGGACACAGCGGGGACACAGCGCAGACACAGCGCGGACACAGCGGGGACACAGCGGGGACACAGCGGGGACACAGCGCGGACACAGCGGGGACACAGCGGGGACACAGCGGGGACACGGACACAGCGGGGACACAGCGGGGACACAGCGCAGACACAGCGCGGACACAGCGGGGACACAGCGGGGACACAGCGGGGACACAGCGCGGACACAGCGGGGACACAGCGCGGACACAGCGGGGACACAGCGGGGACACACACAGCGGGGACACAGCGCGGACACACCGCAGACACACCGCGGGCACACAGCGGGCACACCGCGGGCACACAGCGGGCACACCGCGGGCACACCGCGGGCACACCGCGGGCACACAGCGGGCACACCGCGGGCACACCTGCGCTGCTCGGGCTGTGCCTGCCCAGCTCCTCCCCGCCGAGCCGGCGGCTGCAGCACCCCGGGCTCCGGGAGCGGCCGGGCCACCCGCCCTGGCCAGCAGCGGCGTGTGCGGGGCCATCCCCCGGCACAAACCTCCTCCCAGCCCCGCGGGCCCTTGGCACAGGCGCCGCTAATGTCCCCCGGTCATGGGGAGCCACCTCCCCACTGCTGTGGAGCTCCCCGGGCTCCTGTGCACGGGGAGGAGCGGAGGGAGGCACTTTCTGTTTCACTGCATCGGCCCCACGCTCACCCCTTCCCCGCCAGACAGCAGGAACAAGCCCGGATCTGCTCCGGGGTCCCTACACCCGGATTTCCCAGCAGTGCTGCAGCCCTTGCCTTCTCCCAAAGGTGCCAGGGATCCCAGGAGAGCCCCTCAGTTTTCTCCTCGAGGCTGGGAGGGCTGGAGGGCTGCAGTGCCCTCCCCTAACGAGCCCGAGCAGTCCCAACAGTGAAGGGATTTCAGTTCTCACACGCCCACATCGTGGGGCACCCCTGGGTACCCTGAGTGCCCTCTGCCAGTGACAGCCAGAGCTGCGGCAGGTCCTGAGCAAAGACATGTGGGGATGCCAAGAACCCTTCCTGTGAAAAGAATTTCGTAGAAATGAGGTTTCTGTAAGTACCCTTTCCCCCTGGCATTTGTGTCTGATGTGTCACATCTCGCCCTGCAGCAGCTGTAACCCTTTGCTTATCAGCCCAGCAACAATCCTCCAAAGGAGAAACCTCTCCACCACACACAGAGAGCACAGCCCAGCTTCCCCGGGGAGCCAGCAATGCTGGGTGCCACGGCACTCCCACCTCCACTCTGCAAATATATCAAATTAACACACCTCCAGTGAGCAAATATATCAAATTAACACCGAAATGTGCCGCGGGTCAGACTGCTCTGAGCGCTCCTCAGCAGGAAGCACATGCTCTCTCCTACACTCAGGTGAACTTTCAGCTTATTTCCTTAAAAGTCCAAAGTCTAAATAATTTGGGGGGGCCTGTCAGAGAAGGTAGCAGAGCTCTTGCCACAGAGAAAACAGCAGCAGAGAAAACAGCGGTGAAGTTTTGCAGAGGTGTTTGTGTTGAGGAGAGCACGTGACCCCGGCGAGCGAGCGACGGCTCCTGCCCACAAAACCTTTACTCATCCTTCGCTGGCTTTTGAGTAAAAGTCAGAGGCAGAGCCCAGCCCGGATCACGCCTGCTGCTGCGGTTTGAGCCCTTTCCCCGACGGCCTCTCTGCAAATGCTGCAGCAGCCACAGGAGTGCCAGGGGCGGCTGTGGGCAGAGGGGCACAGCCTGTGCCACAGAGGGCTTTGCTTTCACAGGACACCCAGGGGGGACACTGGGGACACTCAGGGACTCCCAGCCAGCTTCGCTCACCTTGCAGACAGCGGACACTGCCTGTCTGCAAGGTGAGCCCTCTGCTAGAGCTGCCAGGAGTGCAGACACCACCTCACTGCCTGTCCTCGGAGCAGAGCTGGGCAAGGCACCCGGACCGAGGACAGCAGCACCGAGGTGCCTGTCCCCTTTGCACCCTCAGCTGTCACGCACGCTGGCCTGCAGCTCCACACCCTGCTGCGGAGGGAAGGCCCCCAAACCCATGGCAGCAGAGGAACAATCAGCAGGGGAAAGGTAATCCAGGCCGGGCTGGAGGCTCAGCATCCAGGGAAACCAGCCAGCAGCCACCCGCAGTTTCGGAGTGGGAGGGGAAGCGGAAGCCAGGGAACACCTGGGTGTTGCAACCCAGACCCAGGGCCCAGCCGCGTCCTGGAGGAGCAGAAGGGCACAGCAACTCCCAAAAATCCAGAGCATCGGGAGGGGAGAGAGCGAGGCAGCCTGGCTTAAATAAGCTGGAAGGAGCTGCCTCAGATCCTCCTCCCCAGCTGAGCTCGGCTGCCTGCCCTCAGCACGGCTCTGGCTGCTCACAGCCCTGTGTCCAGCCTGGGAACTCCTTCACCTGCCTGTGAGGCACCGATTGTCTGCACAGGGCAGCTCAGCCAGCACACAACGGAGACATTGTCCTCGCTGAGGACAAAGCTGTCCCCAGCCTGTGAGAGCCCCTAGTCCCTCTGGGTGACAACATCCTGCTCAAGTGCCACTGCTGAGTGGGGCCTACCTGGGAGGGGACAGTCCCCAGCACCAGAACAGGGCGAGGGGGCACTGCCAGGGCCCCGATACACACAGCAAAGTGAAACCCCAAAGCCAGCCAGTGTCACCATCCAAGTGCAGGTGACTGGCTGTCAATGGAGCCAGCCTGATGTGGCCAGGGACAGGTGCCAGTGTGAGCACCCTTTGGGCACAGACCCAAAAATGTTCCCTGGGCTGAGTAACCACTGCTCACCTCACTCCACAGACGGGCAAACAGAGGCCTGGAAAGACAAAGAGACACTGCTGCCACTGCAGAGCCAAGGGTGGATCCTGGCACCCCTGATGGCCCATTTAACCCAAGTGACAATGCCGAGGTGGCCCAGTGAGGCTGTGCAGAATTGGGCAATTGTCTCTGCATGTGGCCATGCCAGTTCCTGCCCCACCATCCCCAAGGTGCAGTGATGCCACCCTGCTTTGGGGACACCCAGAGCTGGCACCACTCTGCATCTCCTCAGAGCCAGCAGGAGCCCAGCTGCCCCCCCTCTCCTGGCCATCACCCCCATGCCAAGGGGCAGGAGGAGGACGGTGTCAGAGCCGGCTCTGCCTGCCCTGGAGCCCCATCCCCGCCGTCACCGCCGCCTTTGTTCCGGATGTCGCTGGCACGGCCGGGGCTGCTCGGCACGGTAATTACTCCCTGCCTCGCCCGGTGCCCAGCCGGGATGGATGTTTTCCTCATGACAGGATGCTCAGCAAAGCCCCGCGTCCAGGGCTGAGCAGGTCCCAGTCAGCCCAGCCCAGAAAGGGCGCAGGGAAAACTGCCTGGAGAGCAGGCGAGGGGAGCAGCAGGGTTGTGCCCACCACTGCAGCGCTGCTGGAAAGCAACCGAGGGCTCAGGAACGTGCCGAGCACCACCAGACCCCTCCGACAGCACCAACCGCTCCCCTCAGCTCACAGCTCCGGTGTGGCAAAGCACCCGAGAGCCTCGACACCTCCGCCAGCGCAGGGATGCTGCTGGCTGCCCTCCCTCCTTGTGCCAGGGGCTGCCGGAGGCAGCAGCTCCTCAGGCAGCTCCCTCGGCTCCTTCTCCCTCCGGCTGCTGTGAAGGAACACCCCGGAGACCAGGAGGGAGAGGCCTGTCCCTCCACCAAACCCCGAGGGCAGCGGGTCCATGGAGCCCCGGAGCGCCCCGAGCCGCCCGCACTTACCGGGGAGGTTTTGCCGTCCATGGGCCGGGATCGGGGCTGGGCTGGGCTCAGAGCTGCGGCACGGCCATGCCAGCAGCGCGGTGCCGAGCAGAGCCAGCTCGGCGGGGCCGGGCCAGGAGGTGTTTGGCGAGCGGGGCTCGTACGTCAGTGCCAGCGCCGGGAGCAAACCTGTCGGACCTGCCCGGCTCCAGCGCCGCCGGTTTCCCAACCGCTCCGGGCGCAGCCTGCAAAACACCTGCCCCGTGCCGGCCGGCCGCTGGGAATCTGCGAGCAGGTCAGACAGCCCCAGGGAGCAGCAGCATTCCCTGCTGGGGTCCTCGCTGCTCTCCTGGCTGCCTGCCCACTCAAGCCCCCCTTCCTCGCCTCTGTGCCCCCCTGGTCACTCACCCGCAGCTCTCTTGGCCGGCCAAGCGCAGAGGAAGGGATGCTCAGCCATGCCCAACCCCAGGAGAACCTCACTGGTGTGACCCAGAAGTCAAGAATTCCCTGTTCCAGAGGAAATAAAATGCCAATTCCCTCTAGTTTCTCTGGAGGCCTTTTTATTCCTTTGCTAAGGGAGCGATGCTCCTCCCAGGAGCCAGCAGCGCCTCCTGCCTCCCCTGCAGGCACAGCCTGGGGGATGCTCTGCTGAGCCAAGAACTCAGGTAGAAACAAGTGAAAATGGGCAGATTAAAGGAGAAAGGCTTCATCCTGTGCTGTCTGACAGCCAGACCCATAACCCTCAGTGCCACACGTTTCCCTGGCACTATTCATACTGGAAGTCCCTTATTCATGCAGCTCCCCACCCACACCTGCTCACCAGAAGGGCAGGAGACAAGCAGGGACATCCAAGCTTGGAGGAGCCCTGCTGCAAAGCCCCGTTCCTTTTGGGGCTGGAAAGCTTGGCCTGGATCCTTCTGAGCCCTCCTGCTCTCAGGATCCCAGCTCACAGAGGGGTTCTGAGCCAGCCCTCTCTGCACAGCGTGCTCCTCTGTAATTTTCACAGGCACGAGTGGTTTTGGGGGTGTTTTGTGTGCTTTTTGTGCCTCTGCAGGCAGTGCCTGCTGAGTGCCAGGGTGGCCAAGCACTGAGCTGCACCTCCAGCCCGCCCTGAGCCAGCCGTGCCCTCTTCAGCTGCTGTTCCAAAAGGGATTCTCAGAAAACAGCTCCAGGAATTGCTCATTGCTTGCTGCAAAACCAGAGAGAGAGAGTTCCAGAGAACAGGGTGTGTGGCTTGACCCCAGCAGGCTGATGGTAAATGTCAGCCTGCAGACAGCTCCCCGGTGAAATCCTCACCTTTCCTGCTGGTAACGCTGCTGTGAGCCCTCCCTGCACCCTCCTGGCCTCCCAGCCGTTAAAGAGGAGCTCAAACACACAGCCAGAGCCGGCTGCACCAGCCCAGGAGAGCTGCTCCCACCTCGGGGCACGAGGGAATTGGGATGAGGATCACCGTGCTCGGCTCTGAACTGCGGCAGGGCTGTGCAGGGCCAGCCCTCCGGCCCCATCCCCGCCCTGCTCAGGGCAGCAGCCCCTGTCTGACCCTGGGAAAGCTTCCCGAGGGACAGCAGGGAGCAAAATGCACAGAGCCAGCTGCTCCTGGGCCGGGTTTCTCTGTGCTGTGTCCACAGGGAGGCATTTCAGGGTCAGCCGCGTCACCCCCAGCCCACACTGTCCCCTCACCAGCCTGTCCCCTGGCACTGGCAGTGCCCTCCCTGCAGAGCTCCCAGCCCGAGTCCCCCTCGCCATCCAAGCATTCTGCAGAACTCTCGTTCCTCCTCAGCCTCTTTCATTTTCTTCCAAATTGCCAACCACTTCTCCCAGGCCTCTGAGCTGCCTCACCCACAGGGCCATCCCCACGGTGCCTTTTCCACAGAACTCCCACTTCCCTGGGTTTTGGTCCCCTTGCTTTTAATTGTCATCACCTTACACAAAACACGGCCTGTGGCTTTGTGTGGGACTGGCTGTGCTTCATCTCAGGACTCCTCAGCTCAGTGGCTGCCAGCTCTGACTCAGGGGCCAAGAGCAGAGTGACAGGACATCAGCTGCTCTGCCCTGGACGGGAATAAACCCAGGGCAGGGAGGGGATCTGCTGCTGCTGCTCAGGATCTGCTCTGGCCAGGCTGTGAGTTTGTGGAAGCCCTTGGCCTTTGTCAGGAAGGATAAGCCAGGGAAAACAGGAGAAATCTTCCACTTCAGACCTTTAAGATGGTTCTTCAAAGAGAAACCTGCATGTTTGTGCCCATCATGATGCTCTCTGAGTCTGCCCAGAGCACTTTTGGTTTCTCTTACTCTTTTTATCTGGGTCCTTTCCGCTAATTCCCCAGTGGGAAATTCCTCTTTTTGAGGAAAATCACTCTCCATCACATGAGGGCCCCAGGAAAGCCCTCAAGCAAGCTCTGAGGCAAGGCAGAGCACTCACACACAACCTGCTGCATGGTGATTCAGGTCCCAGCGGTCACCAGACAGGCAGGACATCCCCGTGGGGCCAGAGCCCCCAGCCATGGGATCACAGACACACCTGGGAGGCTGCCAGAGCCCTGGGGACAGTGGCAACCCCTGTGTCACACCGGGTTCCCAATGCCAGCCCTGTGTGAAGGTGTTTGCAGGACACAGGACAACCCAGGGGTTGTCACTCAGCCCCAGACATGGAGAAAGGGCAATTGCAGGCTGAGGCAGGATGCTGAGCCCAAAGGAAGGGAAAGGCAGAACCCCCTCCTGGGGCTCCAGGGCTGGTTGGAACCTGGCTGGGTTGGGCTGCTGGCAGGGCAGGACATGGTGCTGTGCTCAGGAAAACCCCGGTGCCAGGTCACCCTCGGGGCTGGCACTCACCTGTGCCTGCTGTGAACATCTCATTTCACAACAAAGCAGCAGGGACATCACTGACTCGTGCTCGCCTTTCTCAGCACGGCCACGCTTTGCCCAGAAAAGCCCCCGGAATTCTTCCTTTCAAGCTCTGTCGGAAAAGCCCAGCCCAGGCTGGGGGTGAGTGGGTGGACAGCGAAGTGAAGTGGAAGTGGCTGCTCGGTGACTTCCCTGCGCTGTTCGAACTCCTCCCAGACGTCACTGAGCCAGCCCCCGGGGGAAAAACGAGTGCTCGGCTGCCGCCGGGGCACAGCCCGGCCCCGCGCTCGCCCCGCTGCCACGGAGGATGCTGAGGGACCATGGTCCCCTCTGCCACCGCCCTGGCGCTGTGCCTGGCGCTGCTCCTCGCCTGCCTGACCCACGGTGAGTCTCCCGGGCCGGTTCTCATCTCCCTGCCGGCTGGGGCTGAGCCTCACGGCTCCGGGCGGGTTCCTTGGGATGGGGGATGAGATTGGAGCCGCAGCCTGGACGCCTTTGCTGGGTGCTTAGCCCCCAGATCAGCGTTTGGAGGCAGGGGCACCCTGCTCACCCCTTGCCTTTGGTTGGGAGCCCAAAGGCTCAGCGAGGGGCACCAGCCTTGTCTGTCCCCACTGGTGTGGCCACGGTCCCTGGGGACACAGAGCTGGGCGGGGTGTGTGCCAGCAGGCAGCAGCTGCCCGGGAAACCTGCAAGGGAAAGGTGGCAGATGTTGTCAGCGGGGCTTTTCTGCCAGGTGACAACACCGAGATCAGGCAGGAGGTGTGAAAAGTCTGGTTTCACCCAGGCAGCAGATGAGCAAAACAGGAAAGCCGAGTCCAAACAGAGCTGGTGGCGAACGGCAGGGGATGGGGGATGCAAATACAGCTCCTTTCTTGGGGCAGGAAAGCACCCAGAAGCCTCGGCTGAGCCGTCCCCAAAGAAAGAGGAAGGAGAAGAGGGGGCCGAGCAAATCCTGGAAGTGGGAAAGAGAAATCTGGGCAGAGGCTTGCACGTTTCGGGTGGTCAGGGCTGTTACCTCACCCAGCACGGGGTGATGCTGCAGCAGGCCGTCCTGAGGCTCCGCGGGGCTGGCGGGACAGGGCTGTGCAGCCCCACCTGAGCTCCCCGTGTGCCCCGCAGGTGAGGGGCTGGGCAGCCCCCGGGGCGTGCGCTTCGCTGCCAAGGCGCTGCAGCACCAGCTGAGGTGGGAGCCAGGCCACGGCTGCCCCAGCGACGCCCGCTACGACGTGGAGTACAAAGTGTGAGTAACAGCGACGGGGAACACGGGGGCCCTGCCCTGATTCCAGCTCTCTGCTCACCCCTGGTGCTTCTCCCCACAGCTATGGCTCCGATACCCCCTGGACAGCCGTCCCAGAGTGCAGGAAGACCTCGGAGCTCTCCTGTGACCTCACCTACTACACCCTGGACCCGGAGCAGCGCTACTACGCGCGGGTCAGGGCCGTGTGCGGGCACCACAAGTCCCCCTGGCAAAGGACCGGTGCCTTCTCCCCACAGGAAGGTGGGTCGGGGTCTGCCTCCCCAGCCTGTGCTGGGGCTGGCGGGGTCAGGGTGCCAAGCTGCTCGGAAAGCCCTGCGGGATGAGTGAGAGCAGGGATGTTCCCCTGGAGGGCTGCGCAGAGGGATGGGGCAGCTCGAGGGTGGGGTGGGACAGCCACAGCTCCGCCTGGTGCTGCCGAGGCTGAGCGCTGTGAGCAGGGAACAGCCCTGACCTGCTGTTTGTGACCGGTTTGCTTCCAGCCGGCCTGCGCCTGGCGGGCCAGAGCCTCTCGGTGATGGGCAACTCCATCGAGGTGCGGCTGCAGCTGCTGCTGCGCTCCGGGAACGTCACCCTGCACTACAGCGACTTCCAGAGGGCAATGACCCGCTACCGTGTGTACCTCAGGAGGACACAGGACAACCACACGGTGAGATGAGCTGCTGCTCCCAGTGTTGTCCCCGTCTGCCCCGCGGGGTGCTGCTGGAGTGGGGATAACAGCTTGTCAAGGCAAGGTCTGCTGTAAGAGCAAACGCTGAGCTCTCTCACAGCCACAGCAGCACAGAGAGGCTTCTCTGCGTGTTTCATGGCAGAGTTTTCCAGCTCTTGTGGGGATTTTGGGTGTAGCTGCTGTCATCAGTATCACAACACAGCCTGGGGACTTATCCTTGGGGACAGCGCGGGAGGAGGAGGAGGGAGGAGAGCAGGAGCTGGGGGCTCCCAGGTGCCAGCCTGTGTTGTTTGTTGCAGCTCACGGTGGTGGAGAGCAGCCCCGAGTTCACGCTCAGGGAGCTGTTCTGGCTCACAGAGTACTGCCTGAGCGTGGAGCCCAGCCTGGCCAACAGGCCCGTCCCCAGCACGCGCAGCGACGAGCAGTGCGTCACCACCGGCCACAGGGACAGTAAGTGGCACCAGGGAGGGGGCAGTCACGGCCTGCAGACCCCCCCCCTGGCCCTGGGAGTGTGGGGGTCCAGGCCAGGGCAGCCTCTGGGTGCTGCGTGCACTGAGGAACCCCCTGTGCCCCCTCACCTGGTCACGTCCTGCCTTGCAGGGAGCGCAGAGCTTCTCCCGGCCATCCTCATCTCCTCCTTCACCGTCCTGCTGTTGCTGGGCCTGCTGGGGGCTCTGCTGGCCTGTACCTACATAAGGAGACCTGTGAGGACACCGTCTGTCCTGGTAAGGCAGGGGCAGTGCCGTGCCACCCTTCGGGGCTGGGGGAGTGCTGGGAGAGGCAGGCACCAACCAGGGATGAAGCACAGCTCACTCCCCTCTTCCTCTCCCTCCCAGAAGTCCTTCATGAAGCAGAGCTCGCTCTGGGTGGAGCATGAGCCCCCGTCCTTGGGCAGCCTGGATGCAGACCCCATGCAGCAGCTCTTCCTGTGCCAGAAGGAGCNAGGACAGTGGGGTGGGCTTGGAGAGCCCCTGCCCTGCTCCTGGCAGCTCCTGTGGCAGCAGGAATGCCAGCCCCGGGGAGCCCGGGCTCTGCCCTGCTGCCGGCCAGGAGGATGTGGAGTTCCGGGGGTACCTGCGGCAGCAGAGGGGCACCGTGGGGCCAGAGCAGGCCCCAGGCAAGGGAGTGCCCCTCTCGGGGCGTGCAGGGTCCGTGCAGGGCCTGGGCAGCACCGACACCGTGCTGGACGTTGAGTGCTCCGAGCTGGCAGTGTCCAAAGGGTATTTGAAGCAGTCCTCTCCCGAGCATCTCCCCACACAGGACCTCGCTCCACGGGCAGCCCCTGCCTGGGACTTCTGCAGCCAGGTGGAGCCCCAAGCCCCCACTCTGCTGAGCTGGGCAGCTCCAAGTGCNCACAGCTCACTCCCCTCTTCCTCTCCCTCCCAGAAGTCCTTCATGAAGCAGAGCTCGCTCTGGGTGGAGCATGAGCCCCCGTCCTTGGGCAGCCTGGATGCAGACCCCATGCAGCAGCTCTTCCTGTGCCAGAAGGAGCAGGACAGCAGCCCTGAGGGCAGCACCAGCACAGCCCAGCTGACCCTGGAGCAGGGCTGGGAGCTCCCAGCGTGGCCCAAGGACCGGCTGTGCCTGCTGGGCCAGCCCACGGGGAGCAGAGACAGCAGCAGCACCAGCACCGACAGCGNTGCCCCTCTCGGGGCGTGCAGGGTCCGTGCAGGGCCTGGGCAGCACCGACACCGTGCTGGACGTTGAGTGCTCCGAGCTGGCAGTGTCCAAAGGGTATTTGAAGCAGTCCTCTCCCGAGCATCTCCCCACACAGGACCTCGCTCCACGGGCAGCCCCTGCCTGGGACTTCTGCAGCCAGGTGGAGCCCCAAGCCCCCACTCTGCTGAGCTGGGCAGCTCCAAGTGCTCCACTGACTTCCAAAGCCAGCCCTGATCTGAAAACTCCCTTCGACCTGAACATCTTCAACCAGGCTGCCTTCCTGGGGACGCTGCCGCTCGTCTCCAGCCTCAGCTGCAGCTGGATCCCAGCTCCCATCACGCCCCTGAGCCAGCTCGGTGGGGACAGCAAGGACAGCCGCCTGTGACCGGTGCCCTGGGGGCCACCAGCCCTGCGCTCTGACCAACTACCTCGCCTGCCACTGGATAAGCTACCCCTGACCCCTGAATGTGCACGGTGCCAGGCCCAGCTGTGGCCCAGGAGCACCAGCTCAGACACTGCTGGGGCTGCTTTGGCCCCAGCCCTGCTGTGGGCAGCCCCCAGTGCATCCCTCCAGGAGGTCCAGCTAACGGGAGACAGGGATGGGCTGTGCTGGAGGGGCTCATCCCGACCCCCTCGGGCTGCCAAGGACACACACCAGGGCACCTCTGCCTTGTCTGCCCTCCTCCGGGTGCAGGGCCACCCTCGGGGCCTGGGGCAGTCTGTGCTTCACTTCCCATTTCCTGGGCCAGCTGGGCTCCTCCTGCTGATGATTTCTGGTGCCATCCCAAACTTTCACAACACAGGCACGGAGAGCAGACGTCAGGCTGACATCAGCACCCTGCTGCTGGCAGCACGGGGCTCCTGCCCTGCCTGACCTCGCACGGATGGACCCAGAGACTTTCCTGACCCTACAGAGACCCTTCAGCACCCAGCCCCCCTGGGAGAGCCCCAGGGCAGGGCGTGGGATGCACCTACAGCCCAGCAGGAGCCAGGGCAGTCCTGCTCACACTATGGTCTGTGTTCTGCCACTGTTGGATGCAGACATTATTATTTATTGCATTTCATTTGTAAATACAGAAAGGATGTGGTGTCGTGCATTCAGTCCATTTGTTCACCCTCTCCTAAGGCCAAGCTGAGCTTTCTGTTCCCAGATTTGGACATTCCCCATCAGCAGGAGGCGATGTGCCTTTGCCTCACATGGGGAGGGGCATTTCCACATCACAACTGGGAAACAGGGGATCCAAGCCAGCTCTCCAAGAGCTCCTCGTGCACCCCAGCTCCTGGGTGGTTGTCCCTGGGGAATTTGTGGGAGCAATCACCAGAGGGGCAGCAGGGGAAAGGAGCTGGGCTGCTCCCAGCGATTCCACAGGGAGGCACATCCCATGGGACAGCAGCAGGGAAGCACAGGAGCAGAACCAGTCAGACCCAGGGGGGAGGAAAGACAACAACCAGGGCAACGGGGTGTTCAGTCATAGGCTGGGCTGGATGACCTCAGAGGTCTTTCCCAAACGAAGAGATTCTGTGATGCTGTGAGCATTTGTCGTCAGAGTGGAAACAGGATGAGAGCGAACAGCTCACCCTGGGTCACCTCCCAGGCCAAAGGGAAGTTTTTCCAAAAGACTCCATTTCCAGGAACCTTCACGGTGGGAGGTGAATCTGCTGGCAGAAATCCTCCTCGGGGAATGTGGTTTTCAGGTGAAGGGTTTTTGGTTTTATTTTCAGCTTTTCCAGCGCAGGCAGGAGGAGGAGGGGGCTGACCCTTGCTGTGTTTCCCTCTCTCACATCTCACGTGGCACTGCTCACGCGTGAGATCCATCCCTGCATCCCACAGGGATGTGGAGGGCGCTGGGAGCCTCCTCCTGCCCCTCCACCAGCCCCATCCCTTCTGCCTCTGCCTATTTTGGGGGTTAGAGCTTTTTGTTTTCTTTTCAATTTTTTTTCAGCTTCCTCTGGAAAGCGGAGTCATCACAAGCGTGGGTTTTTTTTTGTTTTTCTTTTAAACGCCGCTGACGTCAGGTCCCATGGCCGGATCCTGCGCCGTGCAGGGCTCTGCTGGGTCCTGCTCACCACGGAGGGCTCCCAGCCCCCGGGAGGAGGCACTTCCCCCTCTCCATGAGCAGTCAGGGATCTCCTTCCAGCCAGGAGAAAGCCGCAGGCCACAGGGTTTGGCTTCACAGATGGTCCCTCCGCCTCTCTGGAAATCCCGCTCTGTCCTCACCGGTTTTCCCTACGCACAGCCACGTGGCTCTCGTGAGTTTTTCTCTTTGTTTCTCCTCTGAGAGAAACTTGCAAAGAAACGGTCCCAAGGTCCCCCCCTCCTGAGCCTCGGCAGCCCCTGCTGGCCAAGCAGGGCCCCTCTCCATGGCCACAGACTCTCCCCGTGGCTGCTCCCTGCTCCAGGTGCTTCCACAGCCACTCCTTCTGCTGAGGCCGAAGGCAATTGGCACAAAAAACCCAAGAGGAACTCCACGGGGGCTTTCTGGGGCACTGGCAGTGTGGAGAGCTGACTTCCATGTCGTGCAGATATTGGATGGGGGAGGAGGAGGAGGAGGTCTGGGACAGCATTCCCGTTTCCTCATGGCTTTTTCTGCAGTTGCACAAATCCAGTCACGCAGTTCTGGGGCTCCTGGCCCTGCTCCTCAGCTGGTTCCCTAAGGAGCAGTCTGGTGCCAGGTCTCTGGGTGTGCAGGGGGCTGGGAGCTCTCTGAGCCATGGGGAGCGTGGCTGCTCCCTCCAGGGTCAGTGTTGAGGAATGCTGGGGTAAGGCTGCCATCCTCCTCCTCCTCCATCCCGAGCCAGGGGAGGCTGCACCAGTGCTGGCCCAGGCACCTCCTGTGCACTGGTGGCTGCTCAGGGCCAGGAGAGAGCAGCAGATGGAGGAGATGCCCAGGGAATTCATGGAGTTTCCCTCTCTGGAGACATCCCAAACCCACCTGGGAGCGTTCCTGAGTCACCTGCTCCGGGTGACCTTGGGCAGGAGGGGGTTGGACCAGGTGGTCTCCAGAGGTCCCTTCCACCCCCAGCGATGCTGTGAAGCTTTTTTAGCAACAGAAACTGCACTGCTGCCATTTCGGTTGAAGTCCAGCACATTCAGGGGCTGTTTCTTACAGAAGTGAAAACGGAGGAATTCCCCCCGGCCAGTTTTGGTTGCTTTTTCTGTTGGTGCTGGGCTGTGAGAGGAAGTGGTGCCAGGGCAGCACTCCAGCCCCATCCCTTTGTCCCTGGCCACAGGGACAGCGGGGAAGGAAACGCAAAGCAAAGCCTGTGAGGGGGAGAAACCAAAACCAGAGCTCAGGGAAAGCCTCTGAAGCCCCACAGCCACAGGCAGGACTTTTGCTGAGAAAACCTTGGGATGGTCCTGAGGAAAACTGGGCTGCCCAGGGGCTACAAGGCAGCACAGGGGGAAGGGGGGGACAACAGGGGGATGTCCTACCTGCTCACCAGCCCAGGCCTCACCTCAGGGCCCCTGGCTGTGGAAGGGCTCGTAGCCACTGCCAGAGGTGCCCAGCGAGCCACTGATGCTGAACGGTGGCACCAGCTCCAGTGCCACCGACCCCAACCCGCTGCAGGGAAAGCAGAGAGGTCACCGAGCTGCCTGTCCCCTTCAGCCCCTGCCAGCAGCAGAACTGGGGGGGTTTGGGACTGGGGAGGGGCGTGTGGCACCTTGGCACTGCACTAAGGGAGGTGCCAGCCAGCCCCTGGAGCCCTCAGGGCATCACTCACCGCGAGTGGTAGAGGTTGAAGACAAAGTCAGGCCCTGGGGAGGCAGGAGGAGGAGGAGGGAGAGGTGTCAGGGCCACGTGCTGCCATGAACCCACCTTTGCTTTGCCTGAGTCTGCGTGGCAGCGTGGGGACAGGCAGGGCAGCACCAGGACATCCCTGTGCATCCCCCTCCTCGCCTCAGAGTGCCCCCAGCTCGGCCCAGAGCCCCCCTGCACCAGGGCTTCCCCATCTCCTGTGCTCCCCACACCCCAGTCCCTGCAGC